>JBAMAW010000419.1:0-474371 GCA_037043295.1 Amiota minor
CTATCATTACCTGTCGCTTCCTATTGAACCTTTCACATTCGCACAGCACGTGCTTTGCTTCTTCCTCGCACTGCTGGTGGCAATATGTACACCTTGGTGCTTCTTCGTAATGAAACTTCCACAGGTACTGCATAAAATATCCATGATCGCTCAGGAGCTGAGTGAGGTAACAATTTACATCTCCATGCTTCCTTCCGATCCATACGGTTAGGCTATATTTCCAGCGGTCTTTTAGGGACCTTTCCCAGCGCGTCTACCAAGTCATGAGTGTAAAGCCTCTCATACGGATTTTTGTGCTCGCGCGATCTCCATGCATATGCATGGACTGACTCTATAGCGATGTTGAGATGGTTGCGATGGGCGTGTCAACCGACTCGCTGATGTGTTTGCCGACAATTACCGGCATGATGTCATCCGCAATCCCTACCAGATTTACCCCGGCTGGGAAACAGTGTAAGGAAGCCATCGTACATAATGTTTCAAAGAAGGATTCAGTAACATGGTATGTTACCTCTCCCTCAGTGGTATCGTAAAGATGAATCCACTGGCAGAAGTAGCTTTGTAGCTTACAACTCCGAAGTCGTTATACTATCAAAATGAAATTTAAACACTATAAGTTTTAGATGCAGAGCTGTACATATGTTGGAATC
Source organism: Amiota minor (assembly GCA_037043295.1). Taxonomy (NCBI): domain Eukaryota; kingdom Metazoa; phylum Arthropoda; class Insecta; order Diptera; family Drosophilidae; genus Amiota; species Amiota minor. The sequence continues at coordinate 651 of JBAMAW010000419.1, forward strand.
AGCCAAATCGAATCACTAGGACAAACATCCCATTTGGTACGGCAGATTTTTGTAGTCTTTTTACAGTGCAGTCCAAATGCAATGAGTGAAATGCATTTTGGTGGCGTTTTCGCATTCTGAACAAATTTTTTTTTTTGTTTTGGTTATATATATATATATTATTATATACAAATGGAATGTTGGGGATAATTGTGAGAAATTAAAACTGCGCTTTTTGGCTGTTGTTGTTGTAGTCAAGAATAGTCTGCAGCACCCATTAGGGGAGCAGCATACAACTGCGAACGTACCGGACCTCATGCTACAACATATCTCCAAATGGAATTCTGTGTAGAAGTTGCGGAACCTGGAGAGATCCCGTCGGAACTAGAAGGACCAAGTACCAGCCTTATGAAGCTTTGCTTAGCGGCAGTCCCGTAATGTTTTGGTACTTCTATATTACGTCAGTTTATAGTTTTTTTTTTTTTTTCTTTTTTAAGTTATAGTATATAGACTATATATGTTGTTAATTTATTAAAGAAAACGAAAAAAAAAGTATACTATGTGCAGAAATGCTCCCCCTTTCTTCCCAACGAAATATCTAACGACAGTTCTGCGGAGACAGTAGTTTTTAGCATGGTTAAAGTTCCGCAGTCGATAGATAGTAGACCGGTAGGCTTTTGTAGTATGCAAGTTAGCATAACTAATATACCATAAATCAATACGAAGTTAGTAGGGTATATAACTACAGAAATTGTTTTATGTCATCTCTATTTCATCCTAATTCTTATGCATCAATTGCCATTGCATTAAGTAAGTTAAGTAAATTAAGATCATTCTTTTACATTTTTTTTATTTTATTTATTTACAACATTTATAATCAATCAAGAACTCAACACTGCTAAGATCCAAGTGATCCTTTGCACAACTAGTAATTTATACGTAAGCTAAGACCTAAATGGTCCTTTGCTACTATATATAAAAAATAAAAAAATTAAATAAAACTAAAAAAACTCTTTTAAATTACATGGCTATCTTTCTTAAATTACACTTGCTTTCCATCCGAAGAAAAAAAAAAGATGAAGGGTGTCTTCATGTCTCGTGGCTAAGTTGAGTGTGTATTGTCTGCTGATCACTTTGACTTTTTCACACGGTTACTAACTCACTACTGTGAGTTGTTGGAATCGACTTCGTCTACATAATTTTGATTGTAATTAGAATCTGGAGTATAACTAGGTGAGGTGTTGGAAGAAAAATTCTGACCATCAAGTGGATTGTAAGTAGGCTCTGGACTGTAACTAGGTGAGTTGGAATCGAAAGTAGACTCTGGACTGTAACTTGGCGAGGTATTGGAAGAGAAATTCTGACCATCAAGTGGATTGTTAGGAGACTCTGGACTGTAACTAGGTGAATTGTTGTTATCGAGCTCCCCTCCATCATTTTCATTGTAATCAGAATGTGGACTGTAACTAGGTGAGGTGTTGGAAGGGAAATTCTGTCCATCAAATGGATTGTAAGTACGCTCTGGACTGTAACTAGGTGATTGATTGTAATCAGAATGTGGACTGTAACTAGGTGAGGTGTTGGAAAAGTGATTCTGTTCATCAAGTGGATTGTAAGTAGGCTCTGGACTGTAACTAGGTGAGTTGTTGGAATCGATATCCCCTCCATTATTTTCATTGTAATTAGAATCTGGACTATAACTAGGTGAGGTGCTGGCAGAAAAATTCTGTCCATCAAATGGAGGGTAAGTAGGCTCTGGACTGTAACTAGGTGAGTTGTTGGAATCGAAATCCTCTCCATCATTTTGATTGAAAGTAGACTCTGGACTGTAACTTGGCGAGGTATTGGAAGAGAAATTCTGACCATCAAGTGGATTGTTAGGAGACTCTGGACTGTAACTAGGTGAGGTGCTGGCAGAAAAATTCTGTCCATCAAATGGAGGGTAAGTAGGCTCTGGACTGTAACTAGGTGAGTTGTTGGAATCGAAATCCCCTCCATCATTTTGATTGAAAGTAGACTCTGGACTGTAACTTGGCGAGGTATTGGAAGAGAAATTCTGACCATCAAGTGGATTGTTAGGAGACTCTGGACTGTAACTAGGTGAATTGTTGTTATCGAGCTCCCCTCCATCATTTTCATTGTAATCAGAATGTGGACTGTAACTAGGTGAGGTGTTGGAAGGGAAATTCTGTCCATCAAATGGATTGTAAGTACGCTCTGGACTGTAACTAGGTGAATGTGGACTGTAACTAGGTAAGGTGTTGGAAAAGTGATTCTGTTCATCAAGTGGATTGTAAGTAGGCTCTGGGCTGTAACTAGGTGAGTTGTTGGAATCGATATCCCCAAAATAATTTTCGTTGTAATTAGAATCTGTACTGTAACTAGGTGAGGTGTTGAAAAAGTGATCCTCTCCATTGTTGGAATCGACATCGCTTCGATTGGAAGGAGACTCTGGATTGTTGTAAATTTTATAGTCTTCCTCAGCTTTCACATTGTACAATATATGTTTCGCAGCTCCTCTGCACAATGGGCATTCAGCATTTATCTGTGATTAAGAACATAATAAGAAAACTATTATGAAAAAAATATAATAAGGTTACTCACTTTGGTCCACTCAACGAGGCATGTAAAGCAAAAGCTGTGAATGCACGGATCGATGAAACATTTTTCTTCGTCGCTTGGCTCGCTCATGCAAATGGCGCAATAGTTCTTCTCACCGCCACCGTCAGTTCCTTCACCATCACTTTTATTCGAAGTAGACGCCATGTTAGTTATTCTAAAAAAATTTTAACATTTATGAATTCTTTCTTACTCCTGTTATTAAAAGGAATTCTGTTGAAATAATTATAAAGAGAAATTTTTGGCTTTTTCTGTATCTGTATCTGTTACTGTTATATGTTGTAATACCCCATAAAAAAGAAACAGAACAATAACCATCCTTTGACATTTTCTAAGTACATAATTAGTATATAGAAATGTAGCTTGATCAGTTTTACAAAGATTTTCTAGAATAATCGGTCACATCCATGGAAAATTAAGCAAAGAACATGGAGTTGGATGTATGTACGTTGAAATAAAATGAGATGAATGAAATATGTGCAATTCCAATGTGAATTTTCTTCTTACCTTCCTTTGATATATTTTTTTATAATCAGTTTGAAGAAACGCCGCTGGATAAAAGTTTGTTAACAATTCTAAAATAATCTGTCGCAAAGAACGAATTTACCAATTTTATCACATACACGCGAATATAAAACAGAATTACAGCAAAAAATTCAATTGCAAAAGATTGAAATTAAATAATTTATTTTTTTTTATTTCAAAATAGTAAATTTCAGTCACCCTGCAATTCAATCGAAATTTGTTTCCGCTGTGTAGTGATTGACAGTTAAGAGTTCTTCTTGAACGTAGGTAAGCGGCGTTGCCAGATAATGTTTTTTGGTATAAATTAGCAAATTAGCATATAGCGCACAAAGAACACAAAGCGTCCGTCGCAATTAGCTTTGTAGGTGGCATTAACAAGGATTACAGGGACAAACTCTATAAACGACTTCAGCGTTAGCGTCGTTAGTAAATAAAAAAACAACTGTGCATTTAACGATTGATTTATAATAACAGAAAGTAAATATTGGATATGAAGTTATTAAAAATCGAATTACAAAAAATTATAGTTAATGGTAATTAACCATTCCAAAACAACTTCTCATTGCATATAAGTTCATATTTATTCATTAAATGCTTAACACAAAATAAAAAAAAAAAAAAATAAATTAAAGTACATAATTAATCGCTCATTTCTTTTATTTCTGCATGCAAACAATTTAAAATAAACGGATATAAATATCAAAACTTGTTTGCCATTCACTAAAAGCCTGAACACAAGAGTTTGTCACTCGGCAAAACACTGTTTTGTTTTTCACTAAATTATTTACCAACACTGCATTCTGGGAAAGTGGAAAGTTCCTCAAGTTTTGGCGTAGTGACTGCGACGTAGAATCTTTGTAGTTCGTAAGCCATTACTCTCTCAAATTCCAACAACATGTGTTTACTCTCTCAAATTCCAACAACAATTTGTGGTAAGAGATGACACAAAACAGTGCTGTTCAATATTGCAGTGCCAAAATAAACAAATAAATGTGAATTATGCGGAAAACATAATGTTTATTTATTATTATAATTAAATTAAATAAACAATAAACGTAAATACAAAAAAAAAGAAAAAAGATACTCACGGACCCGTCATCATTCCAATATTTAACAATTTAAGAATGGGGCGCCCTTCGTCAACATCAACGGCATCAAATACAAATAATAATACACCAAAATTAGGAAAGATCACTTCTTCGCAAGGGGCAGCAGCTGCCGCCGCAGCAGCGGCACACAATAATAGGAAAAATAAAAGTGCTGGCGGCTTCAATTTATCGTCGAAATTAATATTAGACAAATGGAAAACATTAGTGGGATGCATATGTTTGGCGGTTGCCTCATACTTTGGTTATCTTGGATATTTGGAGACGCGTGTCAATACACCATTCGATAATCAAAAGATGGTACTGCGCACCGGCTTGGATGATCCGGAAAGGTATTGGGGCTCCTATCGACCATTAACGTATTTTGGTATGAAGACCCGAGACCCACATTCGCTTGTCATGGGCTTGATGTGGTATACTCCATCAAATCTGGGCTATGGTGGTCATGGTATCCGACATTGGTGTGATCAAAGTGATAACTTGGATTCATATGGCTGGACTCATCATGATGGTCGCACATTTGGTGTACAAGAAATTCAAGATTTGCCATTTGAGCTGAAGACATCGTTTGTCAAGTATCCGGATGGCAAACAGTTTGGTGGTGATTGGACTGCACGCATTTCAGTACGTAATACAACTCTCGCCTGGGATCGTAGCATATCATTGATATGGTATGTGGCGCTGGATGAGCGCACAAATGGACACATTAAGTACGTGTCAGATGATAAGAATCCTGAGGCGGGTGTTTATGGTGAAACACAAGGTTTGGGTGAATTTCAAGTACGTTTTCATCCTAAGAAAGGACGCATACTTCACAAGTCGTATCTCAGTACAGTGGCGCCATCGCTGAGCCATCTTAAAGAGACAGTTTTTACACATTTCCGTTCCTTTTCCGATAAGCAAGGCAATCGTTTTATTGGTCTACCTGGCGAAATGATCATGAAAAATGGTGCTTCGATTGCATCTGAACCAAACTTCATAGCAATACAAATCACTGCCGAAGTTGAGTTCTCTTTGGACATAACGTATCAATCGACATCAGGATATGCAATCGGTGAAACGATTCCAAAACCCATAAGGGGACGTAAATTTACGAAATCTTTGCAAGAGAAAATTTCCGAATTTGATAAACGATTCGAAAAAACATTCCAATTGCTTGACAAAGGTTACGCTCCAGATGAAATTGAATTTGCACGAAATGCCTTAAGCAATATGCTTGGTGGCATTGGTTATTTTTATGGTGCCAGTCGTGTACAATCTGTTTACACTAAGAATCCTGTGCCATATTGGAAGGCACCGCTTTATACAGCGGTCCCATCACGTTCATTCTTTCCGCGTGGCTTTCTCTGGGATGAAGGATTCCATGGTCTGCTACTATCCTCATGGGATTTAGATATTGAATTGGATATCATGTGTCATTGGTTTGATTTACTCAATATCGAAGGTTGGATACCACGTGAACAAATACTCGGTGTTGAAGCTCTATCTAAAGTCCCAGAAGAATTTGTCATACAACGTAATACAAACGCCAATCCGCCAACGTTTATGCTCACACTGAAAAAGATTTTGACGCAACACAAAAAGGAACTATCAGTAAAAGGTCGCTTTGCCAGTTTAGAGCGTTTATATCCAAGACTTCAGGCATGGTTTAATTGGTATAATACAACACAACGAGGTAGAAATTTCCTCCTTCTTGAACTCACTAACCTTTTTTAAGTGTTCTGATGAATTATTTTTGTTTCCTTTTCAGGTGAAATACTGGGCACATACTTATGGCATGGACGTAATGCTAGCACACAACGTGAACTTAATCCTAAAAGTCTTTCATCCGGTCTCGATGATTTTCCACGTGCGTCACATCCAACTGACAAGGAACGTCATGTCGATTTACGTTGTTGGATTGCTTTGGCAGCCAGTGTTCTGAGTGAGCTCTCAACCTTGTTGGGCAAAGATGACATCAAATACTATGAGACTGCATCCTTTCTAACAGATAATGTTTTACTTAACCAACAACATCTGAATCCATATACTGAAAACTATGCTGATTGGGGTCTACATACGGATGATGTTGTTTTAAAGCGACCACAATTAACAAAGCAAAGTCAATTGAATAGTCGCATGCCACCGCAACAACCGGAAATGATACGTTATACCACGAAAGAACCCGTTTATAAATTTGTAGACAGCACATATGGTTACGTGAATATATTTCCATTTCTATTGGAGCAACTTGATCATGATTCACCATATCTAAGTAAAATACTACGTGATATTCATGATCCTGAAATACTCTGGACAAAATATGGTCTACGTTCTTTATCAAAGAATTCGGCGCTTTATCAAAAGCATAATACCGAACATGATGCCCCATATTGGCGTGGTCCCATTTGGTTGAATATGAATTACTTGGCTGTTAAAGCTTTGCGACATTACGGACGCATTGAAGGTCCAAATGCAGCAAAAGCACGTGAAATCTATGCTGAACTACGAGAGAACATTATACGAAATGTATTCAAAGAATATCAAAGAACCGGTTATATATGGGAGCAATATGATGATAACACAGGCCATGGAAAAGGTTGTAAGCCCTTTACTGGCTGGAGTGCTCTTGTTGTACTCATGATGGCTGAGCAATATTAAAATAGTATAATAGAAAACCATATGTGCTATGTCGGATAAGTTCGATTATGACCTGACCTGACCTGCCGCTGTACCCCGCAGTTATTTAAAAAGCTTAAAATTGGAATAGAGATAAAAATTAATGCAAAAATATAATCTTAAGAGACAAAACGCACACAGAAATTTAAATGATATTTTATATTGTTTCTATGGATATGAACATGCAACATGATATTTTCACTGTTGAATGTTATGATATACGAGTACAATATATGGTTCAGATAGTATTTGGACACAAACAAACAACATTAAACATTTATAGCACATATACATAAGTAGGACAGATGGACATGACTGGAACATTTTGTCTCTTGGAAATTGATAAGAAACGAATGGCTATGTCAGCTTTTAATCCTTCTGCTTTTAGTCAGAGACTAATTATACCCAATTTACCTCTATGTAGATAGATTATGTACAGGGTACACGAATTTCGTCTACTTACTTAGATGCAATTGTTGCAATAATTTGCAATGTTGATGCTAATTTAGTAATTGTTCAATTTTTAAGTAGAATTGCAATGCCAGTTTATACATGAGAATTTCATGAATAAGTTACTATTTTCATATTATTTTTAATTGAAAAATTTAACTTTTAATATTTTTATTTAATTTAAATGAAATGCTGTGAACCATAAGTTGCTAAACTTCTTTTTTTTAGAATTATTGACTTGTGTTTTTTACTGTTGAATTTTATATTTAAAGATAAACAAAAAAAAAAAAGGAATATGTTATGACAAAAAATATTTGATTCCTTGCGTTCTTAAGAGTTGTACAAAAAGAAAGAGTATAATAATAATAATAATAATAATAATAACTATTTTCGTAAGAATAATAAACAAGACAATTATAGAAATACTTCAAAATGTACCTTTCAGATCACTCATCTCATAAAGTTGCATATGCAGAATTTTTATAAAATTTTTTTAACAGTAACATCTCCAGTGGATAGGCAATTCCATTGGAATTGGAATGTAATTTTGCCGACTATGAAGTTTATAGATTTTACTGTATGTATTTGTCCTATTGATTTTATTTCAGTATGTTTTGAAAATGGGCATTTGAAATTGTTTTGTGAGTTGAAATTTCTTTTAATTTTATTAGTATTAAGATTAAGAAATGCAAATGTTTTTCTATATAAAAATTCTTTGATATTCTTTTGATATGGTGAATGAATTATTATTATTAAGTATTGTATTAATTCAATTGATTTTAAAATTTTATAAGTATGTAGTTTCAATGAATGATTTGTTCTGTTCTTTGTATGGAAAGGAACTTTGTTTCAGACATACATACTTACATTCTAATTATTGGTTTTTACATGATTTTTGTTTAGATCTGAGTCAGTCAAACTCTAATCGTTTTGATAAACATAAACTGTTTTGAGAGTTTCCAAGTGATAATACCATTTCACAATACATACTTAGTCTCAAAGGTACTCGTATATTATTATATTCTTGTTGTATTAAATGGAGTCAATATTTAGAAGCAACAAAAGAATTTGTCTAAGCGCATGGTTGTGTGTATGGATGAGTGTGTGTACGAGTATTTCCTGGATTTTTGTTTTTTTTTTTGTCTGATAATAAATAATAGCAATAATAACAATAATTTTTCATAATATACAATACTTACAAATATGATAATGTAACAATAGATTGATTTTAGTACTATACTACATGTTAACTTAAGATATTAGAACTTTTACTAATAGGTTCTTGTTTAAAAATGTATTTATAAAACTGTAAGAATTAAATAAAGTAAATTGCCTTTTTATAATTAATAATTTTACCATTTGTACACTACTAGGTTAGGTACTGACAAATATCGTCAAAGAAAGGTTTCTCTCGCAAGGCGGTCACATAGGACATGTTGAATACTTTTAATTTAATCCTCATCTCTACATCTACGATAGATTAGAATTAATGTGGAAAATGCATTCTTTTGGCCATTAACCCAATTGGGCAGTGACCCCGGAATCATATTTCTATCATCATCCGAATCCTATTCCTGTTAAAGTGTGGCAGCTCAGAGATCCGTTTCGGTTGGAAGCAAGGCCAGAGTGTTCGGGCTCATTTCTTATTGCATGCCTGTTAGCTCCTTGGTTTTCGTCTTTAGTCCTGAAACAATGTCATGTAGATCTCTGTTTATGTAGATAAGAAAAAAAAAAAGGAAAGAGTTGCCATAAAAATTAATATAAAAATCTTGATCGAAAGTGTCGAACTGAAACTTCATTAGCACAATGGATATTGCAAAATCAGTATACTCGTAGCAAGTTCAAGTTCTAAGAATAAGAAACTGAATCGATTTTAACATAAATTTGATCAAAACAGTTTTGTCTCTGTATACGAAATCGAAGCATGGAATGAAGGAGAATCTGCTGACGAGTCCTTTTTCAAATAAATGAGAATACATTAATACATACCATGGTATAAGAAATAGAAGGTGGTAACATTTTTTTACAGTGATAGTCAATATGACATCATGAGAGAACTGCTTTTTGGTCCGATTTTGAAGTTTTGACATGTGTTAATCTGCATACAGAACTGACTGGAAATTGTATAAAATATATAGAAAAACTGATATTTTCTTGTTTAATTTATTAATTTATTCCAATTTTTCATTTTGTCGTGTCTATGTATGTTTGTAAATAAAAAATTGACGATTTTCAGCTATGAGAATACATAATGGGAATGTTCACGGACGAGCAACTAAAGATCCATTTACACCGAATGAAATATGGCCACAATTATTGGTAAAGGATCATTGGTATAGTGAGAACAGTCAAGTGACTGGCTGCAATTGCGAAAATTGTGGCTAGCAAAATGATTGAACCGGTCACTGACGATTTTGATAGACATTCTAAAAATTACGACTTTGCTGAAGATGCTGAAACCGCTAAGTTGAAACGAAAATTTAATCATAGTTGGTTGCAGACTTACGCACCTTGGCTAGTAGGTAGTATATTCTAAACACCTGAAAGATTCACTGTGCTTATACTTGTATTGCGTACTAAGTATTTCCACCGAAAGTAGTCACTAGCGTTTTGGGTTCATTTGTGACTCGATTTATCTCTCGCTGCAAAAAACATATGTCATCACATTATCATCAATCTGCTGTCAACGATGCTAAGAATTTTTCGGAAAAAAATGCCCGTGGATTTAATGATGAATACGGCTCACCAGAAGGCAATCGAAGACAATCTGCAAATTGTGTCATCTATAATATATCCAAGACATATGATTTGCCTTGAATGGGTAAAGAGCAACATCAAGGTGTTCTTGAAGACCTTTTGAAACTGAAAATTGAATCTGGTGATTTACTTAGTTTTGAAACAGCATACTGCAAATGATAAGAAATATGCGATTTAGGTATACCTACATCCCCACAGATTCAAAACGAAATTATTGAGTCATGTGACATATCTGGGAAAGAACAGCTTTCCATAGGAGTACGTTTTTATGACGAAGATAAAAACACAATACGAGAAGAATTTCTTGGTTTCGTAGAATACCAAAACTATAGCCTTGGAAATTGGCAGGTTTTTAGAAAACGAAGAACTTGAACTTGACAGGTGTGTTGGCCAAGGGTATGATGGGTGTTAGACATTGGCGGGATATATTGGTGGTGTTAAAAAAAATTCTTAAAGAGATTTATAAAAACGCCTTGTATTTTTATTGCGCAAGTCATAGGCTTAACTTGGCCGTAAATGATTTAAATCAAGTTCTAGAAATACGAAACACGATGATATTTTCTACGCTGAAATTATGTACCAAATATTCCAGCTTTGTGTGAAACACATTGGTCATAAAAATATCTCTTATATTTTGTTTGCTATTTTTAATGAATATTTTGAGGAAATTGTCAATGGACTTTTAAATATTTTGAGAGAAGGGAATGCTGCAGCGAGGAAGGGTGCTTACCAACTACTTGTTGCTAATGCATTTCCTACAATCAAAACCTATCGACATGTACGAGTATGAATTCATGATCCACATTGAAAAAAATAAAATCTCACGTAAAAGATCATTGCAGAAACATGGACGAGGAGAACCAGATTATATTAATATTTTCAAAAATTCTATCAGTACTGCAGCTGCAATTGTGACTGATTTACAAGTCTCGCGCATTGTGTCTCGCCAACAACATCGGTCCAATCATCATGCTGAGTCTCCATGCGATTTTTGAAAGCGATCGATTCGTTATCCCTTATTTAGATTCCCTGATATCTACACTGGAGCAGCGTTTTGATAATGAAAATTTACCTGCTTTCGGCTTGCTGTCGCTACACCGCAGTTTGATGCAAAATGGGGTCATAGGGCCATTGGCTGATTTAAAAGAGAAATCAAAAAAATTTCTGCCAACGTTTTTCAAGTATGCTTATTATTCGTGTTTCATTGCCTGCCCAGGTATTTTGCAGTTGTGTTTGCTGGAGTCATGTCTCCATTAAGGTTTTTAAGTTGAAGCAGAATAATAAAGTAAGCTTATAAAATTCAAAATAGAATTGAAAGATTTACTAAACATAAAATTATTAAATCTCAACATATGGAGTTTGAGATCTACATGCATGCACATCCCATGGGCATGGCAGTAAGCTTTACCTGTACATTGCATTGAAGGGCAGCTATTTGTATTGTTATTAAAGTTTTACAGAATGCCAGTTTAAAAAAATGGCCGATTGGTATAGTGAAATAATGCAGTAGTGTAGGTTGGTGGCACACATTTTTTTTTTTATATGTTTGAAGTTTTCTTATTTAGTTTACAGCAAGAATCAATGATGCCCTCCCTGGTCGACTGGTATGGTGAAATAATGCAGTAGTGTTGGAAAGCATTCATTTGTTTTTATTTGAAATTTCCCTATATATTAAATTCAAAGTAAAGCTTTTCCTTGTAAAAATTACGCTAGAGGGATCGCTTAGATCAAAAACTAAAAAATAATAGATGGCGCTTTATGCAATGAGAAGGAAATATGTTGAAATTTTCTAAATATAAAAAACATACAATATTTGGGGCGATGGAAATAAAACTTTGTTAATTGATGATTGATACAAACAAAATTATAGTTTTAATTTTAATAAAGACAATTGAGTAAAACGTTGGCATGATAAAGCTTAAGTTATTATGTGTGTGAAATTCTTTATATTAGCACGAGAAGATTAGCCATGGTGGGACGAAGTTGTTGATCAAGCTAATGTTCCCATTAGATTACCGCACTAGACTCCTAGATCTAATGACGGTAAAAGGAATCTGTCGTCATATCTGAAGCCGTTGTTAGGGGATAAGCGAAAGAGATTTGGAAATCTTAAAGGATCTTTCTTAACTGTCATTTGTCCGTCGGCTGAAAAAATTCCGGCATCTTCGAGTCATACCGTAAAAAGGAATTGTTGAGCACAAGCAGTTGACAGATAATTGAATTACTAGTCACCACACCGGAGATCATCAAACTGCTGATTGCAATTCAATACTATATCGCCGTGAGCAATGATTTCTGCATTGATTTTCTTTATATGTTTGATAAAAATTATACTTTTAGAATTTTTCACAAAACAAAAGCGATTCAGCGGTTCTCCGTCCTCTCTCCCTCTCTCAGATTTGAGCATATTTAACCATTTACGCGTTCATTAACATGCCCGATTTATACAAATTTTCTACACACGTCTCTAAAGCATCATCACATTTTGATTTCCGTAACATTTCAGTTTCATATTTTTTGGATTTACTCCCCTTCGCTAAAGAAGTTTCACTTCAAAACTGATGATACTTTGGAACTATTTTCCCATTAAATACATATATACAGAACGTGATTTGAAAACATGTTTGGTTAATAAAAAAAAACTCGTGACTTTAAGTATAAACTTACCAAAATAACATTATTTGTTACTAGACAAATACAAACGTCGTCCCACTGTGGATCGATCTTTTGTAGTCATTCTTACGAAGTACATTTTTAGAAGTTTTTCTGGACAATAAATGTAATAAGTAAAACTGAAAACGTTAAGGCAAATGTTGCATATCGCAGAACAATCCTAAAATACAAATCTTTAGTTCGCACCTTATGTCAGTCCTTCCTTCTATGGCAGTGAAATATGGAAAATGTAATGGGTAAAATGTTTTCCTTGTAAAATTCTGATATCCAATATCGTATTCTGATATATTTTCATTCATTTTCAACATTTATAAAATCATTTAATGTCATACACAGGAAGAGTTTCATCTATGTTTGATGTGAAGATAGAAGAAGAGAACATTATTTATTTATTTATTAGAACTAAGATTATAATTACAAATTATAACTTAGTATTTTAATATGAGTTATAGCAGCATAGGCCTTCAGCTCAGGAGATAGTTAAGAAGGAAAGGAGGAAACTAGAAAAGTGAAGGACCAGACTTGCCTTGAGCGGGAATCGAACCCGCGCCTCTTGGGATGTCAACTTCTGAGGCAACGAGCCAGAACAAAAAACATCTGGAATGCCCAAAGTTTTGCAAAAATGCAGTATTATTATATGGGATGAGTGCGCTATGGCCCAAAAGAAGTCGTTGGAAGCATTGGATAGAACAATGCTACACTTACGAGGAAATCAAGCATTGTTTGGTGGTGCTTTGGTATTGTTAGTTGGTGTCTTCAGACAGACATTTTCAGTAATTCCTCGATCTACTACTGCTGTAGCAAGAAATGCCTGTTTGAAATGTTCGTATTTGTGGAGATTTGCAAAAATATTGAGACTTACTACAAATGTTCGTGTTCAACTGCAAAATGATCCTTCGGCTGCTTAGTTTTCCATTCAGTTGTTGAAGAATGGCAATGGACAAATGCCACTTGATGATATTGGGTTCATAACGTTACCAAACGATTTTTGTCATTTCACCGAATCCAAAGAAGGATTAATTCAACGTATTACAAAATTAAAAAAAAAAAAAAAAAAAAAATAAAAAATCGTAACTGGTTGAGTGAAATAGTAGGTTTGGTAGGCAAAAATAAAGGCTCCGAACGAATCGAATTCGGCCATTTAATTTAAAGTTCCAAGTGAACTGATTTTGTACAAATCTGTGGACACCGTTACGAATGAAGATGATTTGCTTAGACTGCCACCACCATACAACTCGCAATTGAAAGTTGGAGGAGTACCGCTTATAAGGCTTCGTAATATTAATCAACCCTAGCTTTGTAACGGTACTAGGCTTACAGTAAAAAAGTTGATAAATAATATCATTTAGACAACTAATTTAAAAGAGAAATTCAAAGGTGATGGTGTTTTGATTTCATGGGTACCAATGATTCCAACCGATTTAACATTTCAGCTCAAGCGTCTTCAATTTCCTGTTCGTCTTGCTTTTGGCTTTTGAAATGAAAAATGTTGTCTATCATAGAGAATTACAAAGGTTCCACTAAAGTATAAAAGACCAGATGTTCGTGCTGTTGGAGTAGCAGTTTAAGTGATATAGGCAGCAATATCACCCCAAATATGTGTATAATCATGAGAAATAATATCGAATCAATATTACAAAAGTCAATTATTGGGGATATTTACAACACAATATTACATGAGCATTGATGTGGCTTTTTACCCGGTTTTTTTTTTTTTTTTAAATAAGGTCTAATCACAAACAAACCAATTTTTTTATTTTGATTGAATTTTATTCAATTTTGTTTTCACTTTATAATTTCTTTAAATATCTTTTTCTAAAAATTTTGTTGCGAATAAAGAAAAAAGAATACAAATCTTCTTGAAATTTTTTCATTCTCAATTATGTTTAATTAAATTTCATCCTTTACCCAAAGGAGGAGATTCGTTCATTAGGGGAGTCTCATGACAGATTTATCTTCTTTTTTTTATTGAAGTCTTCCGTATATTCTTATTTATCCTTTGCTTCAAATTTCTGTGCTTTTAAATTACATTGAAAATGAATCTTAAGTCAAAGAAAAATTCTTATTCTTAACAGTAAAAGAAAACAAATATTCAAATACAACAGCATACAATAGATGGCGCTGCGATCAAAGTGCTTGGCACCACCACTAACAATGCTGTTTCATTGACAAACTGGCATCACTTGTGCACGATGGCCTTGTTAATACTGGAACAATTTGTCTGATTTTCAAACTCCTCCATACATGATCTCGTCGTTATCTGCTTTCTGGACTTTATAGCGTTTACAGCGTTAGTTTCGTTAGTAAATAAAAAACAGTTGTGTAATAATAATAAAAATATTAATAAAATAAGTAAATATTGAATACGAAATTACTAAAAGTGGAATTACACAATAATAATAATAATAATTAATGGTAATAATTATTGTAATTCAAACAATCCAAAACAACTTCTCATTGCATATTAAGTTCATATTAATCAATCAATCACATCTTGCATTTCCATATGGAAACAATTTAAAATAAATATCAAACATTTGTTTGCCATTTAGTAAAAAAAAAACCTGTGCTGGATGAAATAAATTTTCACAGCAGTAGATATAATGTAAAACTGCATCGCCATCCAAACCCACTGATAGCTTCCCTTTGCATCAATTCATCACACAGACGCCTTAAAACACTTCAATCCTAACGATCTCCTCACAAGGAGAGCATGAAAACCAACCACCATTAAATCTTATTCCCACCTCAAACGTCAATGACGAGTTTATCATTGTTCACTGAATCACACCAATGTTAGAAGGCTTATTCCGCTGTCAACATTTATCTATTATGGATTTTTATTGTCAAAAAAAAAAAACAAGTAAAAATCTGAAAATAGGTGCTTGCCATCAAATAGTTCTTTTGGTTCGCAAAACAGCTGTTTTTTGATACACAAAACAGGTCTCTTTCCATTAACTAATACTGCATTCCGGCAAAGTGGAAACTTGGTTAACATTTGCTCATGTTTAATTAGCTCAAGTATCACAACTTAACACTATTTTTGTGTTAATGATGAAAAAATATTCGTTATACCTATGATAAATTATATTGGGTAGATGATATTACTAAATACTATATAGAATATTTCTTCTACAATATATTAAGTCAATTGTGATACTTTAGTTAAATGTGTGCGATATGTACTTATGTATTTTAGGTAGTTTGCTTCATATGATTCAATATACATGTATTTCAACTTTTGTTCTTCAAAGCATTGCATGCGTTAAAATTCGGTAACGCGCACAACGTCTTTTATGGAGTTTGATGATGAAAGAAGAAGTAGTAGTAGTAGCAGTCGCACAGACAGGCGACCGTTAGAAAACTTCTGTTATCATTTAGTCGCGAAGCTCGGCAGTTGCAAGCGGCTCGGACGCATAAACTGTTATACTACTTTTGTGTGTTTTGTTTCAAAAAAAAATTCAAAATAAAAACAGATTATTTTGTTTTTGTATTTGATAATTTTTTTTTTTTTTTTGTAATTTAAAGTGGTAAAATTTTATTTTCAATTTTTCATTTTTTCTGTATTTTTTATTTTGTTTAAGAAAATAATTTTGTTTATAAAAAATTTTGTAAAGTGACAAAGACATTAGAAAAAAAAAAAAAACAAACAAAAATATTATATTTGCCTCAATGAAATGAAATGTGAAATTTATTGTTTTGTGCTGTAAACTTTATTCAAATACAATACAAATCAAATTAAATCAATCTAGATACATGTGTATATACAAACATTTACATATAAGTAGATCCATCAATTGTTTTTTTATTAGATTTGCGAACTCGTGTCGTCGTTTTAGCGCCGCTAATAATCTCTTTTTATTATTGTTTGCTTGTCAATTCATTGAATCCTATAGTCTTCTTTTAATTATAAATATTTTTGTTATTGTTGTTGTTGCTAGCAGCAATTACAATTTTAATTCTTTATTTTTTCGCATCAATTTCTCTTTGATCTTCGCGCTCTAATTCTGTGCTATAAAAAAAACGAAAAAAAAAAAAAAATTGCATCCGATATAATCAAATTTGAAATCCAATTCAAATTACATCACGGTCTCAACATATTGAATTTTCCTATATGAATTTTGATTTACATATATGTATGTATGTATGTATGTTTGTATTTTAATTTTAATTTTAAAAATATATGCACGTGTATGTGTAGTGAGTTTGGTGAAAGTTATTAATTTTATTATGATGTCTGATGTCTGTCACAGAAGTAGGAGGAAGGCTTAGAAGGATTTTTTGATATATCAATTGGAAAATTTGGCAAGAGTCTTCTTTCTTATTGTTTTATTCATCTGCTAAGCTGATTCTTTAAAAATCATTTTATGATTGTGATTATTGAAAAACATTCCAGCAATTCTGCAAAAGACAAACAAAATCTTAAGTTACATTTATTATTATTTACAATAAATTATTGAAGAAAATATGTTTCGAGACTGAAGAAAGATCATATTGATTTCTATTGAATAGAAATACAATATGAATATGAATATGGTTCTAAATAAGTTTATCCCTTAATTGGACTGTTATTTTTTATATTGTATTTCAAAAGAAGATTAAGTATGAATTTAGTTCTTAGTGTATTTGAAGGGCAACAATTTAAAATCTTACTTACCATTTGATGAATTCTTATCAATCACATAAGTCTAACTTTGGTTTGGAACTTCAAATTTAGTCACTAATTTAAGTTTAGAACTAAGATTTGTGTGTGTGTACTAGTTCCTATCTAAATTTCTATTCAATATGTGTGAAGTGGCTTTGAAGTTCGATGGAAATCAAATTAAGTTCTCAATTTGTTTTTTTTTATGAGTAACAATAATTTATGTTGAATTTAGTTTTGTGTGGGCAGTAAGCATTTTCTTTTTTTCAATATTATTTATGAAAAGTATCTGCAATACTATTTTTCATACATGTGAATACATATATATTTTATAATGAAATTTATGTAAAAAAGATACAAAGTTTTCAAAAATAGTTTTTGATTTATTTTTTTTCTTTAATTTCTTGTTTTTTTTAACTAAAAGAATATTTCATGATTTAATTTGTTATTGTGCATTTAGAGTATCGCAATAGATACATTTGTATCTAATTCATTGTGTGGTGGCGGCACAATTTACAATTGCCAACAAACGTTTCGCATTCGCTCGCCCTACGCTCATTTTGAGAATTAAAAACAAAAAAAATAATACAAAAACTAAGAAGACAAAAAGTATCTTCCAACCATGTGTTTTTCGTTTTCATTAAAGATGTTTGAAGTTGCTCGGTTGTTGTCATCATCGTCATCATGATCATGATCATGATCATAGTCGTCGTAATCGTCTCGTCATTTTGCATGCTCGCATGCTCGCACACTCGCTCTGAGATCGACACCGTTCTACACCGGCAATAGAGAATGTATTGTATCTGACAGTAGAGCGGTGAACCAAAGCGTTCTATAGACAACCATATGCATCTATATCTATATCAATCTATAAGTATAGTAAAAATATACTCATACACACATCATCTATCTGTACTATGTGCTGATGAGCGTGTGCGATCATTAGAGTATTTTTGCTTGAAGTCTAAATGTAAGAAGAGCAATAGCAGCTCTTTTGTCTTTTTTAAGATACAAAATTGAGTTTGTTTGAGTTTGAGTATCTTTGAGATACTCGCACTTTGGTGAATGAATGAGCGAATGTACAAACATATGACTTTTATAGCTTCGTTTGTAGCAATTTTTAATACTACAACCGACGACTACTTGAAGCTGTGTGTCTGTGTCTGTGTCTGTTTGTGGATATGTGGATATGTGTATTTGTGTATCTTTTACTTTTGGTTCTTAATATTTTTGTTGTTTTTGCTTCTCGATTTTTGAAATATTGTAGTACGGTTTTTTTTTTGTTTTTTTTTTTTTTTGTTTTTAGTTGATGTTGAAATCTTGCTCAGTTCAGTTCGGTTGAGTTCAGTTCCAGTTCAGTTCTCGATCCAAATCAGTTCTATTTCTGCTGCCAGTCAGTTTGTCAAATTGTCTATACATCAATATCATTTGATTTGATTTTAGTCTAAAGATGAAATTTTAAATTTAATTTTTATTATTACAAAATATTTTTTTTTTTTTATTTTTATTACTCGAATCTCGTTTTGGATTTCAATCGAAAATCAAACGACGTCATTGATTATTTTCTGTTTTCTGAACGCAGAAATTTCGGTAATTTGTTTAATTGTGTGTGGATATATATATATATTTTTTTTAATTTTAAAAAAATTGTGTGAGATTTTTTAAAAAAAATATTCTTAAAAAATGTTTCAAATTAAACTGAAAAAATAAAAACATAAAATCAAATTAATAAATAGATAAAATGTTTCAAAAGAATATTAAAAAATAAAAAATAAAAAGAAAAATTATGAATAATTATAATAAATAAATTAATTTTATTCCTTTTAAATAAAAATGAATTAAAAGGCAATGTACAATAAAAAAAAACTATAATAAATTTTTTTGTTAAAAAAACATTAAAACTTCACTTGATTTAAGTGAATTTTAGTCAAAAACAAATTAAAAAATAAAATCCAAAATAAAGACAAAATGGTTTTAAAAAAAATTACACTTAATACAGATTTACTTTGTGGAAAATGGAATAATATTTCGAGTACCCATATTAACAAATTGATAAAAAATATGACTAAAAATGTGTCCTAATATATAAATTTCATAAAAAAAAAGAAAACAAAACAATGCAAAAAATTTGGTTCAAGTTTAACATTACAAAACGTGCATAATTGAGTAGATGCGGGTAGCCTTGGTTTTTATTTTTTATTATCCATCTCATTTTTCGCTAAACTAACTTTTGCGATCTTTTGCTTATGAATTAAGGAACATTTGAATTTAATTTTTTTTTTTCAAGCCAAGCAAATGTGGAAAAGTGACCAAACATTTACTTAATTTTGTGTGTCACTCAATACGAGTGCCGAATAATAAATTAAAAAAAAAAAATATTTATGATTTTATTGTTTTTAAAAATATTCTCCATAAAGATTAATACACTTTTGCATTCCTTAGAACCAAGATTCGAAGCATTTTTTTTTCACAAGACTTATACAGTCGCTTTTTGTTTTGTTTCGGGCTCATATACATTGACCCATGATTCTGATGATGACCTGTATAAATGTAATACATAGCCTTTGATGCACCTTAAACGTATTTTTTGAGCTTTTGTCAGATTAAGCGGGATCCAACGCGAATAAATCTTTTTTACGGTCAAATGTTATTGACGCTTGTCATACTAAGGCCCTAAGATGCCGCGATCTCCATGCACCAGCAGCGATAGGACAATTGGATTGTCCAATATACCTATATAAAATCCATTTTATACCGGATAATAGTTCCGATTTGAATTGTTTTCATTGCTACTTTTATAGAAAACTTTAAGTGAAACTTAATTTTGTTTTCGTGGGTTTCCTTATTATGACATAGACCTTTGTCTATGAGGTATGTACACTGATCTAGTTAACAAGTCATTGGATAGTCGAAGATTCATTAGCGTCATAATAGATTTAACAAATTATTATAGCAATTCCTAATAACCAGTAGAACTTGCGATTATTATAATATCAGATTAAATATAAGTGGTCACAAGTTTTCATGAAGAAGACTATATTATAGGAATTGGCTTTTGAAACAGTAATAAGGAATGATGCGGTTTTGGAATGAGGAAAGAGGGAATTTCTGATACTTTGATGATCGGAATATACGTCGGATACATGACCGCATGTGTGACAAATAAGTACTGTGAAAAATTCGATGGGAGGGACAATTTCTTCAGGAGCAATAAGATTTTAATTTTTTTTTTTCTTAATCGGAGTGAATGTATTGCAATTATACTAATGTGTGCGCTAAAACCCACGACTTCATGTTCTACTATCCCCTCGGAACAGTCGCTATATATTCCGTTGGGGGGTACAGGGAGAGCATTTATACTTAGTATATAGGTCATCTACAATATTATAGGTCACAATTACCCGTCAGAAATCTACGATCCCCAATTAAACGATCAGCTTAAGCATGTATTGCGCTCTGTTGTACGGAGAATAAACATTATTACGGGTTTAGCGGTTTTCACAAATTGCCATTTTCCTATTGATTAATACATGTGTGGCAACAGGTAACCTGTTACAGTAGTTGGTGCACTGAAACACTTTACTATCTGAGTCCTTTCGTCAATAAAACGAGGGTAGATGAAGAGAACGTTCTGGGCATCTTATTTAAAGTCACTACATCATATTTCCGCTTTATTCAAGCATATCATAGCCTATTTTCAAACGTTTCCCATCTTCATTGCCCTTCTTGGATGCTCATCTTCTTAAGATGCTCCTGTAATGTGCCTACGTTTAAATTCACTTTCCATTATGTTGGTTGGTGTCACAATAGCGATGTTGATGAGACAGACCATTTATATTCTAAGTATTGTAGAGGCTTATCATTCTTTAAAGCTAACAAATGTATCTAATGTTATCTATTCTTCCATCATCCATTCAAAATATTGGATAAACTTATAAATTCATTCATCTATTCTTCCTTCTTCTATGATTCAAGGCATCAAAGCATTGAGATTTGAGAGGATTTTAATTAAACTGATAGACTTGATAGAATTTTGTGAAAGATACAAACAAAATCGAAAACAAAAAAAAAAAAAAAACGATATAAAAATAAAAACAAAAATTTTATAAAAACAAAAATTTTATTTTTATACCAAATGCTGACTAATTCATGCGTCAACGTCATGTAGAGCACCTTTATACTTAGATACATTAAATTACATATATACATAGATACTATAAACATATCTATATATACTTGTATATATTATGTACATAGATACGATTAATGTATTGTACCTATGTAGTAAACTACAATATAAAAACTCAATAATAGAGGAAGAAGAAATTTAGTGCGTTGGCTGATGTTGCCTTCCCCCATTAAAATGAAAAAGTGATTCAAATGAGATTTTTGCTGATTTTCAATCTGAAAATCGAATGGAAATCATCAAAACTGTATATTATTTCTCTTTCTCTGTAGCCATGGCAGTTCTTGGTTGTTTTCCTATTAAATAAAAAATATATGAAAATGAGAATTTTACTAGCCTTTTACTAGTATCGAGATCTTTGGAGCACAGTCATCTGTCCCAGTTCGTTCGTGCGTTCGTTCGTTCGTTTGTTGATTTCTTTGCATGCAGATGCTTTTGTATCTTTTTGGCTAGGAGCTCAGCAAATCAACTCTTCTATTTACGAAATCGTTTATTTTTAGCGAATTGTGTTCATTTCATATAAGTTTAATTTTATTTCGTCTCTTCTCTTTTTATCTATTCTCTAGTTTTCGTTCTTGCTCTCCTTCACTTCATTGCACTTCTCTTCTCTTCTCATTTATTTTCTTTTCTTTTCTTTTCTTATCCTTTCTTTTGTTTTCTTTTTGTTTATTGCATTGCAATTTTTGTTTTGTTCTTGAAGTTTTTTTTTAATGCAGTAGATTCACTTTCAAAACAAAACTTTCTCATGACATCAACAAATTGAATGATAAACAAAAGAAAATAAATGAAATTAATTATAGTAGTAGTAGTAAAACTGCACTCACTACATACACACACACACACACATAAGTAGTAGTTGCCTCAATTTTTAATAGCTTAACTTATAGAGTATCTATATACTAATGTCTTCTTTCATGTATCTTCATTTTTTTTTTTTTTTAGAACAAAATTATGTTATAAAAAAATTTTAAAAAAACGTAATAAACCAAAAATACTATTGTGTCTTCGTTTTTCATTAAATTCTTAAGTGCTTGAGTGTGCAAAAGTATTTTATTTTATTATTATTATTTTTTTTTTCTTGGGTTTTCTATGTAAAGAAACTTTAAGCAACTTCAAAATTTTGACTTCATTGGAATCATTGAATTTATCTGATTCAAAGTTAAGTAAAATTAAATCATTTAATTTCACACACACCAAGACGCTTTCAAATGGCTTCGTAAGTATGTTTGAGTATGTATGGCTGTGTGTAATGAGTATCTTGTATCTCATCGTATAGCAAATAATGCCGCATGCATACTAATAGTCGAATGAATAAATAAACAAATAAACGTACTTACATAGCAATCTCTATGTCAATATATGTATCTACCAGTCTTTTATAAGTAGTACATGCTGTATGTCTGTCTGTCTGTCTGTCTGTCTATCTGTCTATCTAACTATCTGTCTATCTGTTTGTCTGTCTATCTTTTTGGCTATTTATCTGTCAATTGACCATTTAGTCAGTCAGTCATTCAATTCAATCAATCAATCAATCAGTCAATCACTCATTCAATCAATCAGTTAAGTTATGCGTGTTTCTTTTATTTAGTTCATTTCTATCTATCTATTTTTCTATTTGTCGAAATATCTAAGTATCTAAATATATATCTATTTACACATGTATCACATCTATCTGTTCTATTGGACGTATATCTTTCACAATTCATTTGGCCATATGGCGTATACACGTACAACATACATATTTCTTTTGCAATTTCAACTTCAAATCAACTCATTTCAAGTCTCAACTTATTTTCTCAATTGAACTTTTATGTTTCTCAATGAATGAATGAACGAATGAATGAGATCTTGTTATTGTTTTATTGTGGTATTTGTTGCTGTTGTTGTTGTTGTTGTTGTTGTTGTTGTCATGAGCCCACATAATAATTTTTTTGTTCATTTGTTTTTGCAAAAAAAAAAAAAAGCAAGAAAAATGCTTACACATTAGATACAAATGTATGTTTGTATCTCTGCATGCAATAACAACTTGTAAATGAAACTGAAAGGAAACAAATAAACAAACAACAAAAAACGTGTATATTTTGTTGTTGTTGTTGTTTTTGTTGTTGTTGCTGCTGCATGACGCATTCTTAGATCCCCAAAAGTATTCAATATAAACTATTTCCCAATCGTTATGATCTCTCTTCCGATCTATAGGACGCTTACATACACACACACACACACACACACACACACGCGAACACAAATGCAGATACTAGATACTTTTTTTTTATATCTTATGTGGCACGCACATACATATACAAATACTAGTACGAGTATCTATTAAAATAACAAAAATAAAAATAAAGACAAAAATGTTTGTGAACTGAAAATGAAATTCAAATGCGTGCCCACATGACACTCACACACACACACACACACATATATACATATACAGATATAGATACAGATACATAGATAGATAGATACATGTATGTACATATTAAAGGCCAACTAAGACTAGTCTCTGGCAGTCAGACTAGACCAGATCACCTACACATTTTCCAGGTGATTAAAGCTCTTTTTCTTTTTCTTTTACTTCATAGTCTTCTGTTTTTTTCTATCTTTCTTTCTGTCTTTATTTTGGGCTTTTTTTTTTTTTTTTTTTTTTGGCATAAAAATACAAAATGAAGAGAGACATTTTTTTATACAATAGTTTGTGTGATTTGTGTTGTGGATACGAAATAAGAAATGAGAACAGATATTTCTTTGTTTTAATTTGTAATTAATTCGGTAGAGTACTGACTATACGGAACGACTTGGCAAATTATACGACTTATGCCCAAGTTGCGTGTCTATATTTCCATGTCAATGTTATAAAAAACGAAAGATATAAACTAAAATACCATAATACACCTGTGCTTATGGAGATCAATGCATATGCAGATTAGTTCTATTCTATTGTATTTAAGCTTCCTGTTGCTTTCTCCCACTGAGATCTAAGACTTACCAACCAAGCAACCAAGCAACCAACCAACCAAATAACCAACATACCCATCTACCTACTTATGTATCTATGTATGTATCTCACTTTATTCATTCATTTACTCTTGTATCCAATTACTCAAGAACCAAATCACCCACTCAATTTTAGTTGTCAACGGCACCTTCATCCCTTACTCCTCACTCCGCACCCTCCTCCCGTTACTCATAACAATATTTTACACTTCATTTATATGCAAACAAAATTCAAAGTCAAGACAAAGCTTTACTACTCGTACAATACTATTTAGTAGATGATAAAAAATAGCTAAGCATGCAAGTGAATGGGTGACTGACTGACTGACTGACTGACTGACTGATAATATGACGATCTGACTTAGTAGCAAGTTGGTTAGTTCGTGAGTGAGATCGTGTGTGTTGTGTTGTGTTGTGTTGTCTTATACGCAAGGTGAGAGATCGGCAAATACATATACTTAGACGAGTATCTGTGTGCATTCAAGTGCAATAAAAATAATTAATGTTAACAACAATAACACTAACAACAAATACAATTTACTGTGTAAGCATAATCGACATCACCTACGCTTTTATAAATATTCTTGTTATTGTTGTTGTTATCATTCTCTTTTCTATCTTCTCTCATACTACTACGTACGTAAGCATGTAACACAGCGGTTCTTAAATCGGAGGGCACTTTCTTCTTCCAATATTCATGATTTTTACTACATTTTCTTTTTAACATTTGAAGAATATTTTGAAGAAGATGTTTTGTTATCCTAAAACCTAACCGAAAAAAAACATGGATCGCAATGAAAAATTATACAATTTTAAGAATCGCTGATTGCATTTCGAGAAGAGAAAACTATTGTGTAATCAAAATAGCAACATATGAGGAATGGAAAAATAAGTTTAGTTTTATTCTCTTCTCTTAATACATTTCTCTCGTTTTCTGAAAATAAATGACATTATCATATAGTCTGATCTTTGTACAATATTATGAGACTACCATCACTACCCTGATTGTTATAGGTAGCATCTTCATTCATCTACGAATTGGTGGCCATCACCCTAACATATTTACAAATGCCTAACCGAAGTGAAGTGATTTCAAATAAAAGTGACTACACACATTATTAATTAAGCTTTAAAAACATTATAATAATACGAATTAATACAAAGTTTTTTGAAGATTCTATTTCGATTTCAAAAATTCCTTGACCTTGATTATGTTTAATTGAACTGTTTAATTGTTTGTCTGTACACTTTACTTGCAGCCTTGCTGTCACCTAGCAGGTCAAAAAGATGTTTTACCATGTAATATTTTGCTCTTACCGAATTCCAAACTCCCATTTCTTTATTTTTGAAATAAAAATTCTTCAGCGAAGGGGAATAAATCCAAAAAATATGAAAATAAAAAACGACGAAAATCAAAATTTGACGATGTTGCAATATATATATTATATTGGAGCTATTTAGGCAAATACAATTGAAATGTTTGATTTTCGTCACATTTCATTTTCATATTTTTGGATTTACTCCCCTTCGCTAAAGAAGTTTCACTTCCATATTAAGCTTATGAGAGTGAGGCACATTACTTAATTTTTTTTTATACTCTTTACGCTGGCAGAAGGAGACAACAGAGACCCCATAAAGTATATGTATTCTTGAACAACTCGATGAGGCGAATTGATTAAGCCATGTCCGTCTGTACGTCTATATGTGTGCAAACTAGTCCCTCAGTTTTTGAGCTAGAGAGCTGAAATTTTGCACGAACATTTCTTTTTACTAGATAAACTAGAGAACCAGCCAAATCGGACCACTAGGGGGGTATCTCCCATAACAACAACCCATTTAAATTCAGGTTCTTATTAGTTTTTGTGTTTTTTGTTTTTTGTCCTATTGAACTAAAATTTAAATTCTACAGGTTTTTAATCAATATCCATAAAATGCGTAAATTTCAAGACCTAGAGTTACAAACTCAAACCCAAATTTAAGTTTTTATTAGAAAAACTTAAATGTTTTTTGTGTTATCGAACAGAAATTTGTAATGTTTAAGCGTCTAATCCATATTTCACAACCGTGTAGATTTCAAGACCCTAGGATTACTGGATCGTAAAGTTCCCATACAAATAATTCTGTCTATGTGTACTAACTATGCCCTAAATATAGGGCAACAAATCATTAATTAAATATTTCTGAAAGCTCTATCACAGAGCGTAGTCCAAAACGTTTTCTAGGGGGTGTGTGAAGAGTATACTAACTTCGGCATAGTCGAAGTTAAACTTCTTACTACTATATACCAAGTATTGTACTACCAATAAAAATCATCAAACCCTTTCTTTTATATTTGAACAAGCAGGTGAAAAAAAAAAAACTGAAAGAACCCTTGAATCAATACACACAAAGTAAAATAAAGTAAAGTAAATCAAATCAAATCAATCAAGAAGACAAGAAACCACAAAAAAATGATTTCTTTCATTTGTCGTTGTTGATCATTTTTGTTTTGTTCTTTTTTTGATTTTGGGATTTTTGGATTTGTATGAGCGTCTTTTGAGTTGTTTTTATGTTGCTAGCTTTGTTTTTTATTCTCGTTTTATTCATGGCTGCTTGGCAGCCTTTTTATGCTTCATACATACTTTATACATACAAAGCGTTACGTCAGACAGTCAAAAATGTGGAAGAACAACAGATAAAAATTTCATAAACTATAGAAAAGAAAATATAAAAGCTTAAAACAACAACAACAAAGTAAAGAACAAACAAGTAAAGAGCAAAAAATAAAAACAAAAAGAAATAAAGCAAAAAATTAAAAAAAAAAAAAAAAGAAAACGGCGCACGCAAAGGAAGACAAAGAAAACGTTGACAGATGCTTAAGCTGCCGACGAGCATCGTAGACAACAATCATGGTGATGATAATAATGATGATGATCAATGAAACAAGTGAGCAGCAGCAGCAGCAGCAAGTTAAGAATTAAGCACAGTAGATAGAGAAAGAGAGAGAGAGAGAGAGAGAGAGAGAGAGAGAGTGATGGTTAATTGAGAAAATTTATAAGTGCGTACGTATTCTTACTCTCATCTAAATGATCCAGAATTTAAGCTTTTAATCAGCAACACAATGATGGTTGGTGGAAGGTGGATGGATGGGTAAGTGAATGATGACACCCAGTAGTAAGCCAGTCTGATCAGTCAGTTGGTTAGTCAAGGGGCAAAAGGCAAAAAAGAAAAAAAAAGCCAAAAACTGAGAGTAGTAGTAAGTAGATACAGTGGTGTGTAATACAAAAGCAAGAAATTTAGGCATTTAAAATTTTCTTTGGCAATGCAGAAATATTCAATACTATTACTTTGCCTAAAAAGTATTTCATTGGCAAGTTTCCTTTGATTAAAAATTGGACATCTGAGTGGGACTGAAGCTTTTTAGGGATTTTCGATGGAATTTAAATCAAATAATCAATAACCTGAACTGAGTCTTTACTAAGCTGTAATGGTTTTACAGGAAAGAAAAAAAAAAAAACTTTCCCACTTCTAATGCAGTTAAGAGAAGACTCATAAATATATATACAATTTGAAAACGATTTAAGGATATACAGACCAGTGAGAAACCATCAATCAATTGCTACGAATTAGTCCCGCAAAAACTCGAGAATGCGTCGATCGATTTGTTTAATTTTTATTTTGTTTTGCGCACTTTGGTTTAGAAAAAAACATAATTCGGAAAAAACCAACCGAACAGTCGAAGAATTGAAAGAAATTGAAAAATGGAAGATGTGCAAGTGAGATCCATCAAGTCGTATATATTCATTTTTTTTTATAACTAGATACCCGGGCCAGAAGTTGTCGGATTATCCAATGCAATTTGAGATGTCAACCAATGAATATCTTATAATTTCTAGGAAAGAGAAGCAGAACAATGTCTGCTCGGCTATCTAAGTATGTAGTTGCTTATGAAATACACTTTATTTGGGGAAAAACAGTTTTGATTTGTCTATTAAAATTTTTATTAAGACTTTGGTAAACATGAGTTTTGTTAGAACAAAGTTTAATTAAACTGTGGAGAAGTAGAAAACAGTTTTCTTTGTTGACAAATTGAAAATTACTTTTCATTAACTTTGAACTGGATAATTTTTTTTTATATGTTTCTTCCTTACCACTGTAAAATATTTTTCTCTCTTGGCCATAAAGATAGAGAGAAGCGCAGAGTCTGTGGACAAGAGTGTATTATCTATAATCATGACTTGATGTTATTTTTAGTGATCACTTAAAGTAAATTAAAAGTACTAAAACATAAATAAAAAAAAAAAAAAAAAAAATTATAGAAATACAAATAAAAAGAATTTACAAAACTTAAGAAAACATAACAAAAGTCAACAAAAGAAAAGAAACGAAAACAGAACAAAACAAAACATAAAATCCACAACAAATTGAAATCCAAAAAAAAAAACTTGAATTTTTTCCAATTGTCTCGTATTATTTTTTATAAAATTTAATTTTTAGTTTATTTTAGTTTTATTTTCATTATTTTAGTTGTATTTTTTTTTTTTTTTTTTTGTTATTATTATTTGTGATAAACGCTGAGAATTCGTTTTTATTTTTGTTGAACTGAAGTCATTTCGGCCAAGGTCAAGATACACGTACAACAGAAACAACAATATCAACAGCAACAACAGCAACAACAACAACAACAACAACAACAATAATAATAATAACAATCTGTTTTAATCACATAGATACATATACATACACATGTGCTTATAAATTTATGTATCTCCGCATGTGTGTATCTTTGTGTTTATTTAACCCATGTGTGTTTTAAATGATGTTTTTTTTGCATTTCCAATAGAAAGTTCAATCCGAAAATTAAATAAATTTATTGAGCAAGTTTAAAATTAACAAAGTGCATTAAAAAAAATATTAATATCTAAATAAAAATTCAACGAAAATGTTACGAAATAAATTTTAAACATTTCTATATATTTTTTAAAGACTAAAATAACAACAACAACAACAACAACAACAAATTATATACAAAAATCAACTCAAATCAAAATAAAAAAAAAAAACAAAACAAAAAAATCAAAAGAAAAAATTAAAAAAAAAAAATATAAGAAAACAAACAAACAACAACAAAATATAAAATTTAAATTAAAATAAACTAAACAAAAAAAAAAAACAATGTCAACGCCTGCAAAATGTGCGCCCACGCGGCGTACAGTAGTGAACACAACAAGCGACAACGAGATCACCAATAACACCCACTGTCACCTAAAACTTCATGAAATTGAGCTAAACTCAATAAGCTCAAAGAATCATCATATTAATCCAATAAGTAATAACAACAGCAACTACAGCAACAGCAACAGCAACTGTAACCAAAGATATAAAAATCATTTTTGGAGTTGGCGTAATACTAGCAACTGTTGTTATAATTTAGCCATATTATTGCCCTTGCTATTATTCATTGTTGCCTGCAATGGCTATAATATTGATCTGCCAAGTTATGTGCGTCATCATCATGATCCAAATACAATGTTTGGCTTCAGCATTGCATTACACAAGGCGCGTAATGGTTACGCCCAATACAATTCGTAAGTACCACATATAGTATTTCATTAAACCCAAGTATTTCTATGTTTCTATAGACAATCGTAATTGTTTAATATTATTTTTTTTAATCTTAAGATTAAGTTCAAGTTCAAATTGTTTGTTATTTACTGAAACAGTTTTTCATATACAAAAAGAACTTAGATTGAAATCGATAGGCTTACAGTCTACACAGTCTACACAGTCTACAATTAACAAATTAATTATTCTGAATAATGTAAAGATTTGCAAAGGTTAACCCAAGCAAGATTCTTTAAAAGCCAGACTTTGCAATTTAAGAAGATTAGAAGGAGAATAGGAGCATTTGCCAATGAGAACAATGTCCATAGTCACATAAAAAAAAAGGAGCTCTTGCTATGAGAGCAACGTCCTTTAATATCCTACTTAAAGATACTCAGTGAGAGCTAGAAATGTCCTATTACATCTTTCTTCTAGATAGTCAAATAATCAATTACATAACTGGTTAATTATTTAGCAGAAAAGTGAGAAAGTAGAAACCTTGATTATGTTTAATTGAACGGAAATGTTTGTCTGTATTTACTTGCGCCCTTGCTGTCACCTAGCAGGTCAAAAAGATGTTTTACCATGTAATATTTTACTCTTACCGAGTTCCAAACTTCCATTTCTTCTTATTGTAACTTGGACCTCAGAATAAAAGAAACTTAGAGCAAAGTGTGCGCTGTTCTCATTAGAAAATTCAAATCCTAAAAAAGAGGAACAACAAATTTCAACGAAATTCCCATGTAAAGTAATTCGGTAAAGGGCAATTAAAAATATGAAAATGAAATGTGATGAAAATCAATATTTGACGATCCGAATTTCATAAGTAACATATTTATTCTCATGTAGGAAAATAAGAAAGTAATGTCCAATCGATTTGATGTTCCTTTCGAAAGTCTGAATAAAGTTAAGTATACGAACTTCTGACAAAAAAGTCAAGTTAACTTGCGACCGATATCGTCAGTACTCCAAGTAAAAAGTGATCAATGATGTGTATACTTAACATTCGATCAATGCTAAATGTATTTAGTTTTGTAATCGAAGTTTGTTTTCAATTGAATTATATTATCTGTGTAGCAAACTTTAACTTCAATTCTCAAAAATTGAGAGACTATATTTTGATTGATTGTCTTTATCACTCTGATCACATTTGCCTATAAAAGTTGTTCAAATTTAATGTTTCTGTTTTTTAAATTTTAAGTAAAAAAAGATAAATTGTAAGAAATGTTTATTTATTTTTATTAAAAATTACAGTATGGTTAATAATGAAAATGAATATTGTTTTAGTGACTTCCTCTGCTAGCTCGGCAGGCTTTGAAACTTTTAACAAAATATTGAATAACAGTTTGCATAATGATGGTTCAATTAGTGATATTTGATCGATGATATTGTTTTTGAGGTATAAAACAGTATGAGGATTATCCGCACAAACTTTACTCTTCCAAAAACTCCATAAGAAGAAGTCCAATGATGTTATATAGTACGATATCAGTGGCCAAATCACGTCTGTTGTTCTTTGAAAAATTATTCGATTATTGAACTTAATAATAAAGTTAATTGAATGAATTAATTAAGTTTTAATAAAGAAAACATATTTAGCAATCCATTTTTCTTAAACGGAATGTATTTCCGACATACATAAAACATCGGCCAAGAGCGAGTCAGACTCGTACCCGGAGCGATCCATATCAGATTAGGGTTTGTATGGGAGATACCCCCTATTGGTCCGATTTGGCTGGTTCCAAGAAGTGTACTGCGCCTAATCCAAAAAATTATAGTGTCTAAATTTCAGTTCAATAGTGCAAAAAACAAAAAAGTTTTTCTAATAAGAACCTGAATTTTAATGGTGTGTTTGTATGGGAGATACTCTCCCTAGAAGTCCGACCAAACTGAATTTTCGACACTATAAGTTTCAAATCCATTTTCATTAATCAAGCAAAAATGCTTCCGGTATTGGGACTCCTTTAAATTTTGGAATTTGGAACATATTTTAGTTTTAGTAATTGTTTGCTGTTGCCCGGATATTACTACATATTCTGTGAAACTCTCAACTCTCTACCTATTACGGTTCATGAGATATGGCCCGAGGGTGGACAGACGAACAGCGAAGAAGGGTCCGGAACCATAAAAACATCAGTGTAATCTAGTATCTGCAATAAAAATTTAAAAGCTACCAAATTTAAAAAGCTACCTCAAATTTGAATACCCTATCCTTTATATATACTTAGTATTCCTTATGGGGGTCTTCTATATGTGAGAATTTTTTTGCTTTTACCCATCCTTCTAATTTTAGATTTCCTGATATTTTCTTTTTTCAAAATTTGTATTATTTGAGATGAATTTCAATATTTCTTTCAATAATCAATCGTTGAAAGTTGATATGATACAATAATTAAACTAATCTTTTATTTTATGTTTTACTTAAATCAACA
Source organism: Amiota minor (assembly GCA_037043295.1). Classification (NCBI taxonomy): domain Eukaryota; kingdom Metazoa; phylum Arthropoda; class Insecta; order Diptera; family Drosophilidae; genus Amiota; species Amiota minor. Next base: position 33,258 of record JBAMAW010000419.1, read on the forward strand.
TTATTTTCAAATAATAATATTGTTGTTGGTATTCCCTTTCACTGGAACTACTTATAAAGATGTTTGGGACAGAATAAAAACTTCAGTTGTTTTGACTTACTTTATTTCAAAAGAAGAAACATTTGACACTTTCTTGTATCTTTTATTGAATTTTTTTTTTTTACTTTCCCCCTGCTTTGCTTTGCTTCATTTCTTTATTGTCATACATTTCCTTCTACATATATTACATAAAAAAAAAAAAGAAGACAAATGAATGACTTGAAGAGGGAGGAAAGTAAACTACAATATTAGAGTTCACTTCGCGGACATGTTAGAATATATTAATTTTCTCTTAATGTCTATGATTTCTTTATGCCCATTTAAAAAGTTGGTTTCTGTGACTTTGACTTTGAATTGCTTATACCTATATTTTTTTGTTCTTCTTTTGTAATTTCCGATGGCAATGATCGTATTACCTTTGTAGCGTCCGGTGTCAGAGTAACATTGACAAAGACAACAGAAAACAGAAAACAGACGACATTCCCCTCTTATATAAAGTTGAAGTACTCATGGTTAAAATTCTATGAAACAAGAATAAAACAATCTATGTTGAAACAACAAAAAAGAAGGAAAACAAAAAACAAGGAGAACAAGAAAAAGAAATTGAAATTGAAATTAAAACTAAGATACTCGTATGTACAAAAGACAAATGTTTAGTAAAAAGAAAAGAAAAGACGCGTGCGCATTGCGCCCGGAAATAATGAGCTATTAAATAATTTTTCACGCTTTTTTTCCTATTGTATTTTCTGTGTTCTTGATCTTTTATGCATCCAACAAGACATGCATTAACATTATGTCAAAATAAATGTACATCTCATTGTATGCATGCACTAAGATACTTTTGTATCTTTTGTATAATGTGAGAATTTTATATTATTGGACAGAACAGTAGAATCTCACAAAACATTTCAGTACATGTTAGATATCTTTTTATATCAGTCATACTACATAGGGTGAATTAATACGTGTATTGTCACATTAACTTGATGTTTGTAATGCATAGAATTGTGCATTGGAGAATTCATAAAGACCTCTTCTGTATGGACATGGTTAATGCAATGAGGATAATCAATTGAAGATATTTCTAAGTTTTAACTTTTAGCTTTTAACAAACGGGTTGTCTCATGCAGTTGTTATACTAAAATCAGAGTCTCTCGATTACTGGAAGAAGTGACCCCATACAAAATACACTTAAAAATCATGTTCGAATAGATACTTCTGACAATGAATATTTAATACATGTGTCAGTTATTCAGCGGCTTAAGCGTTTCAAATATGGCTTAGAATGAATGGATCTTGCAATGCATTGCTTAAAGGGTTTTTAAGCCAAGCACAACACCCCATTTTTAGTCCTCATTTTCTACATTTGCTTGATATACTAGTAGTACATAATATGACGGACAATCAAAAAAGTCTTTCCTTTCTTAATCTCTTCCAAATAATGAGTTTTGTCAAGGTTTAGTGATGAAGCCATCACTTTATTGGGCCCCAAACGCCAAGTCATCAGTTTTCAGGTTTGAAAACAGAAAATAGTTACAGATCGCTAAAATTGGAGAATATGCTGGATGCGGCAGCAGTTGGTAGCTTAGTTTAAGACATTTTTCCATGAAGTCGCCTTCAGACGTCTATTATCATGGTGGAAAGGCCCTTCTAACTAATAAAAATCGGTGATTGTTTTATTTTTTCAAACTATTCGATGTGAATGACACTGCGTATATTCCAAAAAAACTTTCGCCATAGCAATAGACCCACCTTGGCCTTTTTTGGTGAACGTTCACCCGGATTTGACTTTTCCTTGATCTCTTGTGTATTGTGATGGATCAATGTTTCGTTTTAGCTTTTCCATGTCTAAATATTCCTATAAAATATATTGTACCCATTCAGTTGAGATGCCTACAGTCTCAGCCACCTCACGCACTTTCAATTTCCGATACTCCAATATCATTCCATGGATTCAATCGACGAGTTCTGCAGTGACCACCTCGCTTGTGCTGGTTGGATCACAAAGAATTCAGTAAAGCTTCTCTTAACAATTGAAATTGATGGAGCACATTCCTCATAGTATTTATCAAGCCTTTCCTTGGTTTCGGTATTGGTTTTTTTTCTACGCAAGAAACATGGCTGGGCCCTCGAAATTACAATTTTCAATTGTTTCCAATATACAAAGGTTTGTTGCTTTAATCGACAATAAAAATGAAACCATGTCTTCAATATTGTTGAGACTTGAACAGCTGATTAGTGATGAAAAAGACTTAAAAAAAAAATTGATGCTACGAACGCCATCTTTCGGATTTTCTAAGGACTTATTGAACGAGCCTTGTATTAAATAGTTATTTTTTGCACATCAACCATTAATCTTCATCATTCTTCTTTCAAGCAAGGCTTTACTGTATACATACAAATACAATGTTTAATAGATAAAATTGAAAAATATTAAACTTCTTTCCAGCATCAAACCATAGTTTTCAAGTGAAACTCATTGGAGTATTAAGAAAGTACTACAACAACAAGAGACCGTCATGGATGCAAAATACATTTAATTTTTGTTTCGGAATTTCTTTTCTTATCTCTTATTTTGGATACTTTTTTGTAGCTATTGTTATTGTTGTTGTTGTTACTGATAAGCATCCCATGAGATTCATTTATACAAATGTCATATTGATAATATTTTATTTTTCGCTCTGAAGTTTTTTTTCCTTTCTTTCTTTTTCTATATTGATAAAAACTAAATCTTAATATTTGAAATACATACAATGTCTCTGTTTTGTCGTTGTTTTTGATAAACTGTGAATTGTTTTCAAAATATACAAAATTACTCTGTGTGTATCAAAATACACAAAAGATCATTATGAAGAAACATTAAACATCATTAATTTCAATCAACAGCAGCACATAACTTCAAAAGTACGAGTATCTAACAAAAAACATTAAACAACATTAAACATCATTGAACCGCAAAAAGAAATGCGATGACCCAAAACGTGAAAATGTTCTAAAAAAAAAATGTTTTGATTGAATGGAAACGATTGCAGGCAAACTCCATGCACTCACAAATTCACTCATTTATTGACTCATTGACGAAGTGACTAACTGACTTAAATATCAGATTCGTATTAGTCCAGGTCATGATGATGATGATGATGATGATGTTAGTTAGTTAGTTAAAAGTGTAAAAAGATAAAATTTAGAAATATAAAAGGTTAAAATAAAAAAAAAAAAAATAAATAAAATAAAATTGAGATGCTCTTAAGATTGAGAGTTTATATTAAAAAAATTATCTAAATTTAAAACATTTGTTTGTTTTTAATTTAATATTATTGTATTTTTTGAAAATTTAATATTTTTTTCTTATTTTTCACAAATTTTCATTAAAATTATAAATATTTTGTTTTGTCTTATTTTAACCAATTTTTCTCCTTGGAATTATTCTTGGGTCACCCTAATTTACATAGAAGGCTATCGAATTCGAAGTTTCGTTTATATAGAAGCTATGAACGTAAGGCTACATAGAGCTTAACGTTACGTTGAATGTGCTTACATCGTCTTCATACGGTAATTTATGTGCTATTGATAGCCTTTTGAACCGTCTACATTTAAGAGTTATACGAGAAAACAAGGGACTTTCTGTATGTCTGTCTGTCTTGCTGTCTGTCTGTCAGGCAGTCTATATGTCAGTCAGTCAGGCAGTTAGTCTGTTAATATGCTTGAATCTTGAATAAAACAATACAAATGAAAGAAAAGAATGGAAACAATTCTTTTTGTTTTATTTTGTTTTGTTTTTGTTTAAAAAAAAAAAAAAAAAAGAAGAGAGACTTTACTTTCTATCAGATCAGACAGGAATTACAATACTTACGGTATAGGTATAATAGAGATAAGTAAAAAGGTGTGAAATTGTGAAAATTTCTTTATTTTGTACATACTATTTTATTTCTTAATTTCAACAACAACAAAGTTGATATACTCAAGGAATTTCTTTCATTTTTATTGTGGTGTCGCAAAAGAATGAGTGAAGTTGGATTGAGAAAATTTACAAAGAGATGAGTTGAATTAAGTTTATTAAGATGATTTACAATACATATTTCTTAGTTAATTGAGGTTAATTGAGTTCATTAGGGTGAGTTATTTTGATTTAATTGAGATAACATGGAATGATTTTATTTTTTGAGATTAGTTTAGTTAAGTCCTCCTAGGGATATTGCACTTGAGGTCAATTATGCTAAGATGAGTTAAGTTTATTAAGTTTAAAACCACTCTGTTGACTTTTTTTTTTTTAGGAGAAACTATATACTATATAGAGTACATAAAGTAGCGTAGTAGTCTCAACTGATTCGGATTTGCCATTTGTCAAGCAAAACTTTTTGTTAGAAATTGTACTTGGACTAGTGCTGGTCCAAAATGTTGGCTTTTGGAATAGGCTGTAGCTTAATATAAAACAATCTAATTCACAGAAGAAATAATATATGTATATATAATATATTCCATACCCATGGTTATCTCTTTTTTTTTCTCAAGAAGAATTGGAATATACGATTATTCAATGATGATTCTATTTTAGGGTATTAAAAAGATCAAACCAAAAAAAAAAAAAAAACACAAAAAAAATATGGAATTGAATTAGTTTATGCAAGTTGAGTTTGAGATGTTTAGTTATGTTTATTAAGTTAAGTTAAGTGTTGAATTTATATTGATCTGAGTTGAGTTGAATTCAGTTGATTGTATTCATTGCGCATACGCCGCATTGATTGATTTGAAAAAATTTTATTGTATTGACACTTTTTATTTAAACACTCACTTTTTTTTATATTACCCCATCTACTCTCTTTGCACTTCTAAATATATACAATACAATATTTTTTTTTATGAGTGAGTAACTTATTGTATTTCGTGAAAGCACAAGAAATGCATTAAAAATTGTTTATTTTATGTTTAGTAAAGATTTCATTCAAATTGTAAATGCTAAGCAACATCAACAAAAAGCAAAACTCATTGATGAACTTACTTGATGTGGTCTAGAAGATTGACACATGACGGACACATCAAATAGACAGGCAAACAGATAAAGAGATATGATAGATAGAAAGATTGTCTCTCATGATATGAAAATTATTTGTTGGGAAAATGCTAAAGCAAATGAAAAATGTTATCTAAAATGTTTTGGTACAATAAACAAAAACAACAGTTATAACTAATATAAGAAATTAGTTAAAAAAAGGTAACAAAATAAAATTAAAAATAAAATCGAAAAGATATTTTATGATTTTTTGTTTGTTTTATTGTAGAGAAATTCTATCTATCATATGCTAAAATGGTCTTGTCAAAAAGCATAATATAGACAGCTTTCGTATCATGATATTACAATATTATATCGTACTACATATTTCGGTCATCAATTGGTTTGTTAAGACCATGGCGAGAGATAAAATTCCCTAGAAATATTTAGTTAAATGCTTATTTAAATCATTTAATTGTTCACTTCCTGCCATAAAAATATTGTATATCTTTATTTTAAATAAACTCTGATAATAATATTATTATGAATTCATTTATTCAAAAATTTTGTCTTTTAATGCTTTTCCAAATCTAAATCTTTAGGCGGCTAATGTATGCCATCAATTTGTTGCAAAATGATGAGAAGTTGATATATTTCAATCATCATTATAACTTTTTATTACAGTATTAAAATTTTTGATAATAAACTTGGTTTATTTTTCGATGAAAACTCTTGACAAAATATCTACCATAATGGTAAAATTTATTTTGAAATACTTATTATTTCCACCGAAATGTCATCATAGCAAACTTTTTAGTGCCTTCCCTTTAATTCAGCCATAGTTTTTGTCATTTTCTTATGAATATTGGCACATAAAATGTCAGCCTAAGCATTTTCAATTGGAGTGAGGATCCGGACTGTTGCCTATGCCAATTCAAAGAAATTATGACATGACACAGATGTGTAACGTTAATAAATAATTTATGAAATTCAAGAAAATGTACTCACATGACAAGTATTCATAATGTTCTGAAAAATTGGACTTCTTTCCACTTCTGTAATAAAGCCAAAACTTGGTATAAACTCCATTGAATACAGAGTCTGTCGCAAAGTGAAAGAAAGTTTTTTTTTTTGCAAAAATCACCTTGTTATTTAAAATATGCAGATATTGAATTGAATAGTCAATTCAATTTTAATTTTCGTTCAAATTTCATTTCAATTTCTTGACTTAGTTTTCATTTCAATATCTTATTTCAGTTTTCATTTCAATATTTCATTTCATTTTCAATTTCTATTTCAATATCTAGTTTCAATTTTCATTTGAAGAATTTATTGCATTTTCAATTTCTATTTGAATTTCCTGCTTCAGTTTTCATATCAATATTTCATTTCATTTTCTATTTGAATTTCTTTCTTCAGTTTTCATTTCAATATTTTCTTTTGAATTTCAATTTTTATTCCAATAACTTATTTTTATTTTATTTTTTATTTCTACATTTCACTTCAGTACCAATTTCTATTTCAATATCTTACTTCAGTTTTTATTTCTACAATTCAATTTCTTGTTTTAGTTTTCATTTCAATATTTCATTTCATTTTCAATTTCTATTTCTTACTTCAATTTTGATTTATACATTTCATTTCAGTTTCGATTTCTTGTTTCAATTTTGATTTCAACATTTCATTTCATTTTCAATTTTGTTTCAATTTCTTGTTTCAGTTTTTCATTTCAATATCTACATTTCATTTCAGTATCAATTTCTATTTCAATAACTTACTTCAATTTTTATTTCTACATTTCATTTCAGTTTCAATCTCTTGTTTCAATTTTGATTTCAACATTTCCTTTTCTTTACAATTTTTATTTCAATTTTATTTGCTTTCAATTTTATTGCAACGACTTTTTTTGCAGTTTTTCTATCGATATTAATTTTCAATTCAAATTAATTTCAATTCAATAACAACTTTTCGTATGAATTATGTACTTTATTTAAAATTTAATAAAATTTCATTTCGATTTCAATTTAAAAGCAAAAAATTTATACAGAAAAAGGAAAGAATTATTTCTATAATCCTCTCGCCTGCTCATCGTTCAACACTTATCGCTGACGTTTTGACCAAAAACCACATTTAACCGTCAATCACTCACCGTATTCTTCTGATTTGACACCTTGCGACTTCTACATTTGGCATTGAAAGGAAAGCACTAAGTCGATATTGAGGCGTTGACCGATCCTATAACCATACTGTCACTTATAAAGCAATAACTCGGCTTCTAATTGTCCGTTGGTCATGAAATTTTGACAGAACGTCATTGAAGGATGCACCTTTTCAACTCCTGTCATAAGAAAGCGTCCCAACAAATAGAGATTTTGAAAAAGTGTCGTTTACTTTCCAACAGACCTTGTTTAATATTTTTATGCTTGCATTTATCCGCATTAATTGTAGTACTGTTTTATATTTGAGAATTCATTCCTATATTCTCATGATAGAGGGAATACTTGATTCTAGGTACCATGAGGTTGAACTTGGAATCGTCCGTAAATATGACATGTGACTAATAAAATTCTGTCAAATTTTCTTTTTTTTAAGCTCCACATTAACAATTTCTCTTCATTCTCTTGGTCAGAAGACTGCTTTTTACAGGCTTCCTTGCTTTCATATCCTCATATTGTTCAATTGTTTTGGAACATATATATTTATTTCAAATGTGCTTCCTATTTTAAAAATGATCTTTTATGCTTTATCTCAAAATAAAGCGTTCCATTTTTCGTTTTGTTTTGTTTTGTTTGCTTTCCAATTGTTGAGTTGCCTGGATTTCTTTTCTTAAAAAACGACTTACTTAATGACAAAGTATGGAAGCACAAGTTTGATGAACTCTTAGAACAATATGAGTATCAAAGTTTTGTTATCCATTTTGTTCGTTCGTTCATGCCCTTTGTATTTTACATATTACATATACTCGTATCTTATATCTTTAACACAAACAAATAATACAATATTAAAAATAAAAATTAACACATCTTCCTTTCTTTATATTCTTTTATTTCCACTCAAAAAAGGGAATATCTTAAAATAAAATTTGAAAATAACAATAACAAAGACAATAAATGAAAAAGGTGAAAATGGGTTAACTTAAAATGTAGAACGTGTAAATTACAAGCAAAAGTTATAAATAATTTTGTTCGTTGTTTCAAACAATTTTGAGTGCTTTAATGGTTGAATGTAGCAAGATGGTATGAGGCATGTCGAATCTAAATACTTTTAAGTGCGTGTTTATGGCGTTTAGATACAATACAATACAATACAATACAACACAATACACTACATACATTCATGCATGCATAGATACAAATACACAAATATATAAACATACTTAGATGGATGAAGATATGTGATCTGTTCACTGGCTGAGTGGTGGATCGTTGTTTTCTTGGTTGGTTGGTTGGCTAAGTTAAGTCATGTTACATTGCGCAAATGTGGTTTACCATGACAACATGTACTTATTCTTCATCTTCTTCTTCGCCATCGTCGTCTTCTTATTGTTCTCCTTTTCTTCATCTTCATCTCCATCTTCATTTTCATCTGCATAAACATCATTTCTACCTATTTTACTAAAGATGGGCATTATCAGTTGAGCTTATCTACGAGAGCACAATGTTAAAGCACAAAACAGTGGCAATTAGATACATTTTCTTCATTTTTCTTCATATTATTGGTTTATTTAGTTTTCAACTACTTTTTTGTGCGTATCTTTATCTTTCTATTTCCAACCCCCCCCCTATCCTTATCTCTTTATAGTTACACTCACACACACATGATGCCAAAGTAAACCATACCAAATATATAAACAGATATATGAAAACAAAACCAAAAACAATAAAAAAAAAAAAAGAAACAGCAAACGTAATAATAAACTTTTTTTAGACCGGATTTTTCTTTTATTACCAAAGTCTGAGAGTAGTAGAAGTTTATAACTAAAAGTGCCATACCAAAGTTATGTTAGCTGTATTGCAAGGTGTACAGGGTGCATGAGGTGTACGATGGTACAATCAAACGACCTATTTACGGTTCAAGTGATGATGTTGTCTGTTGTTCTTTGCAGCCACATTTGGGTTGCAACGTCCAATATGTGCAATGGGCACTGACACTATTGGACTGGTACTGGTACTGGTACTGGGTACTGATATTGGTAATGCTTTTGTTGTTTCACCCAATTCGCCATTTATGTTTTATGTGTGTAGCATGTGTGCAATGAGCAATTGAGTGAATGAGTTGGTAAAAGAGTGTTTCATTCTTATAAGAAACGGTTTTCGAGCGAAGCGATCTGCAGGTGCAGGAATCACAGCAAGTTTCCTTATCAAGACTCTATTTCATGACTTTGGCTAGACTGAAAATGTTACAACTTAACTGTTTGCAGTTGCATCTTTTATTTACTGATCTTTATTTCTTTGCTAGACAATAATTTGGGTCAGACAATGTCCAAGTTTACAATTTTTAATTGCATTATTGCTTTTTTTTTTTTTTTTTTTTGAAATTACGATTTATTAAATTTTAAACAACAATTTTGAATTTATCAAAATTCACCTTCAGTCCACATAACATAACAAACATAAAACTGTAGGACAAGCATGTGCAAAAAAATTCAGACTGATTGATGGGATAAATGCAGTTTTTTTGAGTTTCTTAGTTAGTCTGTTTTCTGGTGGTAATAGTATGCAAATACAGGGATGGACGTATTAGATCGACCCATTTTTTATAAACAAAAAAAAAAAGAAATCAATTGAGATATTATTTAATTTGGTTTAAGGAGATTTGTTACATTACTTTTGGAAGTAATCGTCCTGAGCTCGAAAGGGGTAATGTGCTTGTTCTTTGGCATTTTTCAATGTTTCCGACGATATGGAGACTGTTTCCTGGAGGATGTTGACCTTAAGTTCGTCTACGGTCCTAGGGTTGTTCTTATAAATCTTTGCCCCAGATAAACTTAGCGAACGTGGAGGCCACGCAATTAATAGTTAAGAGAGTTTGTCATGAAGCTTATAACACATAGAAGAAGACACCGGAGACCCCATAAATTATATGAATTCTTAATCAGAACGCTGAGACGAGTTGATTAAGCCATATACTTTTGTCCCTCTGCTCGTGTGTATGTAATGCATACTATGTATACAAACTAGTCCCTATTTTTTTAGCTAGAGAGTCGAAATTACATACACAAAAATTACTTTTTACCAGATGCTGCACTAGGGGGTACCTCCCATACAAGCCCAAATTCAACTTCATGTCCTTATTAGGAAGACTTTTTTGATATTTATATGTACTTAAATTTGGACACTATAGGTTTTTAATCCATATCCGCCGAACTTGTAAATTTCAACGCCCTAGAGTTACTGGATCGTATAGCTCCCATACAAACCCAAATTGAAATTTATGTTCCTATTAGAAAAACTTTTTAGAGCGTGGCTCTTTTCTGTGCGTTACGGCATGATAGAAATTTCAAAAAATTATGCTAAAAATAGAATCGTCAGATTTTTTTCTATTGGTTAGAGTGTAAGGCTAGCAAACCGATGGCAAAGGGTTCGAATCCTGTTTTGGATATTTTTTTTTTTTTATATTGGAAATAATTGTTTTCTATTATATTGGAGCTATTTAAGCAAACTTGATTAAAATGTATGCGTGGTGTAGTGGTTAGAGAGTAGGACTGGCAAACCAAGGGCATGGGGTTCGAATCCTGCATTGGGAATATTTGTTTTTTTTTTTTATTTAAACTTAATTCTGTCTTAATAGAACTCTAATTCTCTCATTATTGCAGTCATGAGTCATAATAAAAATGGGAGGTACTCTACCTAGTGGTCCGATCAAACTGATTTCTGCTTTCGATTGTATAAATTTCTGATGCTAAGTCACCAACCATCCAAATGACATGATCGGGGATCGTGTAGCTGCCATATAATCCAAAATGTTTCTTGTGTAGGGACCCCTTTTAGTTTATGAAAATATTTTAGTTTTAGTATTATGCCCGGGTAGAACTACACATTCAGTGAAAATTTCAACTTTAAAACATAAATTTTTCAATAATTAAAAATTTTCTTCTGAATGGAGCTGCGCTCTACTTAGGTATCAGACGACACCTCTTTCTTATTTTTTTTTGTTTTTTGCATTATCGAACTAAAATTTGAACATTACAAGTATCTGTTCATCCATATTCACGTACTATGTAAATTTTAAGATGCTAGGGTTACAGCTCCCATATAATTATTTCGATCTCAATATTGAAATGCTGTATGTGTACTGACTCTGTATGCTTAACTACAGTAGCTTAGGCAAAACAGTTTTCTATGCATGCGTGAAGAGTGTGACAACTTCGGAATAGTCGAAATTAACTTCCTTTTTTCTTGTTTGATATCAAGCGACGGTGGACATTTGTACGATAAAATTCGGATATTTGAAGTCACTAAGCTTATCGGTTGGCAACAGTCGTTTAGTAAAATGAATTTTGTATGGGAATAGCTTTTACTCACAAGGGATTATGTCCACGCACTTTGAGTTTTCTCAATTAAGAAGTTATTTTGAATGTACAGCTGAACAAGTTCAGCGCGTTCGATTGGCTTCAAATAAGCGCTGTCTAGCATGACTTTTTCTTTTCTTTTAAAAGTTATAGTGTTTCCTGATGGGTCCACCTAATATGGCCAACCCTGTTCTTAATGAGGTCCCAATGCATGATTATTAAAACTATTGTAACAAGCCAAAAAAATAATGTAATAGAAAATTGAAATTGAACAAAATCAATTAAAAAGAAAGCAAAATTAACTGGAAATTGAATAAAACTTAATGTTGAAGAAACCTCAAGGCGAAGAAACATGAAATGCATATTAAACAAACGCCTTAATTCTTCAAAAAACAAAATACTTAGGTACATAGATACATTTATACTACACATTTGTATCTATGCATGTACATTGTACATGCACACATGCGCTCGTGCTCTAAAGTCATAAAATATAAATGAAACGAAACGAAACGAAATAGAAAGAATGAACAGAAAATTTATAAATAAACCTATTAGATGCGGACTATGCCGCATCCTGATACGAAAAATGCTTGAGATACTTTTATTAAAAAAAGGTACATACAATACATATTAGTATTGAAATTCTATATTGTATGCAAGGGACACCACACACAGATGCACACATGGCGCCCATTAAACTCACAGATACACATAACATATGAATGACACATGCGAACAAAAACATGTACTCAACAACAAAAACAAAAAAAAAAAAAAAAAATATACGAGTAACTAGGAAAGGAAAAGAAATAATGAAATTAAAAGATGCAAGCAAATGACGGATGGATGGACTCAAATAAAGTTAGTAAGTGAAAGCATGACGAAATTTACCATATCTTGTCCTTAAACATAATTTCCTTACCGTTTTTCATTTGAAGTACTCGTACCTTCGTTTTTGGACTTCATTTATCGCACACACTTACCCCATAAGTATGTATCTTGTCACGTGTTTATGTTCACGCCAATATGATGAGAACATGGGTATAAAAAACTCATATACATTTTTGCAAAGTCATGCTGATCGTAGAAAACTCATAGGCAGGCTTTCCCACCTCGAACTTTGGGCAAGGCCCGAAGATAAACATTGAGGCGTGTGCCATTGTTCAGCATATTTACTCACACAATAATTCTAAACTCTCGAAAATGCCATCGCAATGATCAAATTTTTTGTTTTTTGGTTTAACCCATGTTTTCTACTGATGCACACACACGTACTAAATCGTAAACACATGGCGGTCCTAGGATAAGTACAACAACAATAACAACAAATTGTGTAAATACCATAAACAAGAGTCTCACGCCCATATGTGTGCGTTTCATTTCATGGTTACGGTTACCCTCAATGAGTTCATCTCATATTGATTAAATGTCTGGATTTGGGTTCCTTGGGTATTTTACCCAAAACGAAACGTAAAAAAAAAAAAATGATTGTATTAATAGCAAATTTATTGACTTAAAACGAAAAAAAAAAAAAAAGAAAACCAACACATTCATTCATTCTTCTTTTACTTCCGTTTAATTCTAGCTACCTAAATGTCCTATTGACTTTACTATGAGATTGGATACGATAGAATAGCTTAGGATAGGATGGGATAGGATAGGAGACTACAGATCGATCTTACTTTGTCTCATTCAATTGATATTTGAAGATCTGTCTGTTCCTTCCTTTTTCTACCTTTCGCTCATATTGTTGTATTTAAATATGCTAGGTATAATCACTTTAAAGAGATGTTTGCAATGCTTATATTAAAGGATACATGAGACGCTTCATAAAATCCATAAATATAGAAATGTTCAACCTGACCTGAGTCAGCTAGACTCTTAGTTATGTTGACTATAGAATTGCACAAATGACTCTCATATGTTCATATGTTGGTTGGTTATGTATATTTCATTCATAGATCCCAGATTAATGGAAGAGCTACTTTTGCCCGCTCACCAAAAAAAAAAGGTAATCTTTAACTAAACTGTTTTATTTTGAGTTTAGCCAATCAAATCGAACGATTAGGGTATAAATATGTTTCCATTGTATTGAAGTACATTTTCTAAATTTTGTTCATGTTTTTGTTTTTTTTTGTTTTTCTCTCTGACGCCTTCTTTGTTTTTCTAATTGCTGTTGGGTAGACATAGGAAATCTACCGCATTTCAAAATAACACTTCCATACAAATTAGGTACACAACAAAAATGAACAAAGTCAACGAAGGCGCTGCGCTCACTCATCCTTTTCATACTTTTCACGTAGAAAAGTGGAAGGGAAAAACTTCTGTTTTTCATTGAATTTGGGTAGTATCATATACTTTTGTTGTTGTTGCTGTGTTGATATTACTGTTGTTTTTATAATACCCACATTTTTCTCACCATCACCATTAGAATTATACAAATACCATGAGTATTTGTTTTGCCACTCAAAATGCTTTTTTTTTTTGTTGATCTTTATCACTAGGCGTTGCATTGTCACATTCAAGAGACAATTAAATGTTGGCAAAATAATATCATCAACAATAATAGAATATAAAATAAGAAAAAATAATAATGAAAATATTATCGTATTACAAAATTTACAGAATTAAAGTTCGATTGGATTGGTCCAATTTTTCTATGTTCTCTAGAGCTTCTTTTTAGAAGCAAAAATTGTTTTTTTTTTTTTTTTAAATTTTTATATATTTTGTGGTATTTTTTGATGTCCCAACTTCTTGTTGAAGACAATTTACAAGTTATAGGAGTTGAAAATTACAAATTTCGCAGTTAAACCTCTGAACTAAATGCCTGTCGCTTTGATGAATGGTCATCCAGAACTCTCTCGTAGAAGGAGCAGCGTAAGAGATAGTTGTTAAGCAAAAAATATTGTTTTCCTTGAAGTTAGATTTTGATCATATGAAGTAGACCTTCCGTGTGTCTATACACTGTCAAAGGCTTGCTTAACACCTAACAAGATAACGGGAAAATATAGCTTATTCTCAAACGCATTAAGAATGTGCTGGACAACTCAATTGATGATTCAAAATGCTTTCCTTTATGTGTTGAATTTCCAACAATTTACTGGAAAATATTCTTAGAAATATCTTGGAAAATGTCGGAAGCAGACTTATTGGTCTACAGCTAAGTGGCAAATAAGGTTCTCTGGGTTGCCAGGTTTAGGTATCAATATTACCAATATTGGAAGCGTTGAACAGTGAAACCAGACAACACTCCCTTATATGAAATATATTCTGCCATTTTAGCATTAATTTTGTCATGAACAGGACTCTTCTTGGTTTTCAGCTTTTATATCTGCCTTTACTTCAGTTGAAGAGATGTGGAAACAGATTCAATTCATTAATCGATAAGGCATCGACTGTTTCATATATATAAATGCATCATTAGAGAGTTCTAGTGGTGAGAACCCATTTACCACGGATATCTATGTGGATGTTGCTTAGCACAATTGCTGGCTCTGCAAACATTAATACTAACCAAATGTATGAGGATTATAGCTTCCAGTAATCAGAAAACATTATGTTATCTATGAGCAACATTGAAAAGCTTGCGTCTGTAGAAAATTATGTTTCTATAGCTCAAAATATCAGAGAGAAATGAATATTGTACATTAACCCCATGATAAGATCTCTTCACATCAGTTTGGAAAGTATAAAAAAATAGTGGAAAATAAGGGAAAATATAACTAAATAAAATGAAACGATGCGAATCCAACACAAAATGATTTGTGATGGACATAAATTTTATCTAAACTCAGTTGAGTTTCATTTGTCCGTTAGCCATGTATTGTCTTATAGCAATAGTATAACTTCATCCCCTACCAGTCTTTTTCATCTCAACAATTGAAAAATAATTGAGTATATTCATAATAAAAAAAGTGAAATTAAGAAAAGATAATCATGAAACAAACCAAAACCCTAAAATGGCAAATGTACGAATACAACAAAAATTAGGGGGTTTCTTACTTAAATACACGTAAATTTAGAAATCATTTTACCACTGGGTTTTTTTTTTTTTTTTTTTTGCCAATTTGTTAAAGTTGAAATACAACATATGTCTGTCTGTGTGTATCTATGTATTAGAATGAAAATCAATCAATTATTGACATTTGATTCTACTGTGCAATGGTAGCAGATGTTTCTACTATTCATTCGTATATTTGTACCATTAATGCCTAGGCGTATGGGCTATACTAGTTTTTTAACAAAAAATAAAAAAAAAAAAGAAAATGGAAAAAAACAAATAACATTTCTTTTTAATTCCAGTATTCAATGAATGAATGATTGAATTAATGAATGTACAATACATGATGCGTGATGAAATTCTGGATGTGCCTATGGCTTTAATTTGACTTTAGAATGTTTAGAATGGTCCGGACAGTTATGTATGTCTATAATCCTGTGAATTTATATTAAGAACATCTCTTTCATTTCAAAACATCCAAGTTGATGATTCACATACATATAATACTATTATGCAGTTGATTACATTTAAAGAATATTGACAATGAACAAAGATCCCATAAGTAAATGATATTATATATCTCGGAATTCATATGGATAAAAAATCTTGCTTCAACGGGAAGTGTATGCAAAAACGCATGCAATGCAAAATAAGATTCTAAAAGAAGGTTGCCTTCGGCTATGCCGAAGTTTTTATAGTCTTCACGCATCCCTAGAAACCGTTTTTGCCCACGTTCCTGTGTTTTAGCATATAGAAATATTTCATTATTGATTTGACTTATATTTAGTCTATATACATACAACAATTCAACATTGAGACCGACATATTTGTATAGAAGTTATGCGGTCTTGTATTCCTAGGATCTTGGAATTGATTGATGTATATTGATCAAATACATACAGTATCCAGTATCTGTTTGTTAATACAGAAAACGAAAAAGTTGTTGGTCTAATAAGGATATGTGTAGAGGAGTTATATGATCCAGTATTCTTTACATGGTTGATGAAAATGGTTTAGATTCTTTTAATGTCCTTATTTCAGTTCGATAGTAGAAAAAAAACAAAAAGTTTTTCTAATAAGAACCTGAATTTAAATTTGGATTTGTATGGGAAGTACGCCTCCTAGTGGTCCGATTCGGTTGGTGAAAGAAAAAAAACTTTCTAGCTCAAAAACTGAGGGACTAGTTTGCATACATACAGTTGGACAAACGGACATGGCTAAATCTATTCGTCTCGTCAAACTGCATAGTCCTAGTTTAGACTTTTTTCTCCTTAATTTATCATTTATTATTTATATATCCACATACTTCTCGTATAAGCAAATGCAGAGTAGATAAGTAGCAATTTTAGGTTTCCGGACCCAAAGGGTACGAAAAGGGGCCCTATTGCAGAAACTTCGTTGTCCGTCCTTCCGTATTTCCATCCTCGGATCATATCTCATAAACCGCAATAGCTAGAGAGTTGAAATTTTCACAGAAGGTATAGTTCTATCCGGGCATCAGCATTGATATAGGCGTTGCACATCTGTTGGAATCAACCAAATCGGCCACCTAGGAAGGGTACCTCCCATACAAACCCATCATTGAAATTCAGGTTTTTATTCGAAAAACTTTTTTGCTTTTTGGACTATTGAACTGAAATTTAGACACTATAAGTTTCTGATATAGGCAGAATCAGTCAAATGAAATCCCAATTTGGTACGGAACCCTCCGTGTACGAGTCTGACTCGCACTTGGTCCATTTTTTCATTTTAAACTCTGTAAATTGTAATTTTGAATCACCAGCCTAAGGGATCTTATATGTACATTTGAAGGGAATAAAGCAAGATTAATATGAATTGAATTGTCGATATTGTTTTCGTCAATTGTTTTCAATACAATATTTATATTGAGGTTATTCTACACTTGAGAAATATGTACAAAGTTATATGCAAAATACACAAAACAAAAAAAAAAAAAAATAGATCACATAATGGGGAATAAAATCTATTGTCAAGTAACACATTTGTTTAATTGCTACAAATTTCTTTTATTTTATTGTAAATTGATTGTTGCAACAATAATAAAAAACAATAATAGAAATAAAAATCAATTGAAAACTTTGTGTATCTTTCTATTTGTTGTATTAATTATATTTGTTTGTTTCTTTTCATTTATTGTATTTATTCCAGGCACAACACAGTAACGCCGTTTTGCTTAATTGAGCGTTGATTTTTTTTTTTTTTTTCTGTTTGTTTTTCTCCTATACACTACATAATATACTCATAAGTCTAATATCACTTTAATCAGATGTTTGTAACTTGTATAGAACTATGCATTAAATAAATAATATATGTTGTTCGTATAAAGAGAAATGGGAGTCCAATAAGCCATGTTTACCCATCCGTGTATCCGTTTATGTTACCGGGCAACTGTTGTAATTAGACAAATTGATATACCTAGACTGGACAGTTGAATGAGTTGCTTCAAACAAATTGTTGTTGGCATCCCGAGGAATTAAACTCACTCAACTGTCCATTTTTTAGTCTATGCATTTCATAGTCTTTGGTTACATAGACATTTTGACATTTTGAGTTGAGCTGTTAAATTGCTTTAACCAACAAATCTTTGGTTTTCCAATTCATCATACTACTATACTATATGAAGTGTATATTGGGAATTGATGAGATCAACGTTTTGTTTTATTGATATTTTGATTCATTTGAAAATAAATATAAATTTGGAATTTTCCTGATTTGTTTTTCGTTTATTGCTTTCATTTAAATTACTTAATTTGAACGAAATTCAGTGAAAATTGTTTTTTATTTTTTGTTGTTTTCTTTATTTTCGAAATATTTAAATTCTTTTGTTATGAATTCACAAGGTATTATTAAATCTATTAGAGAAACTATATACAATGCCAGTGAAGGAAAGGCAATCTAAATCTTGTGGTCATCTTCTTTTCTTTGTGAAACAAAATAAACAGTTTCATATTCCCATATTAATTCGCTTTATTCTGTTTACTGACTATTTATATTATATATTTGGTATTTTGTAGAGATGGGCCGAGTACTCGGTTGATACTCGGTACTCGGCGTACTCGGCGGGTTTTTTGATACTCGTACTCGGCCGAATAACTCGGTTTGAATGCCGAATAGCTCGGTTTGAATGCCGAGTATACTTTGTTTAAGAAAAGCAATATATTTTGTTGCCAAACTATAATATTTGTCTCTTTTCGGTAATTTTAGTAATTTTTTTGAACGGTTTGAGTAATGGAATGCACTCCCTTAGGATCTCCCATTGACGTTCAGTTAATTGTTGTAGATTGGCTATACTTGGGTTGTCCGTGATGTAGAGAGATATTGCCCTTTTTGCTCTAATAATCCGTTTATAATGTAAAAAGTACTGTTCTATCTTGTGGTAACATCTTGCACGAGTTTGTGCTCTGGCAGTTTTAGTTCTTTTTGTATCAGGGTCAGTTTTTCTTGTTCCACTGCAGAATGGTTAAAGTGGCCTACAATTTTTCTAGCTGAGGCAATAACGTTGATTACATTTTGTTCCTTCAACGAAGCTTTTACGGCTAATTGCAGCGTATGTATATAGCATCCTTTGCCAACATATTGACTATCAATTATGGCTTTCACCACATTGGGTCCATTGTCTCTCAAGACAAGATGAATGCAAGTATTAATATCCCAGTTCACGAATAAATCTGAAAGCACTGATCGAATATTGTCCGCCGTGTGGGGTCCTCTAAAATGTGATATCTGCAACACTCTGTGCGGAAGCTCAATTTCCTAATCTAGCCAGTGAGCGGTGTAGCTTAAGAATTCGAGTAAGTTATTCATGCAGGTCCAAATATCAGTAGTTATTGATATAGCTTTACCTTTTGCAAGTTCCACTCTTCCCCTCGCGAACCTGCTTGTACTTGCTTACGCGCGCGAAATGGGAATTTGATAAAACCGAGTTACTCGGCCGAGTACTCGGTAGAAAAAAAATTGAGCCGAGTAAAACTCGGTACTCGTTACTCGGCAAAAGTGTTACTCGGCGCATCCCTAGTATTTTGACTAATCTGTTTTCATATCCTAAGATATTTGAATACAAAATTATTAAAAATTAATAAAAAACACAAACTAAAATCCAGTGTGAACTTTTTCCATTAAGAGTTGCAAAACCTAAACAAAAAAGAAACCGAAACTTGTTAAGAACATAAGATTCCTAAATTTGTTCAATGTAATATTTATCTACTTGATGTAGTTAGGTTTTCTGAAATTCTTCTTTACCCAAGGTCTACTGATTATGTTGAAAACTTACTCGTAAATGATGGAAGAAGAATGTATCTGCTTATGGAATTAACATTATCGAATAATTGATTTTATAATTTGATACACATTCGATTAAATTAAACTCATTTAAGAATTAACAAATTATACAAACTGCAATAATAAGCCTTGATGGATGTCATTGATTTTGAAACGTTTTTATATTAGCCATAGGATGCCTATAAGTCTTTTCCGTTATTGGCAGGCCTATACTAGACATAAGATGTATAGAAGACATTTCTCGTACTAGACAAAAGATGTCTATAAGTCTTTCCCTAAACTAGACAAAAGATATCTATAAGTCTTTTCCTATACTAGACATAGGATGCCTATAAGTTATTTCACATAGGACATAGGATGTCTATAAATCTTTTCCTACACTTGCAATATGATATTAATAAATATCTTCACTACCTTGTAAAGTTTTAGGAACTTGAATTAAGATAAGAATTATGTATTGGCTTATGGGTAAGAAGTCATAGTTAACCATTCCAAAAAAGATTCGCCTATACAAACAATTATTAAAACATGTTTGGACTTACGGCTCTCAAATATGAGATTGTTCCAACTTAAGATTAGTATGAGCAGCAAATCTAAATGTGTCAAAACAAAGTGCTGAACTCTGCTGTTGGTGGCCCCGTTACATTCGCAATTGCTATATCGAACGAGAGACTGAACAAACACCCTCGCGGACTCAACTTAATTTCCTAAATGAAAATTCAATATTGTATTTTCTTTAATAAGAACGTACTGTGCTGAGCATTTCCCATTTGTGTAATAAAAAATCAGATACAAATTTCTCATTACTTGTAGTAAGTAGTGATGTAACTAGTCGCAACGGAGAGGACTTTAAGAGTCTCTTCTAAAACCAAATGGAAATTGTTCTTAACTGTATAGTTTATTTGCAACTTCTTAAGGGCGACAATCATCGAATTCTTTTGAGTTAAGATTGACATGGAGTTGTTATACAAGTTAAGATCTATTACATTAATAGGAGCACAATAAGTGTAGAGTTATTCGCTTAGTCCTCTGGTGATCTGAATGGGAGATCCTGCGAGTGTGCAGGCTATTGTTCAACAAATTGACGGCTCTCTGTGAATGACAGAGTTGCGGACATATCAACATATCAAGTCTCCTTTTGAGCTTGAACTGAAACCTTAATATAATCTGAGTATTTGATTGTGATGTTGTGCCCCTGAGTTCAGATGGTGAGCCAATTTTTTATTTAAAAGAAATATCAAAAAAAAAAAAAAACAAATTGAGCTCATCCATTAATTTCCATTGAATTTTTGGTTTCGTGGTTCCAATAATGATGATGAATAATGATAATAATATTTACTTAAGTATTGTATCTTAGATACATACGAGTATAATTGCATTTGATTATTCTTTCTTTAGCAATTATGATTCATTGAATTTTAAAGGGAATTTGTTTTTCTTTTTTTTTTGTGAACATGAGTCAATATTTATAATAAAAGAGTAATTAAATACAAAATTGGAAAAGTTTTTTAAATTTATGTAGTTAATGTTGTTGATGTGCGATAGTCATCAATGACTGCTGACACCCGACTTAGTGTCAAGTTCAATAATGAGCTCATGCAAAATTGTCGTTAAATCTTTTTCTCTCATTTCATTGAATGATAGATTATTTTTATTTCTTTTTGTTTCTATTTTTTTTTCTATCTCACTCGATGACGACAAACAAACAGCAAAATACAAAATTATTTAACTGCCAATTTTAATAAATTATTACTAATTTACATTTGTTGGTTTTCTTGTTTGTTTGTTTCTCCTCTAATTTTCGAGTCTCTCCCCTGTATATGTATTAGTATTTGTTTTTGTATCTTTTTCATATTCCCCTCTAGTATTACTTATTATTGTACTCGTATTTGCCATACACGACGAACTAAGTTGTTATTATTCATTCATACATTCTCACTTTAATTTGCTTAAAAATTTCATAAGGATGACGTCATTTTGATTTTAATTTAACTTAAAATGTTTTATGTTTATTTTTCTATTTTGTATATTGTTAGTTTAATAATTCTTGAATTTTTTACTGATTTACATTTTTAATTTTAATTTATGTTATACTATTTCATTTGAATTGAAGTTTCTTTTTTCGAAAACTTAATGTTTGAAACCCTCATGAGTCTTGTTTGTCAAAGAACCTATAGAACCCATTAGTATGATGTGGAGAATCAAAACCTATTCAAACTATCAAAAAATGGTATCAATTGAATAATTTTTCAACACTTGTTGGATAGAAAATGTGACTCTATAAATTTTCGTAAAACAAAACTTTTTCATTTCTTAATACTAAAAAGTTCACATCGCTAGCTAAAAACAAGTTGGCAGTACGGTATTGCCGAGAATATCTGTACAGCTGTGTCATTTAAAGAAAATTAAATCATTTGGAAAAAATTTATTTAAGGACAAATATCAATATATATATTCGATCCAAAAAAAAAAAAGAAAAATATTTAGCAAATACCTTGCGCTATTGTGTTGACACAGAAGAGTGTTCGATAAGTTTGTACTTCATTGAATTAACTGTTTATAAAAAAATTGCAAGATCGTAAGAAATACTGAAACCGAAGCGGCGAGGAAAAAATGGCAGCGGTCGATAATTTAGTCGATTACTCCCTATGCCCTATCACGGTGTTAATCGATGAGATGAAAAATGAAGATGTACACCTTCGTTTAAATTCAATCCGAAAACTTCCAACAATTGCTCGTGCACTCGGTGTGGAACGAACCCGTTCCGAACTAATACCATTTTTAAAGGAGATAATTCATGATGAGGATCAAGTACTTTGGACATTGGCCGAACAACTTGGAAACTTTACAAGTTTCGTGGGTGGTCCCGAGTATGCTATGTACTTAATACCACCCCTCCAGGGTTTGGCTTCACTTGAGGAAACTCCCGTTCGGGACAAAGCAGTCGAATCACTGCGAACTATTGCCGCTGAGCTTAGCGCACAGAATTTAGAAATGCATGTTGTACCAACATTGCAACGATTAGCTTTCGACGAATTGTCCACTTCACGAACATCAGCTTGTGGTTTGTTCTCGGTTTGCTATTCGCAGGTATCGCAACCGGTTAAAGCTGAGTTACGGGATAATTTCCGCAAGTTGTGCCAAGATGAGACGCCAGTGGTGCGTAGTGCAGCTGCTAGCAAATTGGGCGAATTCGCTAATGTTGTTGAGTTTGAGTATCTGAAATCCGACTTGTTACAAGATTTCTTACAATTGGCAGAAGACAATGAAGAGTCAGTTCGTGTGTTTGCAGTGGAGGCTTATGTGAGCATGTCTCTATTGCTGCCACAAAAATATCTTGAACAAGTGATGTTACCTACACTCAATGAATTTATTAATGATTGTGCATGGCGTGTGCGTTACATGGTTGCAGATAAGTTTATCGATTTAGAAAAGGCTGTTGGTCCGGAAAGAAGTGGTATCTCTTTAATGCCCGCCTTCCAGTATTTGCTTAAAGATACCGAAGCTGAGGTTCGCGCTGTGATTGCAACAAAAGTTAAGGACTTTGGTGATACTTTAGACAAAGCCAAACGAGGACAGATAATCAAGAACTCCATACTACCCTATCTTCGTAACTTGGTCACAGATCCCAATCCACATGTTAAGTCAGCCGTAGCATCCGTCATTATGAGTTTAAGTCCAATGTTAGGTTATCATAACACAGTTGAGCATTTATTGCCATTATTCCTAATCCAATTGAAAGATGAATGCCCAGAAGTTCGTCTAAATATATTATCTCAATTGGATTGTGTTAACGATGTTATTGGACCACAGAAATTGTCACAGTCACTTCTACCAGCACTTTTCGAGCTAGCTAAGGATTCCAAATGGCGTGTGCGATTGGCCATCATTGAATACATGCCAGTGCTTGCTGGTCATTTGGGTCAAGAATTCTTTGATCATAAGCTTCGTGATCTCTGCTTGGGTTGGCTTTACGATCCCGTATATGCCATACGCGAAGCCGCTGTTCTCAACATGAAGAAGTTGGTTCAGCAATTCGGAACCTCATGGGCCGAACAGGCAATCATACCAATGATATTAGTTATGTCAAGCAAAAAAAACTATTTGCAGAGAATGACTTGTCTATTCTGTCTCAATATGCTCGCAGAATTGTGCGGTACAGAAATAACTACAAAAATGTTTCTGCCTACAGTTTTACTGCTAGCTGAAGATCCAATCGCAAATGTGCGCTTCAATGTTGCCAAGACCTTGCTGGAGATTTCTCCTTTCCTTGAGGCGAGTGTAATTAATTCACAAGTTAAGCCCACATTGGAGAAACTATACGCCGACACCGATGTGGACGTGAAATATTTTGCTTCAATGGCGATCGAAGTGTCTAATGCTTCGTCTCTTAACTAACATTTTTTATATGTAGAATTCGTTATCATATTTGGTTTTATAAAAAATGTATTCATTCAATTTTTCCTTATGCTTTAATAAAACGTTTGTCTTCTTCAAAAAAAAAAAAGGTTATACAGCTCAAAATTTGGTATAACATATTTTTATACTTTATTTCAATCGAAGATTCACGGTAATTAAGATAAGAAGTCCCAGCTTGGTAAATGTGTATTACTTATAAATTTTGTAAACTAAGACTTCAATCAGTTTGAATTATTAAATACTATACTATACTACATACTCGTATGTAATTGATTATTCTAACCAATATTTCTAATAAGGAGCTAAGATTTTTCCAAATATTTTGTAGAAAAGTATTTCGCAGCAAAGTAAATATTATCGAAGCGAATGATTTTGGTAAAAATAAAATAAACACAACTTTTATTAGATATAAGTTTGGTTAATTGTGTTTAAAAAGAAATTTATATATAAAACGTATTTTTCGGTGTTTCATATTGATAAGACAACTTTTATTCTTGTATGTAGGCAATTAACCTTTTAGTAGCCAAGGGAACCTCAAATAACCTTAACAATGCAAGACGATTTTTATTCTCATAACGCAGTAGTATGCATTATAAGTTTCTCATGAAGTTTGTAACAGATAAAATGAGATTTCGGAGGCCGCAAAAAGTATACATATATATTCTCGATCGAGACGAGTTGTTTAAGCCATGTCCGTCTTTCCGTATGTATGTATGCAAACTATTCCCTCAGTTTTTACACAAAATTTTCCAAACGCTGAATCGGACAAACAAGTCATGTTCTTATTAAAAACTTTTTTTATTTTTGTATTATCGAACAGAAATTAAGAGACTATAAGTCTTTGACTCATGTTAACTAAGTTTGTAAATTGCAAGGTCCTAAAATTCCTGGATAGTATAGCTCCCATAAAAACTCAGGTTCGAATTCATGTTCCTATTAGAAAATCGTTTTCTTTTTTTATATTATCGAATTGAAATGTGTATAATAGAAGTGTCTGATCCATATTCACGAACCATGTAAATTTCAAGACCCTAAGATTACTGGATCGTATAGCTCCCATAAAAATATTCTCTGTCATTGTTAAAATACTGTATGTCAAATGACTCTTCACTAAGCATAAGACAAATTAAATATTTCTGGATGCTCAATCACAGGATTTTAGGCAAAAACGTTTTCTAGGGGTGTGTAGGCGAAGTTAATTTGTATAATTTCAACGCTTTCTGTGAATAATTTACTATTTTCGTTCATATAATCATATATATATATGGCAAGTTTTCTGCCAATTGGTTATAATTTATGCATTATTTTTTTTTTTTTTCGAAATATCAGATATTATAGTAACAGTTCAGACTCGTTGTATGCATATATTTGACCATTTCATCAACCAATAACATTGTGCCTCTATTTATTTTGCTTCAAAATGAATTTAAGTCAAAAAGAATAAAAAATAAACGCGATCATCATTTTGGAAAACCGAACAAAATAAAATGGGATTTTGATGATGATTTGAGTCCTGGCACTAGTAACTGTTTATCATAAACAGATAAGTGTTGTACAATAGTTCATTTCATTTTTTCCCAAAGTTATTACTGATCTTATTTATTTTAAGCTTAAAGCTGGTTATGATTATGAAAAGCAACTTAGTTGATCAATAAATTATTAATATTGTAAATAAACAAGTTTTTCTAAAGAAAGCAATATCATTTCTTAAGTATTGTAACAAAAATCTAAATTTATGAAGTAAATCATACAAAATTGGATAGAATGAATATTTTTCTTATAACTACTATGTAATTTCAAAAATTATAATTTCTGTATTGGCAATTGCTTTTGACATTTAAGATTCTCAAGAGCGAGTTCTTTGTTATACTGTATTTGGAACAGGTTTTTATTTATATATATAAATCGAATTGGGTGTTCCTATTTTGTATGATTCTTAGAATTTTCATATACATTAATGCAATCCACTGAGAAATTTGTCCCTATTTTTTTTGTTTTAATTTGACAAAATATGTAAAATCATTAAGGAGTCTCTGTTAACATCTGCCCCACTTTGACAGGGCATACTTTCAAGGAAAATGTGATCGCTAGTCATCCATTGGATATGGTGCAAGTTTGGGTACTGGGCGTTTGATATCAGCGACACGAACTTTGCCATCATTCCCAGCGATTGATGGCATCACTCGATCCAAGATGCACTGTTTGAGTGGCTTGTTATTTTAATGAATAATGACGAGCTGGCCAACAGTAAGGTTTCTCTGTTGCTTGGTTCACTTGAAGTATTGTTGTAAGGTTTGGATGTAATCACATTGGCAAAGTGATGAAATTTGTTGCGTAAGATACATGACCCTTTGGTGTCTACATAACTTGGTTATGCATTTTCTTTTCACAGTAGTCTGCGCTACAATACAGTACTTCCTCAGGAGCTGTACGACTGAAGATTCCAGTAGCGTTGTGCTGGTAATAATGCTTCAGGGCTGTTCGCATCATCAATCATTAAAGCCCGTGATTTTGAATTCAGGAACTCATTAACTTCGATAAAAGCAGTTTGTCTTACCGGTCGCACCCAAAAGTCCAATTAATACTTTCAAAGAACCTTAAAATTAAAACTAGAGTTTATTGTACAATATGATTTTTTGTTTTGTATTTCCTCCTTATGATCATCAAAGATTTCACTAAATCTCATAATCTAGAAGAACTATTCTTAGAAAATAACACTTCGTTACCAAATAAAATTGTAGAGGGATCAACTTTTGGCATGAAAATATGATATGGGAATCTCCGAATTTAAAATTTTATACTATGCATGCGCTGCACTGTGATCAATTCTCAGTCTTGAACCTTAAGCTAAAAACAAAAAAGCGAATACTAGGACTTGTAAAAAGAACTCGATTTTCTTTTAACTTTATCCATACATGCTTTTGGTCCCCAATAGAAAACAATTCTCAGAAGTAAACCATAAAGCAGCAGCAGCAGCAACAGCATTTAAACCGGTAACAAAAAACAGTGTCTTCCTCAAAGTATAGAAGCATTTCACAGACAATAGAGATAAATCATGGCAAATAGGATAATAAATGAAATCACAGATAGAAGGTATACAAATGTAACCGATAGATGGAACTCCTGATTAACGAGGTTTAACTGAAAAAGCAATCCAATTTTCTTCTCTTTTCTTTCTACTTTTCCATTAAACAACATTTGTGATTTCGTAATATTTAACTAAGAGATTATATTCCTTAATATCTGCTGTTGTTAGATTCAACACCCTCATCTTTGGGCTACCACAATTATACACAAATACTTACTTAGTAATACAATACATATATACAATAGTAGTAATATTGTACTTAGTTGTTGAGCTGTTGCAAGCAGATAATGTTTCAGCGTCATTTTTATGTTGATGGTGCATGATGAAGAAGTAGTAAAGCGGTACCATTATTATGATCATTAACATTCATGCTACCACCACCACCACCACCACTACTAACACCCATTTGTCGTACGCATCTGTGCAAAAAATAAAAATTGTTGCAGACATTTAATGAAGCGTCAAATCGTTGCTTTTATTTCATGATGCTACAGCCACATAAATGTATGAATGAATGAATGAATGAATCAATGGACACATGCTTCCATATATACGAGAGAGATATATCTGATTCTCTGTCCGACTGACTGAGTGACTGTCTATCTATCTGTATCTGTATCTGTATTTGTATTTGTATCTCAAAATTTGGTATGGATGGCAAAAAGGGCTGCATCTACAATAAATGATGATCATCGTCGTCGTCATAAAAGAAAATGCACTCAATAAACATGAAATTGTAATTGCGAAATTTACGTTCATTGAATTTCATTCTTCATTTTTATTTTTATCTTCTTTTAGTTCTATTTATTTTTATAAAGCATAGGCGGTAAGCCTATGATGGCGGAAGGGTAACCAGAAACACAAAAGTAAATCAAATTATGTGACTACTACATCTATACACTCGTACTTCCTTCCGTTTGTTGTTGAATGTGGTACGCATTGCCACTTTTGATTTTAATTAATTTTTCCCTTATTCAGTCAATTGTTTGTCATTCGTTTCCAACTTCAACTTCAACTACCATTTCCATTTCCATTTCCAATGCCAACCCCATGTAGGTTGAATCTTTCGAAACCATAACACAAAATGCTAATGACAGCTGTCAATGTACTTACAATATTTGATGAAATACTTCACTTCATTTTCAGTTTAATTCACTTCACTTTATTTAATTTTACTTTATTTTGCTTAAAGTTCACCATCAACTTATTTAACTTTAATTATTATGTGTCATCGGTTCCCTTTTATTCTTTCTTTATCTTTTATTGTATGTATGTATGTGTGTATGTAGTATGAAGATTATGTTTGTCCCCTAACCATTGTATTCACTGTATATCATTATTATTGTACAAGTATCTTATATGGTATAGTAGACAAAGATCTGCCTTTGGCAAGTCAAATGCTGCTGCTGCACGTGGCATTTCATTTTGCACGCGATGCAAGTTTCTTAAAAATTTGAACATAGCACACACACCCCAATATGCCAACATCAGAATTCAGAGAAGATGCCTTAAGAGCTTTTAAGAAATTTAAATTGCCTAAATTACTTAATAGCACTTCATTTCACTTCACTCTGTAAACTGTTATTTTTATAGTAATATTATTATTATAATAATAATATAATACAATATATAGTATCTTTCATTCTTTCTATTTTATATTGTAGTTTGGTTGTTGGTGCACCCAAATTTGATACATCCGCATATCAACCTGGCGTGCGAGAGGCCGGAGCTGTCTTTAGATGTGTCATGGATGATGATAAATGCAATTTGGTGAAATTTGATTCTTCAGGTGAGTGGTTGACACATGAAATTTAAAACTTAAACATTAAACAACATACATACTTACATATACATATACATATTTTTTTTTACCTATCAAGCTATGAGTAGTTTGATGGTATTATTATATTTAGAAATAATAATAATACATAATCGTAGCATAGGATACTTAGAGACGTCGAATTGAAAGCGCTAATGGCATATTAAAACAAAACAAATAAAGTTACTTTTAGGAAAATTAAATTTGATTTTGATTTCAATTTATAAACAAACTAAATCTATTTGTTCAAAATGTTTACTCATACAAATGTCTAAATTGCATCTATTATGTATAGTATATGATGTGGTGGGACTGGTCATTGGCCAAATGCATATGCGTAATATTCCTTGCTATATATAAATATAAGAACTCAATTTCATCTTAAGCTTTATGATTTGTTAGAAAAAACCAAAGTAGAAAAAAAAAGCATCAACTAGATCTTCCTTAGATACGAGCATTTTGCACCTTTGAGTTACTAAAAATAATGCAAACTTCTGAATAACTAAAAAGTATAACTTATCGCCCTGAAGTTAAAAAGACCCTGTGTATAAAAATAAAGATCTCTATCTTGATTGATTTATTGCTTCAAGCTAAGCAAATGTGTGTGTATATATTTCAATTAAAATAAAATATGAGAATCTAATAATTGAGTTGTAAACTCAACATGAACCATTACTTTTGCATAGATCTAACAAAATAAAGAAAAAAAAAAAAAGAAAAGAAATCTATATAAAATTTTTAACAAATTTATCATATAGAAATAAGGCAATGCTTTAAGAAGAGCATGTAAGGTATGCGGGTATTTATTTTTGTTACAATATTATTCATTTCTTAAACAAGGTGAAATCGCTACAACGAACTTCCCTCAGAAATACCACAAGTCAAGTCACGGAAATTAAAAAATAAAAAAAAAAACATACTAATTTTTATATTATATGGCAATGGCCTACAACAAATCAAATCAATACATGAAAGATCGTTCCATTGTCTAATGATATTTTTTAATATAAAAAATTATAGTAATATGAAGATGATGTTTTTGATTTTGCAAAATTTTCTTTATTTGTATAAAATACAGTATATTGAATTTTGTAGCTCCCATTTGTTTAAAATCAATTCAATCATTTACTTGTTGAAAATCAATTTAAAAATTTACATTTAATGGAGTGGGGAAAATTTTTATAGAGGTTTTAATGTGAATGATGATAATAAGCAGCAACAGATTTTTTTCAACTGAATCGAGTGCAAAAAACTTACAATCATCATTTTTGGAAAGTATTTGTTTACTTCAACCAAAAGGTACGGTATTTTTCGATTAATAGATTAATATTACTTGTAAAAGATTCAACTTGAACTTTTGAGGATTTTTTGAAGTGAAACTTCTTTAGCGAAGGGGAGTAAATCCAAAACATATGAAATTGAAATGTTACGAAAATCAAAATTTGACGCTGTCATTATTATAATGAAACTATTTAGGCAAATGCAATTGAAATGTCTCCGTGGCGTAGTGGTTAGAGAGTTGGACTTTCAAACCAGGGCGTGGGGTTCGAATCCTGCTCTGGGAATATATGTTTTTTTTTTAAATGACACTTCTTTAGCGAAGGGGAGTAAATCCAAAAAATATGAAAATGAAATGTGACGAAAATCAAAATTTGACGATGTTATTATTATATTGTAGCTACTTAGGCAAATACAATATGGAAGTGAAACTTCTAAAGTAGATGGTCAGCAATAATATAGAATATTGTATTATTTTAATACAAAAGAGTTATTTTATTTTTCGGTCATTCGGCCACTTATTCGTACGTTCTTTCGTTAAGTAAACACAATCAGTAAATCATTATTTTTCCCTCTTTTACTCATGCATAAGCATTCATTCTCTACGCTGCAGACGAGCCCGCACAAGACAATGCGCATTGTTTTGTGCGTCTCCCCACTACGTCTCTGAAACATCATGGCAATTTGGTTTTCGTCACATTTCATTTTCTAATTTTTGAATTTAGCTCCCTTCGCTAAAGAAGTTTCACTTCCATACTGTGCTTATGAGTGTGTGGCACACTACTTAAATTTTTTTTTTGTCAATGGAAATGAATTGTTTAAAGTAAAAGTTGTTGCGAAAAAGAAATTCATTATTTTTGCATGACATTTATGGTTTTATTAAGCAGCAGTTATAATGATCCGTTTCATTTTGATAACTTCTTGTAAGCACTTAGTGGCAAGTCCAATTTTTGACAGCACAGGTTTAAATTGAAGGTTTGTACGTAGCAACTCATAGTAGATGATTCCCTGCCATTCCAACCAAACTCACATCAAAAACTTATTGACCGTCAACCCTGGCTTGGCTACCATTTTGCGAAGGCTCATCGCGATTCGAACGCGACCGTTTCTATCCGCTTCAAAAATGGGTCGATTTTGTTGCGGTTCAGCAGATTTTTTCGTGTTAACTCGTGTGGCGCCTATACATAAAGCTTCTTTTAGTTCAAATGGTTCCAAATAGTTTTTTGTGCAATGTTTAGTTCATAGGTAAATGAAAAAATTCTTCAATGATGGTCGGACTTGACGATTTCCATTATTTCATCGGCATTTTTGAAAATTGCCCTTTATTAGAACATTTACTGACATACACAATA
This sequence comes from Amiota minor, assembly GCA_037043295.1. Taxonomy (NCBI): domain Eukaryota; kingdom Metazoa; phylum Arthropoda; class Insecta; order Diptera; family Drosophilidae; genus Amiota; species Amiota minor. Next base: position 65,056 of record JBAMAW010000419.1, read on the forward strand.
CCACATATATTGCACTTACATCTCCATACATAATTATGGGCCTTGAAAAACAAACCTTGATTTATTGTTATCGTTGAGATAATTTATGAAGATAAGGAATGCACAGAGTGCTTCCAACACTTCCTAAGCCATTGTTCTAAATATCTTGGATGACGCCCCAGTTTTCTTGATGAAACTTTTCTTCCAAAACATGAGCAATCTGATAGATTTGAAACTGGGAAACCTTTGTTTTGTCGATTCTGTGCAGAGTGTTTGTTAGGCTTCCGGATGAGCTTTGCCTATTTTATTGTGTACAGTTTTATTCATCAATTTCTGTATCAATTGCATTTTAATTCTATAAATTTTTTTCATTAAAAACTCCAAAGCCACTTTTTATTGTTTCTTTTCGTCGGTGGTGCTAACCACTATTTTTCTTAACTAAAACAAAAATTATACTTGATTATTATGTAAAGTGCATGAGGTTGTATGTTTGTATGCTTTTGTGTGTTTGTGTGTGTGTCTGCATTTGTATCTATTACTAGTAGTTGTTGGTATTATAGTCATTGTGGTTGTCAAATGTTGGCGCCGCCATAAATTATATTTAACAATTAGTCGCTGTTGCTGTTGTTGCCACTTTTTAAGTCAGTCGCGCACGCAGGCGCTTTCAAAACCAAAAAAAAGGAAAACAGTTTCACAAGAACAACACCACTAACAACAACAACAGCAGCAACAATTTGAAAAATAAAAAGTATTATAGTAATTTGTATGCAAAACCAATGACAGCAACACGACGACAACAACAACAACAACAACAACAACCACAATCAGTTTGAATAGCGAAGACAGTAAATGCAACAAAACAAAGACAACAAAACCAACAAAATAATATATGCAACGCACTGCAAAGCAATGAAAGACAAATTTATCGCATGCGATAAATTTTGCAATTTATATACAATAGTCGTATATTTTTAGCAATTTTGCAAATGTGCATGCATCTTTTTTATTACAATATTTTGTTTTGCATATTAACGGACTTCCTTAGCACAAACGGAAATTATTGACACGCAACAACAGCAACAACAACATCAACAGTAGAAGCAGCAACAAATAAAATAAAAATAAATACGAGGTGTATCTTAAAAATATTCGACCTGCTTTCATAACTTTATGCATACATATTTTGGGGGGAGGAGAGCGTAAACTATGACTGATCATTAAGTTCAACATACATACCAAGGTACATTGCCGCAATTACCGATCAGAATAACTTTTGCTCTCGAAAAGACCAAAATCTAGATACAATTAAAATTAAAAGTGACGCGCATTCTATGTAGCCGTTCTTCAAACACAATAACAGCAAACCATATCAAGTATACATGTAACTTATGATTAAAGAAGCACATCAGATAATCCAAGAACTCTAACCAAGAATTGAGAAATGGTTCAGTGTATACAAAGTCATGAAGTCAAATCGAAGTCGTTTAGTTTAACAGAAAAATGGTAGCAAACCAATGATGCAACTTTTATCTCATCCCAAAATTGCAAATTCTGTCACTGATTTGTCGAAATAAAGTTAATTTAGATTGATGTGGGATCATTTATGAATTCGCATACTGATGGGACACACTTCGTAAAGTAAAAACAAAATTAAAAACGTGTGCGATACACAGTAGCAATGAAGGTGGAATTGATGCGTTGCCGGTTGCATTGAGTCAATGAATGGAAACATTTTGATACTTAGTTCATTGAAGCTGCAACAATTTGTCTTTATTGAGTAAGTAAATATTATTATAACAAAAATGAAAATTATGATCATTAAACACATCGCGAACTTGACTGCCAAAGAGATGGGAAAGGAAAGGATAGGCGGCAATTAAATGAGGAACTGAATAAAATTGAAGATGAGGGAGCATGAATGAGTAAACAATTGTTTCAATGATTGAATGACAAACAGAATGAATAAATGAACGAATGAGCAAGGGAAGGAAGGAACAAACAACCAACCAGCCAACCAACCAACCGATAGAATGACTGACTGCAGATTGCCGTAAACATATGACACCCTCCATTAATATGTAAGTCCCCCGTTTCAAGGTCTTCCTGCTGTTGCTGTTGCTGTTGTTTTTGTTTTGTGCATTTGCTTTGGTTTGGTTTGTTGCATGTAATCCGCGCACGATTTGCAACAACGGATGCGCAAATAAAAATTATGCGCTTTTGTGGTTTACCCAATGCATTGAAGCACATGGTGAAGAGTTTGGTTTGCTTTGTTTCGCTTTGCTTTGGTGAAGTTGAATGCATTGGATGCATTTAGATGCAAAAGAAGTGTAGTGATTCAAGTGAATTGAAGTAAGTAGTATATGGAAGTCAAAGGGGGATGAATGATACACGGAGAATGACAGTGTGTGTGTTGAAAGCATTTAAAGAAAAAACAGGCGCACGCGTGCCATAAACAACAAAAGCAACAGCAAAAGATACAAATATAACAAAAGCAGTAGCAGCAAGTAAGCGGCGAATCGAGTGAATGAATAAACTAAACCGAAAGAAGCATGGACAGACAGACTGGCAAAAAGATCAGGCCAGACCAGACCGGGACAGAGCAGAGCGGAGCAGAGCAGAGTAGACAAACTGATGAAGGCAATTGAAAACAGCGCTGAATTCTTTCGTGCAGCACTTTGGGATCTCTAACCGCTTCTTAGGCCCCTCTTTCCATATTCACGGAATCACACGTTGCCTTTGTCATAAAAAAAAAGTGCGTGCAAAATTTATGCAAAGCAGTTTCTCGAGGCAAGAAAACGTAAATGGAGAGCAAAATGAGACAGACAAATAGACATACAAACCGACAAATAGATAGACATAGTAGAGAGATGAAGACTGAAATGTTGTTATTGTTTTGTTGCTATTTTTGTTACTGTCGGTTTTGCGGTATGTTGAGAACCATTGGTGTTGATGGGCTTATGACTCCCATGGGCACAATGCAATCCACCAACAAGCCAGCCAGACAATTCAGCAACCAACTAGGCAACCAGCCAACCATCCCAGATAGAAAAATACGAGTAACATTGCAAAACCCATTGAATGCACTTGCCACATCACTCGCTTTCTTTTTTGTCTTTGTCTTTGTCTTTGGTTTTTTCTATATATATTTTTATTTTAAACTTTAAGGCAAAAAATATATATATATTTTTTTTTTTGTTATTATTTTTCTCATTGAAGTTAGGTACGTTTGTCTTCTTAAACATTTGCAAATAGTACCTATGAGTATCTATTCTTGTCTTCGATGTACTATACCATGCGATGTTTGGTAAGTCGAGTTGAGTAAGTTGAATTGACGGCAACGGCAACGACAACGGCAACGTCAATGTCAAAGACGGTGGCGACTTGCGTTGTTTTACATATCGATTAAGTGCATCAAGACATAAATATAAAATTTTATAACTTCAAAATGGAAAAGGAAATGGAAAAAAATAACACCAACAACAACTCAATATAAATATTTCATTTCATTTGTACTTTATTGTATTGTACGAATATTTTAGGATTTGATTTCAATATTCTGATGATGACATTAAGTAGCATCCATGAACTCATAAATTTCCAAATGAATCTTTTACAGTAAGCACTGATGACAGACTTCAACAGATGGACATGGTCAATTCTTCTCGTCAATCTTATCAAATTATATTGTAATATGTTTATGAGTATTTCTCATCAAATTTCGAAATATAAGTCCCGAGCTATTAGTTCTCAGTAACATTAATTACACAGCACAATAAAATTAAACCTTTTTCCAAGGTTGTTTACTAATTCGGGGTCATTGATTTCGAATCTACCTTTAGTATTATTGTGTCAGCAGTTTAAATTATCACTTCTTAATGTTCTTGCAAATCTTATAATACTAAAATAATATTACTTATTTATAAAGAAAACTCAACAATTTAGTATATTAAAAAAAAAAAAAAAATAACTGTTCAATATTTCTATTATCATATACTCGAGTTTTACATAAGTCTTTGTCATATCCATCATGTCTTTATCGAGAAGAGTTTGATGTTTATAACGGAAAGATGGAGACATCGCAGATCCTGTAAAGTATATACATACTTACAATATATTCTTGATCAGCTCGACTAGACGAGTTTAGAGTTTTAATTTTTGTATTATCAAATAATATACATAGATCTATATTCACTAGGCATGTAAATGTCAAGATCCTACATTTAGTGCATCGTATACCTCTCATAATAGCCCCGATTCAGTCATGTGGTAATAAGTTGTAACACTTCTAAACTAGAGAGGATTGATAGCCTTCTATTTATTCTATTTGATGGTTTATTTTGTCTTTAGTGTATTGGAGTCATATTTGAACAAACTGTAAATGTTCAAGGTTATCATCTTAGTAAAATATTGTCAAGATTTACCTATTCGTAATACAAACTTTAATTGAAATAATTTAGCCATTTTGGATAATCTGTATATCGCTCGATTTTGATTTTATGAAAATGAAAACATATTAACACAAATTTATATACATACATCTTATCTTTTATTTGTATTTAATTATATCCATCACTTAGTAACAAAGAAAACTACTTAGAATTTTTATTTGTTTTTGAAAACAGTAAATTTGGTATTCAATTAAACGTTAAACTCCATTTACATTTTGAATTCTTGTTAAATATACGACTTCTGAGGTTTTGATTCCTTCTTAGCCTTTACAGCAATGTTGTTGTCAGATGCAACATTTCTCTTAGCCGCAAAGTGTTTCCTTACATCAAAGTAAGTAACCACGCGTTTTAATTCATGTCCATTTTTGCAAGTTTTGGCCTCTTGCTTCTGTAATGAAATTTAAAAAACAAGTTCTTACTGTTATGTTATATGTTTCAAGAATGATAAATTATACTTGTATTAATATTACTCGATATTGGGTTAGGTTATGTTAGGTTAGGTTAGGTTAGGTTACGTAGTTCGTTCGCTGCTAGAAGGCAAGTTTATAAAGAAGCCTTAAGGTCCATTGTGATACCCGCTTTTAGAAAATGGGTAGATGATTGCCTTATGTATTTAGGTGAATTGACGGTAAGGGGATACCCTAGTTGGTCTCAGAGTTTATTCTCAGTTTCAGGAACCAATCCAAAGAATCAATAAGCAGTGGCAATTGTCAAACTGAACAAGGTATAGAATGAAGGTTTTTGGAGAAGCCGGGTGTCTGCCAAGAAAAGCATGACAATTACCTAAGAGGTGGTGAACACTTTCAAATTTTTCCTCACCTACGCAGTCTTAATTTGGGAAATGCATTAACAATATGGTACCCTTTGGGTCTGGAACCCTTAAAAGGATAACCAATGAAAGAATGTCATGAAAGTATCGTCGTTCATTTTGAGTGGACCACATCACCCGTCAGGCGGAAGCCATCAACATCAACAGCGGATCACTTACATCAGTTAGACCTACAGTCCCTTACAACACACGGGCGTTAGGGCAATTAATCATATGGATGGATGGGCGGATGGGCAGATCGGTACGCAATGTTGTAGGTGAAAGTATAGACTTACACACATATAAAGAAAAGAAAGGTTTCTTGTTTTCCTTCACTGTTTTAATTACATTGCTTTTATCCTTTTTAGTGAGAACCATAGCGATTTTGTGTAGTTTGCCTATATAAACTATAACAAAAATTATACTTTATTGAATTTTGATGATTAGATGAGTGAGATGTTTATTTCATAGAAATATTGTTTAGTATTGGACAAAAATTCCAAAACTGACAAAAAAAAAAAAAAAAAAATTAAAAATTAATTTAGAAATTTTAATAAAATTTAACATAATAGATTTGCAATAAGTTTTAAAGGATTATCATCGTGCATAGGGAAAGTTGGCAAATGCTGACGCTGTTTCATAAATATAAAGGTAGATCGGGGATCTCAAATATACAAATGTTTTTACAATTATCACATTTTGTTTGTCTTTCGTTGAGGTTCGGCGCTCAATATTCTGCTTTGCCTAGGGCATGTCACAAAAAATCGTCCACCTCCGATTAAACTATACATTTTGTGAAAATTTCAAATTTCTAATGATTACGGTTTATGAGATAGAATCCGAGGACAGACGGACAGCGTAGCCTTAGTAATAGGATTCTGTATGGGTCCGGAACCCTAAAAAAGTATACTATCCCACACCAGTGGCTAGAAGAAAGAAACTCATGTGAATCCAAGGAAAAATTAATGCTAAGTTTTAAAAGCCTTTTACCTTTATAAATTGTAATGTCATCAGAATAGTATAAAATTCATTTAAAAAATATAAATTAAAGGAAATCAAAAATTTGAATCTCAGAAATTAAGTGTCTGTCCCTTAAGCAGAGAAAGGCTCATAAGTAAAATGTGTATATGTGATCTCACTGGACACACTACTATATTCAATTTGTTAAAAATTATTGATAAAAATCATTGGAAAAAAGATTTATAAATTTTATTCAAATAAATGCGCTTTACAAGGATTGAATAAATGCTTCATAAGACTCGCAGGTTTGTCTTCTTACAGAAAATATGTGTGTGTAATAACTTTTCCAAATTATGTACAATAATGTTATATTTTCATCTATCTATATAACATATATTTATATCATAATAATTACTATCTATATTTCTATATACAAAACTTATATACAATAAAAGATACTTACGAGTATATGGAAATGTATTAAGCTTAATAAAAATATTCACGCATTAAAATTGAAATTTATATCAACAGAATTAAAACCGGCAAATGTATCTATATTTCTTAATTATACATAAATGATTTGTTTTATCATACAATTTAATTTAATATGAATAAGAAATTTTTTAATGATAAATTTCTCTTTCTTTCTTTATTCTTAAATTATTTATTTCCGGTTGTGTTCATTCGTTTATATGAGTATAGTATTGTATTTGATTTATTTTAATTTTCTATTGTCTTAAATCTATTGTATCTAAACATATAAATACTGGTAAATACAATATAAAATCAAGGCAGAATGCACAATTCGGTTCCATCAAAGTGCACGTCCCTTTCACATCTTAACTAAGGAAATGAGGGATTTGCCGATTAAGAAACTTAAATTTTTGAGGAATTGCTTCAAAAGTTTTTGTTTATTTTACTTCAAAGAAGTTTTTCACATAAAAACCTGATATTTTTGTCAATCCATAGACTCATTGCTTCGAATGGTTTCAATTTAATTCATTAAATGTATGAAAACAAAAATTTTTATCTGCTTCTTCCAGTCATCTGGTAGTACTATCTTAATTGGTTCATTTCATTTCATACTGATCATTTCCTTAGCTAAGATTATCAAATCATCATTATTATCATCACTCGTTTACTACAAAGAATTTAAGTTTTTTGGAAAGACAATACAAAAAAAAAAAAACCATTGAAAATAATCATCAAAATAAAACTTATAATAATAATAATTATATTTTTTTTTATTGTAAAAAATATTTAATTTTATGCACAAAATCATATATTTTTGTGTGTATAGATTCTTCTCCTTTATTTACCCATTCGATTGCGAATATTGATGATTATATTGTATAAGAGATGTGCACACGTAATTAAGTTATGGACATGGTACGTAACATTTTTGTGGAGTTTCGCTTTGGTATGCTATGCCTATGAGGCATCCACACTGGTTTGGACTAAATTTATGCCATTTTTCTCGAATAACAACGCCAGAAAATTATTTTATTCGCCAGTTTTTGTGCTGCTTCGACATGCCCAAAAAGTGCTAAATTGGATTTAAGTTGGTACTTTGCATTGGCCAATCCAGAAACTCGATGGATTGTAAGTTTAGCCAAGATATGACTAGCTGAGAATAATATTTTTTTGATCATTATAATATTGAAAAATCTTTATTAACGATGAACAAATGTTCATTTAATATACCTATTCTTATAAATTTCACCAGTCAATTCTCAAACTCTTGGACATATGTACCTCTTATACAGTAAAAGAAATCTAAGCCATTATAAATGAGTCACAGTGTTTTACACTCATTTTGGTGTATGCTATTTTGGATTCAATTATTTCAGTATCATCATTACACGGACCTATAGAAACGTGTTCCATTCCGAAACGAAGAAGCTACCATATTTGATGTTCTTCAAGGACATCAATGGCTTTTTCCTGGCAATTCATGCAAAGATCGTTTAATAAAGGTAATCAGTTTCCATTTGAGTCCTGATTTGCAATAAAGTCAACAAAGGATCTGCCTTGTTCAGGATAATAATCTCTCATCTCACCTCATCTGGAGTGATTTCTCATGACTTAACCCCCAATATATTTACCTATATTCAAAACAGCGTAAATATTTTCATGTCTTTCTTTGATGCAAGAAAAAAAAAAAATTAAACCATAAATAAAATTGTTTCATCATATACCATACTCATGACTTAATTATGTAGAGCACATCTGTACTTATACTATATATATATATATCTAATTACTAGTAAACGTATATCTCAAAATGCTTAATTGAAGTGAATCTTTTTAAGTTTTTATTCTAATTTTTATTTTTAAGTTAAATAAAACTAAATTAATAGAGAATACTTTTAAAAATTGATTATTTTGCACAATGTTTGCTGTTGTAATTAAAAACAAAATTATAAAAACTGAAATGATTTTTTAACGATTTTAATAAAAACAAAATTATAAAATTTTATAGGCGATAAACGTAATACAATGGGCGATATTATTGAACGTAAATCCTTTCAATGGCTTGGTGCAACTGTTTCAACAGGGCGTGATAATGATTTAGTTGTGGTAAGTGATTATATACTAAATTTAATAGAGAAAATAACAAAAACTAACCACATTATGTTTATTTTTTTATATATTAAAACTAAGATTATAATTATAAATTATAAGCTAGTATTTAATATGAGCAATAGCGGCAGAGGCCTTCAGCTCAGGAAAAAATTAAGAAGGAAATTAGAAAAGTGCAGGACCAGACTTGTCTTAAGCAGGAATCAAACACATGACTCTTGGATGTCATTCCAGCGCACTAACATCTTGGCTAACGAGACCACATTATAATCAATACTAAACAAATTGAATTGATGAAGTTACATAACTAAGATTTTTGTTTTTTCCATTACATAAGTGTACAAAAATTAACCGTCGACTTAACGACTATAAATAATTGAAGTTACAAAGATTAAAAATTGACAGATGGCTTAAAGCCTACAAAATTGGTTTGGTAGTTCAGAAACGGATCGGGGTGGTCATCAAGGCGGAGACGTTTGAGCCTCCTCCTGACAGTGTTTATTGCAAGAGCGGATACTAAGCTGTTAAAATGATTTTTTTACCGGCTTGTGTGGAGTTTGATCTGCTCACGAACTGAGAGGATTCTCAGATTTCTGGGTATAACATCATACATAACTAAGAAAGCAATAAAATTGCTTCTTAGTTATTGTAATATTCGTATTGCGGCTTGTTTACTTATTCTTTGCTTCAAATTGAGCTGGACAATATATGTATTTTGGTAAAAATTTAAAAAGAACATATCTAGAGTGTTATTTAGTTACAGAAGGTTAGATTTTGCGGATATTAAACTAACATAAATGATGGTTATGTTGTTGAAATATTTATAGTTGGATCGTGAAAGGCGTGGGACATTCGAAAAAATCTTCATCAGTAGTCGATAATCGTATCGTATAAAATATTCATAATGTTTGGTACAATATTCTATGCCCAGAAGAATCGAAATATCATCAAGAAAATTATCACACATATTATTTTGTCCAGCTGTATAAATTAAAAAAAAAAAAAAATGAAATTGCTATTGGGATTTTTTGTATTGTATTTTCGATTGCCTTAGTCAAATTTGTGGTATTCTCTTTTCTTGTAACTACTAGTCGTCCACTGAGTTGTTTCTCCAATTGATTCAGAAGAAAATCAATCATGTCGAACTCGTCTAAAATTTTCTTGGTCTCCTATCTGGTTCTCAATTGCCATCATTTTTCTTCTTTCTTGTTCCTCGTCTCGTCTCGTTCTTTTCTTTTCTGTTAATTACAATTCTTCTTAGACCTTCTTCTTTGTTTCGTTTTAGCAAAAGTTAGTGGCACTTTAAATATGAATAAATTTGTTAAAAAAAAGTGTTTAAATTTGCGATATCTATTCATATTTTCGATAACATAACACATGATTTCTTTGAGTACAAGAGCGAAACAAATGAATTTTTAAGAATCACAATATCTTGAAAACTATTGTAAATAATATTGTTTTTATAAAAATTAGTATTGAAAATTTAAAATAAGTTCATCTAGCAATCAATGATCCCAATGAAACACAAGAAGAGCTCTGTAGAATGTGAATATGGAACATATTTAGAAAAAAGAAAATTATCAGGAAAAGTGTTAGCTTTGAACAAAAAAGAATTTCAAAGCCATGCAACATCAAATGCCATAAATAATAACCAAACAATTGCAAAACCATTTCCATATTTTACGTCTACAATTTGCTTATACATTTATAGATCAATATATTTGAGTTCTTTTTGTGTTTTGCTTGAAACCCTGGACAAAGTTTTCTTTGATTTAAATAAATAATGAATAAACAACAGACATAAATAGAATCTATGTTATGTTACAATATCACAAAACTAAGAATATAACTTTCATTTTTAGTTTTATTGATGATGATGATGATGATGATGTTGATGTTAATGATGACATTCATGAACAAACCTAACCCACTAACTGACTAACTTACAACTGGAACTTATTTTGTTGATCAGACAAGTCAATCCAATGTCTATCAACAAGAACAAACTGACTAACAAAAGTCGTTAAGGTAACATAAAATAAAGGGATACTTTCCAATGGGAAAGCAAGCATCAAAGTAGTGAATGATGATGAAAAGTAAAACAGAACCTAATAGAACAGGTGGGCGCCAAAGTATCTCGTATTGTTGTTTTTTTTTTTTTTTTGTTTTTTATGATGGTGGTCTTTTATGTATTCTTTGTCTGTCTTTGCCTGATGTCTTAATGCAAGTGTATTATTCTTTCTTTTTTTTTTTTTTTGTTGATTGAGAAACATTGGGTGAATGGGTGGGTGTGTATTTTGTATATCCGTGCCGTTAGACGGGATTTAAAAACTCTGTAGGTGCAAACTGCAGGGCTTATTGCAACAAACAACAAATAAAAGATACAAAATTATTGTATGTATTTATGTTTCGTATCGTTTCTTTTCTTTTCATTACATTACATTGTTCGACAACGAATGTGGATAGACATTAGACATTATTGCAGCAACAATCTGCTGGTTTTAGATTTCCCTTATAAGACGACTATATTTATAGTTACATTTAAAAACATGAAAACATACATACTACATGCAATATTTTGTGGTTAAATCTAACGTTAAGTTTGATGCTTTTGATGTGGTTGCGCTGCATGATAGAAATAATAATAATAATCTGTGTCACATAGTATTACATTTATAAAATCTATTTAACAACAAAAAATATATAAATGTATCAGCAAAAAAAAAAAAACAAGAAAAATTTTGACACGAATTGTTGTTGTTGTTGTTGTTGTTGTTGTCGTCGATGTCGTCGTCATCATCATCATTGTCATTGTGCGTTCTTTGCTGTTCTATATAAGTATTTCTACTTTTTTTTTGTTTTGATTTCAAGGTGTGCCTCAACTGACTGAGATTGACTTTTCCCAACAATACCATCATCAACTGCTAAGGCAATCAACATTATCATCATCATCATGAACATCATTATCGCCATTATCATTATCATTATCATCATAATAATAATTATTATTATTACACCATTTAAGACTTAAACTTTAATGGCTGCAAAAATTCATTTAGTTTTGTCTATTCCAAACTAAACTACTTGAGTTCAGTTAAATTTCTATCTTTCTCCATTTCTGTTTTTGTCTATTTAGATCAATTTAATTCTAAGTTTAATTTTTTTAAATGTTTCTTAATTGCATTTTAGCATTCGCATACACATCAACACTTATATTTATACAGGTATACACAATAGATACATACATACATTCCCATTAATTCTCCTTACTCAAATTGTCTAATCAAAGAAGTGAAATCAAACCGACACCAATTCAACAACTTAACCAGGGGTTGACAAATTTTCTTTTAGCAAGTGCCAGAATGAAAATATTTTCAGATCTTTCAATTCCCCAAGTCTAAGTCTGACAAGCTTCGCTAAGAGAATGTTTATGTCTATTTTAGGTTCTCACATATTTCGCCAGCTAATAAATCTAAATTTGATTTGATGAGATCTATTGAGAGTTCATTGGATGACTTAAACATGCTTCGATTGGAAATGTGTGGTGATTGTATAAATAAGATTTGCAGTGTTAAAAAATAAAGCTTTCATAGAAGAATTTTGATCATTGAATACATCTTATTCCAAAAATGTAACATCTAATATCTTCTAGATTTCAAGTTAAAGTCATTACAGTGCTTGATTCTTCTAAGCGGTTGTTTAAAACATTTGGTCAATCATAGTTTGGATTGCACTGACCTAAACAAAATATTTATTAAGGTGTGAGGTCGATAATCTATTCGTTTATCATTCGTTCGTTTGTTTCTTTGTTCTTTCCTTGATTTCACTTAATTCTTTGTTTCTTATTTCATTATTTATTTGATTCGTTTTATTAATTTTCGCTTTAGTTTTCGCTTTCAACAATTAACTTTGATTTTATTTTATTTCTTTTTTGTTGCGCATACGCCTTGTTGGCCCCCTCTTCAATCTCCTGGCCAACAAAATGATAGAGCCAGTGTTCACTTTCCACTGTGTGTGGCCTTCAAAAATGTTAATGCTTCATGTTTCGGTTTCTAATACTTTGGCTTGACCATCTTTTCATTGAATTAGTACATTGTTGGTTAAATCAATTAGGACACACAACAGTAATCAATCGATGTGTTTGCTAATGGATGAAATCCATTGGTTACTAGGTTTACTGGTCACTTAGTTTTGTATGTTTGTACTACAAACGCTAGTCCTTCGCATTAAATGCGTGTTAAATTTTTATGTTCTCATTGTTGTATTGAGGTTTATGTGGTTTGCCATCCGCTTTGTTTTTCTAACGTTTAAGCCATAAAACAACATTGTTGGTTAATAAGAAGATGGAAGATGGTTTCCTTATAGATTAGTCGTCGGCTAAAGCCTGAGGTTAATGATGATGATGACCTGTTTGATTAAGTACCTCATTGATGGATGATATTATCATTATTTTTAATGGTCACATCAAAATTAAATGAACAAAATTTTTCGAATTTCTTGAGCAAAAAATGTATAAAAAAGAAATTTAATAAAGATTAAATAAATTTGCGTGAAATTATATTATTTTTTAAACTATTATAGGTTAACTTACTTGTAATCAAAAAGGAAATAATAATGAAATGTGCCAAAAATATCTGAGAAAAATTGTTAATTGATGATATGATTATTTAAGAAAAAACTTAAAAGAAAATTTAATAAGTAAAATACTTTGCAAGAATATACTTATATAGATAAAAACACTGACAAGGCCCAGAAATTAAGTTGTTTCAATTACATAACAAAAAAAAACTTAAGCAATCTTTCTGCAAAAACTTGTCCTGGAACAGTTTTTTATAAACAGTATTGTCAATTAGTGAATCAGCCATAAACTTGTGTACATCTTTGTTTTGACATTTTGTGCTTTATCTCAAAAGTCTCATAGGATTTCATCTTACCGATGTAAGATATTCAAGATCGAAGGTCACAAGAATCGTAGATATCTTGTTGAAGTGAAACTTCTTTAGCGAAAAGGAGTGAGTAAATCCCAAAAATATGAAAATAAAATGTGACGAAAATCAAAATTTGACGATGTTATTATTTTATTGGAGCTATTTAGGCAAATACATTTGAAATGTTTCCGTGGCGTAGAGGTTAGAGAGCGTGGGGTTCGAGTCCTGCACAGGGAATATTTTTTTTATTTTTTTTAAGTGAAACTTCTTTAGCGAAGGGGAATGAATCTCAAAAATATGAAAATTAAATGGTGCGAAAATCAAAATTTAACGATGTTATTATTATATTGGAGCTATTTAGGCATATACAATATGGAAGTGAAACTTCTAAAGTAGATGGTCAAGCAATAATACGAAACAGTTATTTTATTTTCGGTCATTCGGCCACTTGTTCGTACGTTCTTTCGTAAAGTAAACACAATCAGTAAAGCATTTCTTACCTCTCTCTTACTCATGTATAAGCATTCATTCTCAACGCTGCAGACAATGCGCATTGTTTTGTGCGTCGCCCCACTACGCCTCTGAAGAATCATCGCAATTTGATTTTCGTCACATTTCATTTTCTAACTTTTGGATTTACCTCCCTTCGCTAAAGAAGTTTCACTTCCATATTGTGCTTACATTTTTTCTATGCTTTAAATGATAATTAATACCATTATAGAGAACAAAATTTTCAATAAATTTTGTTTATGTCAATTTTATATACAATTAACCGTTTTTGGATAGAGCGCGAAGAGTGAGAGAATAAGTAAATGGTGGTAAATGGGTGTATAGAAAATTATGAAAAAATACGAGATATTTCTTAGATCAGTAGCAAAAGATTTTCAAAGTAATTTTAGTGAAAAATAATATTTGTGAGATAATAAAAAATAAAAACTACGCCATCTGCATTCACTCAATTATGCACGGTTTTATGAACATGATGAAAATTTTTTAATTTTGGTCTTAACGCCATTGGTTTTTGTATGAGTATACATTCTCTATCATATTTCCTACCAATTTGTGAATATTAATCCATTTATATTGCACTATACCCTAAAGTAAATCTTTATTAATGGGTGCTCTAAGAGATTTTTTAAGCCTCCCATTCTTCAATTGCCCTGAGTTTTTCAGTCGGATTGAAGTCTGGACTTTAGGCTGGCCACTAATTCAACAGAAATGGTACCTCTGTCAGCTAACGCTGGGTTATACATGCAGTATGGTTTGGGTCATCATCTGGCTGGATAATCTCTTGAAGCTTGGGATTCGGAGTGACGTCCTCAAAGTCGTTTAAAATATGCACTTCTGGCCTAAGACCCCACGTTCTCTTATATCCTATCTGGAATTTGGGAATCTACTAGGCATGATACTTTGGAATCCTCTCAAATGATTCAAATTAGTTTAGTGTACATTTATAAGGCCAAATTGTGTGCCTCCTATTAACTGCACTCCAGTTTGGCCAGGTTTTAAGAACTTTTGGCTTATTAAACTTTATATGCTTGGTTTAGCAAAAACTTAACACAAAAAAAAAAGTATATTTGAGTGTACTAAAAGTGAAAGAGTAATTATTTTTTTGTTTAACGAAATAAATAAAATCAAAATCAAATGGCAAACTCAAATTAAACTACAATTATTTTTGCCTAGGACGAACAATCATCTGGGGATATTTCTATTCAATGGCATCAACTAATTTCTACATAGTACACAATGAAATAAATCGTTTGTAAGCAGTTCATAAAGGACTAGACCCTTGCACTCCAACTAGATTGATAGCATCTCTTTTTTAAATTTAGGTTTTAACAATAAAATGAGTGCAAACATTTGATATTTGATTTGTCATTTTCATATACAAACAAAAACGAAGATGTTTTTTAAATCACTTACAAAGTGTAATGTTCGAACCTTTTAGCAATCGAAATTTAGTGTAAACTATCTTACGCATATGTTACAAAGGATTTTCATTTAGTATACAATTTAATTATTTAGATGCCGAATGATTTGTTTAAATAAGAACGATTCTGTGCAAAAACTAAGTTCTATAAACAAAAAAATTATTGTTTCTATTTGAAGGATTATTTGCTTACTAAATCAGGTGACTATTATTAACCTGTTCATGTTAAAATTGAAAGGGAAAAAAAATCTTTATGCATTCAACAGAAGATAAGTAACTAGTTAAATGTTTTCCTGCTTCTTACTTACAACTACTTACTCATAATTTAAACGTGATTATGTTCCTTAATAAAATTGAATACTTTATACAGTATTATGATGTTTATAGCGATGATGATGATTATGATTATGCCTATAATAATAGTAATGATGACATTTTGGCAATAAAATAAAACAAACGTTCGCTTAAATAAGAAAAATTGAAATTGAAAATTGTGACACCGTGAACCAAAAGTTGTATTAAAAACATATAAAAGTTCAAACGAACAATGAACAAACAAAGGAACGAATAAACGAGCGAACGATGAATGTTATTTGCTGTTTGCCGTCCGTCATTTTGCATTCTAAGTACCGCGATCTATACAAATATTGCAGTAAGGCGCGTGGTTGCCGCCATGTCAGCAGCAACAATATGAATCCATGAAATTGTCTAAAACCGTAAAAAGACCGCCACAATTGCAAACAACCTCTTAAGACCACCACCAACTACCGATAGATAGATAGACCGACACATCAACAGACAGACAGACAGACACACAATAACAACAACTAACACCATACTGAAAACGATCGTTACATGATCATCGACACGATCTATGGAAAATTGCAAAAGAAGAAACAAAAAAAAAAAAAAAACACTCGTACACAATAAAAACAATAAATAATAAAATAAAAATCCAAACAAAAAAAAAAATGTATACATTTTTACACAAAAATGGAGAGCGCGAGAAGATATACACATTTTTACATAGTATGTTAGTACTACGAGTAGTAGAAGAATAAAAGGAAGCAACAGCATTCGACCGATCGATCGAATGAAATGAAATGGCTTCATGTCTTCATGATGTCAAACGTGTTGACTTTTGACTTCTGCCAAGCACCAAGCACTAACCGCCACAATACATTTCATATATACATATAAGGCGGTCTTGATCGGTCGCTTTGCTGAGTTTTTAAGATGCGAAAGTGCAGTTTAATGTCTCAAAAATTTATCGTTGGCGTTTTGGTATGCCAAGTCAAGTCAAGTCAAGTTAAGTTAAAGTCAAGTATCGAGCTAAGCTGAGGCAAAACAAATGAAACCAATCCAATCCAATCCAATCCAATCGTATCCCAAAAACCAATCCAAACTGAGTTGGTGAATCGAATCGAATCGCATCGAGGTCGAATTATGCATGTACGAGATATAGGCGAGTACTACTACAACTACTATGACTACTACTACTACTACTACTGAGCCATGCCGCCGCCAAACATGGCAATAAACAACAACACAAAAAACGCTTCTCAATCGATGCTACGAACGCAAAAAAGCAAACATCCAATCCAATCCAGCCAACCATCCAATCTTACCAACCAACCTATTCAATGGCACAACTAAAAACGAAACGAAACGAAACAAAATAAAACAAAAGCTAAAGCCAAATTTGAACACGACATAACAATTTCAAAACAAAAACAATATAAAACAAACCTAAACATGTCTTTAGAAGTCTTCAGAAAAAAACGAATACTCATACTTACAACAATATAAAGAACAATAAAGGATACATCGTTTGGATTGTTCTGACAAAGGATCGCCGAGTTCAGTACGATATTCTTTTTTATAAGAAATTTATTATTAGATAGAAAATCCATTATACAATAATAAAATAAACATACATACTTACGTAATAATTTTATATTTATTGTTTTCTTTTTTTTTTTTTTTTTTTTGAATTGTTCCCAATTGAAATTCAAATTGACAATGCCCTCAGAATTATTGTATTATATTATTATATTGTATAGTACAATAATAGTTAAATTGTAATTGCAGTCAAAATTTGAGAACTTGTGAATTCAATCTTCTTCTAACTTGTGTTGTAAAGTTTATACAATACAATATAATACAATGCAATACTTACTACTCATATTTCGATAACATTATAAACTTTTTTTTGTTCTGTTCCGATTGAGGTTGGTTCACCACCCAGTTAACTAACCACCCGCACTTTGGCCTTGATTTCTAGCATTCGCTTGTTCTTGCTGCAATTGCTGAGATGGCATCTGTTATTATTCATACTATCATAAGAAAACTACCTAAACCTGAAAACAAGGAACATTGTAAAGTAGGGCATAGCAAGAGAGGTAAGAAGTTGGATTGAAGTTAGTCGAACGAAAGGCGACCAGTAAATGGATGCAACCACTTTGCAATGCTATTGAATTCAATTGAATTGAATTGAATTGTTAAATCGGTTTGTTGATTTGTATTTTTTGTTTTTGTTTTTATGTATTGTACCTATTATATTCACAACCATATACCCTATCATATTCAAATTAATAACAGGCATCTTAAGTTGGCTTGAATGTATGTAACATAAAGATTGAGGTTTATTTTTTTTTTTGTAATTTTTAAACCTATTCTTTAGACTCATTCCAAAGTGAAGACCAAACTACATATTGTACTAAGCTATGCTTTCTACAAGATCCACGATGTGGTTAAGGTACCTCAGCTTCTTCTTGCAAAACTTTGTAAAGTAGTCGATATTCAAAATGATATTCACAAAGCAGTATGCCTTTTGTCACTGAGATGAGGGTTACATTTTGATTTCGTCTTTGCTTCTTGGGTCTTAAAAATAAAAACAACAGTTGAAAGTATAATAACTCAACTTTTGAGAGCAAACGTGTACGACGGCAGTTCGAAGGAACTCGTATGTAACCACTGATATTTCATAGTTTTAAGTTTTCATTTCGGTCCCCAGTCCCCATGACTGCTTCTTTCATATATGTATATATATTTTCTTAATTGGACATTATTAAACCGTTGACTTAACCTTTGGCTAAAAAAAATTTGACAAAAACTAAAAGTAATATACAAAAAATATTTGACAAAGACAACAAAAATTTGACAATTAGAAACCCACAGGTTATAAGGGTGAAGGCGCTGAAGCCTCCAACTGGAAGTGTTTGTAGGCAGAGCGGATGCTAATTAGTGGGTATGCTTATTTAACAGGTCATTATACCGGTTGATTAGCTCACATACTGAGAGGATTCGCAAGTCGCAGGAACGTACCAAAATATTTTTACGAACAATGAGTTTGTAAAATAATTGATATTTTTCCATTATGTTCTTCTATCTATTCACTCTCTAGATTTATTCATTTATTGAATACATGAATATGATTGATTGTATAAAGATTTTCGGAAAATTTTTATATTTAAATTACGCTTTGATTCTATTTATGGACTATACCTAGTAAGCATATGTACATATATGCAATTCGTCAGGTTCTCTATAAGGTCTTAGTAGCTTTCTACCAGAAATTTATTGATGAAGCATCCAAAAAGGAAATTTGCTAGTCGCTGCGAGCCAAAGAATTCGGATGGTCCAGGTGCCCCTGCGCATTACTCTCCACTGCGGTTCTTTTCCATTTGGATTGAGGACATAAGTATTTTCTATTTTATTTTATTAAAATATAAACTTAAAAATAAAAATTAAAAAATTATTACTCACATTCCTCTGATTTCAATTTGTAAGAATGGATTAGTATTTCTGGCAGCCATATACATACAATAATACTTATAATAATAGAATTTATTTTTTTTTTTTCAATTTTAAATTTCAAATAATAAAAATATACAAATTTAATTTCATAGTTTTCTTTGTGGCCATTTAATATTAATGAATAAAATTTAAAGGGCATCTATAAGTCAAAGACAACCAGTCAAAAATCACTAAAATCGCTCTTACGACTTCTTATGTTTTTTTTTTTTTTTTATATAATTTTTAGCTTTTTATTTATTTTACATTTTATTGTTTTCTTATTATGCCCAGAGGACTATTGGTATCTTATGAGAGATTTTACCTTGGTACTAAACAAAAATAAAGGCAAGGCAGATAAATCGACAGAAAGACCTACAGACAGGCTGATGGAAAGACAGACAGACAGACAGACAGAGGGACAAACAGAGGCAGATTGCAAAAAGTATTGAAATGTCCAAACCAAAATCAGTGTTTCTTAAACTGGTGTCAGCATTCCTCGAAAAGTTATAACATGTTTCAAATTGTAAACAGCTCTGAGACCAAAAAAGTTGAAGAAACACTGACTGATCTTAAGGAAATATCAAATGAATGATGCAATGATGATTGCTTAAAGCAATTTTATTTCATAGTATTACGAAGATGATCATCAGATCAAGTGAGATCATTTTATATGCAATTATTCAAATTTTTAACCGGTACAACAAGTACACGGTTAGTTGAGAAATTCAATACAGTATTATGATAAATGCAAAAGCTATTTTTTAAAACAATAAAAACAAAAAATAGAAGATTTAGCGTCCGTTTATCGAAGCTTACATGTCATTCACCTTTCAATTGAATTTTATGTAAGTGCCTCCTTTTTTTGTAATTGGAGAACTCTGATATTAACAAATTAACTACACACTCTAATAAAACGCGTCTTTTTCAATTCGATAGCTGAAAAAAGTGGTTGCTTTGCTTTAATATTAATGGATGGACTTTTCTCATGAGAAGAAAAAACGCAAAGATCTTCTATTTTCGTTTCAATTTATTCAAAGTACATGCCTTCCGAGTCGATACAACGTTTTTCACGGTCTACATACTAACGATTCAAAGCACTGATGGATGTCTTTTATCGGAATTGACCAGAGGACCGATGTCACAGTTTCCTCGATAGCCTTCATATCATTTAAAGTGTTCCTTGTATGACTATTTTGAGCTTGGGGAATAAGATAAAATCACACGGAGCCTGCTCATGCGAAGGGCTGTGGTTGATGGTTGTGATGCTGCGTTTCACGAATAAGTCGCGAATAAGGAATGATCTGTGAGCGAGCGCAGGTCTTCCGATAGCATAGAATTTCTATGAGAATGCGATGAATTGTGACATATGGAATATTGTGAGCTTCCTCGATGATATTGATATTGAGCATTGGACGATCACGCCTTCATTTTCTTAGTGTTTTCGTGGCACATACCCGATTTTGGCCAGGTTAGCTTCTCGTTATCAAAAACATCCTCCTGACCGTCTTTTAACTGTTTATTCCATGAACTTGCAAACGTTATGAATTTGTTAATTTTTATACTCTTCACGTAGTGAATAGTAATAAGTTTTTCTTGTAGTTTGTGACACACAGAAGGAAACATCGGAAACCCTCATACAGTATGTATATTCTTGATCAGCTCGACAAGATAATATGGTTAAGCCATGTCCGTCTATATTTATGCAAACTAGCTCCACAGTTTTTGAGTTATTGAGCTTAAATTGTGTCGGAATCTGCTGAATCGAACCACTTGGTGAGTACCTCCCATACAAACCACCCCATTAAAATTCATATTTTTATTAGAAAAACATTTTGAAGTGAAATTTCTTTAGTGAAGGGGAGTAAATCCAAAAAATATGAAAATTAAATGTAACGAAAATCAAAATTTGACGATGTTATTAATATATTGGAGCTATTTAGGCATATACAATATGGAAGTGAAACTTCTAAAGTAGATGGTCAAGCAATAATACAAAAGAGTTTTTTTATTTTTCGGTCATTCGGCCACTTGTTCGTAAAGTTCTTTTGTAAAGTAAACACAATCAGTAAAGCATTTCTTACATCTCTCCTACTTATGCATAAGCATTCGTTCTCTACGCTGCAGACGACCCCGCACAAGACAATGCGCATTGTTTTGTGCATCTCCCCACTACGTCTCTGAAGCATCATCGCATTTTGATTTTTGTCACATTTCATTTTTTAATTATTGGATTTACCTCCCTTCACTAAAGAAGTTTCAATTAATATGTTTTGTTTATTGTACTATCGAACTGAACTTTGGATAATATAGGTATATTCCCCAACCAAGTAATTTTCAAGTCTCTAGTATTACTGGATCGTATAGCTCCCATACAAACACATAACTTTTTTGTATAGGGACCCCTTTAAATTTTTAACTTTAATTTTTTTTTGTTTTTGTTGCTGTAGCCCCGATAGAACTACACATTCTGTGAAAATTTCAACTTTGTACCTATTATCTATGAGATAGAGCCCGAGGATGGACCGAGTAGCGTTAGTAATAGGATTTCGTTTGGTACCCTTTGGATACGGAATCCAAAAAACTTAAGTTGGGGTCTCACCAAAAGTTTATAAAATACATTTGTACAGAGAAACTCTATAAATATTAAACAAAATGTCATTTGACATAAGGATATTTCTGTTACTGTTCATGCCTTACAACAAGCAACCCATTCATATAAAAATCAAATTGCGACGCTTTAAATTTCTCTTACGATACAGGGTTTCTTATATATTGCGTTACAAACATCAGATAAAACTGTTATGTAATACATTTTATACTAGTGTGAAGTGTATAAATATGATCTGATACGATTCGTTTGTAATTCGTAATAATACAAAACCAAATAACTGACAATGACAGTCGTCTTCGTTTTCATTCTTAGTCTCGTAATTCCCTTCTTCATATCATACCTATCATACCATACTTGTGTTAAAAGAACTGAATTGAACTAAGCTACGAGTACGTTAAGATGAGATGAGCTGAGCTGAGCTGAGTTAAACTAAAGTGAACTAAATTGTATTCGTATTCCAATTGATAGTTCTTTGGATTATTTTCTTTAACTTACTTTGACTGTTGTTGGTTGCCTTCTTAGTTTTGTTTTTTTTTTTGTTTTTGTTTTTACTTCAGGCGTTGGTAAGAACCATTCAAAGCGAACAACAAGATCAACAGGAACAATAAAAACATCCTTACCAAAAATGGTCAATATGACTTTTATTGTACTACTACAATACTATAAGATTGAGACAGCATAAAACAAAGTATGAAAGCATTGTGATTTTGTTGAGATTTACTTAAAAGAATATCGTCGTCGTGTGTTTTATTTCTTTTTTATTTTTCAGATTTATTTTTTCATCTCGTTCGAGATTTTCACATTCAATGCAAAATTGTTGCTATTGTTGTTGGTTTGATATTATATTATGGTGGTGGCTGTGCAAATACAATAATAATATTTGAATAAAATCGAGGAGGCATGTTTGAGCAGAGACGTTGAAATTATTGCATCAGCATACATTTTTGGTGATACCCAGCAATTTTGAGGTTATGTCACCATATCATATGGCATATTCAATCAGTACTTACTAAGTATTGTGTATTGTATGCCGACCGAAGAAGTATGGATGGCAATGTCTGTCAATGCTGTTGTTGCTATTGTCACTGACGTCGTCATTGTCATCATCGTCATTGTTGTCAGTTTTGCCAGTGTTCAGTGTTCATGGTTCTGTATACAATGGTCAGTGGAGGGAGAGACTCCATCGCATTTGTATGGCCATAAAAGGCACAAAATGTATAAATTTGTAAAAGTAATTGCGGGTGTCCGTCCATATGTCGTCCAGTCAGGCAGTCAGCTTAGTTGTTGATAATATTCCCGCCTTCCCTTATCTAAGACCATCTATGAACGTCGATTGTCATCGCCGTCGCCGTCGCCGTCGTCGTTTTTTCAACCGATCAGCTCAACTCAAGTACGCGTATAAGCAACATCTCCAATATAATATCCAGTAGCGTCAGTAACTCCATTTTTGGCACACGCTGCAGCGCTTCATCCATCCAACTGTCCATCCAACCGTCCAAACCAAACGACAATCGATCGATGAAACATTGTCGAATACTGAACAGTGGACATTCTGGCAAACAGAAAGACAAACCAACTGTGAGGCATTTTTCTGCGTTTTTATGCGACATACGACAGTCTTTTCAAGTGCTACTGCTGGTGCTGGTGCTGGTGCTGGTACTGATGCTGGTGATGCTAGTGAAGCTGCTACTGCTGGTGCTGTTGTTGAGATTGCCTTACATAGTCAACCATTTATCCATAACCATGCATGATCTTTATCGTCGTTGCTGTTGCTGTTGCTGTTGTTGGTGCTGTTGTTGCCATCGTCGTCGATATATACATAAATAAATATTGCATTTATTTAAGTTTATTTTATTTTTTATACGAGTATTTTTCTGTTACATTGTTTCACTTGTTAAATAATTTTTGCATATTTTTATTTACTTACAAAATATTTATTTCTTTTGTTGAAATTTATCATTGTTTCTTCTCTTTAAAGGCTTGCGCTCCACGTTATGTCTTTCATTCGATGACACCAATGAAATCATTGCGTTATGATCCTGTCGGAACATGTTTCACTTCACGTAATTTTACTCAATTCAATGAAGTTTCACCGTGCCGTACAAGTAAGTAAAACAACAACAATAACAAAAGCATACCAATTTTTATATAATTTTTTCTTTTTGATTTGAATGCTATGAATAATTTTTTGGATTTAAAGATACAGTTGTATATTTTTGTAGGAATCAAATCGAATAAAATAGAATAGACAGATTGCTTGCAAAAGGCGCGAGTTCACCCAGAAAGCATCTCTTTGCCAATAGCTTAATAGCTGAGCAAGTGATTGAATGAGATGGATAGAAAAATCTACGGTTCTATTTGTATAAAAACTCATCTCATATTCTGAACAACTTACACATACAAATGTCCAAATTGTTCTTTTGAATCCGTTTAGATGGTGATTTGTGAGCTGAAGTGACAATCTTAAGGAAAGATATATCAAATCTTTTGACTACGAGTAAAAAGCATTAACGGCACTTGGTTTGAAAGCAATTAATTTATCTCAAATGTCAATCCCATTTTGACGTTTAGGCCCTTTGTTCCATTTTGAAATATACATAACTAATACATAATAATAATATTGTATCTTCCTTTCCTATTATAGTTTTTTCTAAAATTCTTATCATGAAATTATGCAAATATCAGATTATAGCATATTATAACATTTAGTTATCCCTAGAAAGTGCAAATTGCGGTATCGAATAGGCAGAGTTTTCTTATTTCCGTGATTACAATTTTTGTTTTTGAAGTGAAATTTCTTTAGCGAACAGATCCAAAAATATGAAAATGAAATGTTATTATTGGAGCTATTTAGGCAAATACATTATGGAAGTGAAACTTCTAAAGTAAATAGTCAAGCAATAATACAGAATATTGTAGTGGTATATTGTTTCAAAAGAGTTATTTTATTTTTCGATCATTCAGTAAAGCATTTTTTATCTTGCTCTTACCCATTCATTCTCTACGCTACAGACCCACTAAGCATCATTGCATGACATCATTCATTTTCTAACTTTTGGATTTACCTCCCTTTGCTAAAGAAGTTTCACTTCCAGTGCTTATGACGTTGAGGCACACTATTTATATTTTATATTAAAGATAATGGCATTGGCAAATTTACAAATATGTTTTAGTATTTTTTAATTTTTTTTTTTATGAAACTAAGATTTTTAAAGGAATTTTACATTTTACTGTTCTCTGGTAAGCAGAAAAGTTATCAAACGCAAGCTAACCATGTTTGTCTAAAAATTCTCCAAAATCATCAGTCTGAACATTACATTGTGCATCCGCTAGTCCGAATCACTGTTCCAACTCTACAAACTGGA
Organism: Amiota minor; assembly: GCA_037043295.1. Lineage (NCBI taxonomy): Eukaryota > Metazoa > Arthropoda > Insecta > Diptera > Drosophilidae > Amiota > Amiota minor. The sequence goes on from JBAMAW010000419.1 coordinate 90,466, forward strand.
CATCAAAGCTGCATTCGACTCCGGTCCCTTTTACTCTATAACATCTACCTTCAAACTTCCCATGTCTATCTAAGATATAGATTTCTATTGTGTAAAGTTGCACGTTTCTTTTGCATGACTACTATGGTTATCGGATAAAACTCGAGTCATCTACTTCCGTCTGCAAGCATAGACATTCAAGTGGCTTACTTTCTTTCGGGGAACGGTATGGACAGCAGCAGTGCGAGGGGCGTAATTATGCGCCTAAACACAAGTAAACTGTTTTATTAGAATTTTGTATCCCATTATCAACACATAATCTCGATTGAATATTTAAAACAAAACTCAAGATCAGTTTTTCAAGCTATTACTTTTTAGGGCCCCAGTTTGGGCAGATATTGCTCGAAATCATTTAAACAAACTACAGGTTATGCAAAACAAATTGTTTAAAATGAGTTTTGCCTGCCATGTCACTACTCTACCACTGACTTGCATAGGCAAATCAATGTATGTAGAAATGGTCGTTGGCAGATAGAAACTCCACCTATTCACATATCAATGAAATTATTTGACATCATAAGCTATTTAGTTTTCTGATAAATTTTTCCAAACAAATATCATACAATAATATTAAAATTATTGTAAAAAATATGCCTGCATTACCCCCTTATATGGTAGATTGTTATTATGCAACAAATTGAATTGAAATTAAATTGATTTCTTCCTATAAAGTGCGTAGTGTTACATGCCTAATTCGCGAAGATCTGGATTTACTTGAATGGTTACTTAGTAAATTGGAAATCCTACATTTCATAGGGCCTCATCAGGACTGTACAACCTTTTTGGTTCCCTGACCCACAGGTGCGAAAAAAGAAAAAAGGGGACAAAAAAAAAAAACCATTATTTGCCTGGGCTGCATTGGGCTAGGGGTTGGACAGCCTTGATCTAGATCATCCTTTCTTTTTGCAACTATTCTGGTTCAATTTGAGAGCTTATTTCTGTGCTAACCAAAATAATAAAATTAATCGAAATTTCATTTAAACCACCAAATTTATTTTAGTTATCTTTTCTCTGAAGGCTATCGATTCATTTTTCCAGATTAACTTTACCAACGAGTACTTGGATATAGAAAAAACCATTGCTTTTCGTTTTTATTGTTGCATTTTTGTCTAATAAAATCATAAATTATTGACTTAATAGAAAACTCAATCTGGAATTGTGAAAACATCTATATATATTATTCACCTTAAGAGAATGGAATAACATTTTCCATAAATATGATATATTCTATGACAATCTTTTTATATCTTTCTATAGTATTGTATATTATGCAAAGTAACTTGATTTTTCTGACTACTACTACTACTTGTCTTAACATACAATAAAATACACCCCATTTTAAGATTTGTTTTTGATTTATTTTAAATGCATAAGAAATATAGTTTATGCTGACAACCACAATAAATTGTCAGAAAATACTTAAATAAGCGAATATGAACACTCATATCCACTAGATACTTAATATACAGCTGTAACCAACTTACATAATTAACACACGATATGCATAAAAATTTAAGAAAATAGCAAATACATTTAGGGCGAATATGTATCTCCTCGCTAGCTTATTTATTGATATGCATATAAAATGATTGATTGAATGATGCATTGACTGATTTATATACATTGATTAACTGCCACAGAAACTGAAAGCACCCTCACCTGAAACATTTGTAATCTGAGCCCGGAATCCTTTTAACCGCAAAAACACACAGAAAATTGCATATAAAAAAAAAAAAAAAAAGAAAAAATACCAAGGAATACATATAATAAACTGAACTGAAGTGATGAAATCAAAATAAGTATATGATATGGTTTACAAATATTTCTTCCAGTAGGAAAGTCCTCTAAAAAACCTAAATTATTCTAAGACTTAACTTAATAAGTACATAGCTGTAATATAAAATCGGTAGATGAAATTGTTGCTGCAATTTAATTAAATCTCTAAAACATATTCAGTTCGAGAGATAATTCCAAATACATAAAATTATTCGAATCACAAAAAAATATCAAGAGCAAATTTTTTTGTACGAATTAGACGAATACAGTTAGATAAGTCAGTGATCATAAGTATTCCGGCAAAAAAGCATTTTATTTCTCAACATAGTCACCTTTCAGCTTACATTTAGATTTCGTCCAGAGTTTATACCAATTTTTTTGCCTTTCAAGTGAAAGGATTTTTCAAGGTCCTCAAATTAGGCGTTTGTTTCAGTGATGACCTCTTCATTCGATCCAAATCGCCGGTGATCGTTTTACCCTTTTCAAGTAAATTATTGTGAATGACAGCATCACAAAAAACTATAGCTATAACCATTGTTGGGCGACAGATCCATGAGATACAGTAGTCCAATTCTTAACCATAGAAATTGATGATGCAGAGCCCCCTTACTATTTATTCCTTGGCTTCGGTGATGGTTTCTCGTGTAAAAGCCAATACTAGATGAGCACACGAAATTCACTTTTTTTTCCATTTTCCTCTATATTCAATGGCTGTAAAACACACACAATATGAAGCAGCTTGCTCAAAATCATCATAGTCTATTAACAGATAGTAGTTTACAGAAGTAGTATTGAATTTAAAGTTTCTACTAGGGAAATTAAAAAATCGACTGACTTATGAATTTTCATCTCCAATGATTTTTTGTAATTTTATCTAATGTAGGTCGATTCCAAATGTACTCGTATGTAATTTCTAGCATTTTATTAAAAAAGGGAAAACACTTAAAGAAAAAACTCTTCAGATTAATACTTGTTAATAAATTTATGTAAAGAAGATCGGCAATCCCAAATTTTATAAATGATTTTAGATATGATTTATTTCAACATAAAAATTATTTATTAATTTATTTATCGGAAACTAAAAGACTTAAGGCTAATTAAAAAAGAAACTGAAGCAACTAAAGCCTTCTATTAGATAGACATAGTATATATAGGACATAGAATAAACTTAACAATATGAAATTGCACTTTCATGTTTTCCATATTTATAGATTACCACCAAAAAGATAAATACTTAAACGGACACATAACTCTAAAAATGGGACAAGTGCGAGTTACTGTACACGAAGGGTTCCGTACCAGATTGAGGTTTGTATGGAGGCACTCCCTAGTCGTCTGATTTGATTGATTCCAACAAATATACCGCGCCTATATCAGAAACTATATGCCTATCAGTTCAATAGTCAAAAAAAAAAAAAGAATAAGATCCTGAATTTTAATGGTGGGTTTGTATCGACTCGCCTATTTGGCCGATTTGACCGATTTCAACAGAATGCAGCACGTATATCAAAAACCTATAGTATCTAAATTTCAGTTCATACAAACAAAAGTTTTTCTAATAAGAACCTGAATGTTTGTATGGGAGGATACCTCTTTGTGCCAATCAAACTATGCAATAAAAGTTTCTCATATATAGCCACCAACCGTTCAAATTTCAAGATCGTGGGGTTACGACATAGCTGCCATACAAACCAAAATGTTTCTTGTATGGGACCCTTTAAGTTTTTGAAAATGTTTTAGTTTTGTATTGTTGGTGTCCCGTAGACACACATTTTATAGAATTTTAAGTCTCTAGCATTACGGTTCTTAAGATATGATTCGAGGACAGACGACGACGGACAGACAGACGGACAACGAAGTCTGCAAGGGTTCCATTTGATACCCTCTAGTCTGAACTAAAACGAGCAGCTCTGAAAATTGTAGTACGACCTCGTACATTATTTAAATCAATTATAAGGTAATATGATAAGATGATTGGAGTAACATTATTAAGTTTATGATCCATTATAGTACATTTTGTTAGTATAAAGCTCTTCAGAAGAACTCAGTCACATTAGTTTTAAGGTCTGGCAATGATCTTCTGTTTCATTTTAAATGTAATTTCAAAATTCTAACTTTAATATTTTGTTGGACTTAAAAAATCTGATAATTTAATGAATCAGTTTATTGGTAATTCAATTACAATATAAATAAACATCTCCAATGCTCGATTATATTACATGTATCGACAAATGTGAAAGTACATTACATGTTTGTACGCTTCAGATAAATCAAGAATATTTGACTAGTCTTTTAATTTTTTCTTTTTTCTTTTTATAAACCAACATCAAATTAAAACTTTATGGACCGAAGTCACATAAATACATTTTTAAACTAAATCCATCCATGCATTAAAGTATTTTTGTGATTTTATACACTTCAGAGATTATATATATGAAGTGTATTATGTAACTGAATGTTTGTACGTAGTTTAAGCAGCAGCATTAGAATAAATTTTCCACGTCGTATGAATCACATGGACACCGGGTACTAACTTCCATAGACGATCATCTAGACAGCATAGAAATTAATAATTCAATGTCATGATTTCATAGCTTTATATTATGTGACTATGAATATGACAAACAAAATCCGACATATTCGTATGTGTAAATACTTGAATATATTGAATCAACTTCGTAAAAAATAGTATTTTTATAATATTTTTGAATAACAAGCTAAACATAAACAAAGAAGCTGCCCACATAAAACTAGACAATCTATATATATATATATTAGTGGTCCAATGCCTATATCAATTTGTATTTTTTTTTTAAATTTATCACTTTGATTGTTCTATATACATAGAGACTCACTACATTCAGTAATTAAATGACAGTATATACGATTAGCATTAAGGAAAGTTGAGACAATCCTTAGTTTGATAGCTAAGAAAGTAGGATATTGATAGGCGGAAGAATGAAATCCAGGCAGCCGAACGAATAGGATTAGTTCACTCGATGATACATATTTGTCATGAACCATCTGATCTGGTGAGATACAAGATTCATTCATCGTATACTGTCAGCATCTAGATGGTTCCAAATCATATACAGAAGTTTCTGTTTCTGATCATGTACACTGTCGAATGTCATATATGTTAAACGTTTCTTCGAATCTATCCGTGTATCTGCAGGTGTATTCTCTTGTGTAGATACTTGCTGGCCCAGTATTTCGATCTAACCAATATGGAACGATATGTTTGAGTTTTATTAATTGAAACTGAAGGCAGCCCGCTCATCCTTTTGTGTGGAGTTTACTCATTTCAAGATCGCCCAGGTATCCAAATATAACGTAATTGTTTACTTTTTCAATACCTTTGCAGTCCCGAAATATTATTCAGAGGTCAAGGCTATGTGTCTAAATATTACCCGTAGTTCTCTCTTGGCATAGCTCTGTTCGGGCTGAGAATCGGAGTTCTGTAGTATCTGTATAAGCGCCTTCTCGAGTCTCCTCCAACTGCAGTGTCCAGCCTTCCGTAGGAAGACACAGATAGGTTTTGATCTTACCAGTTAGCTTAAATGTAACCACAAAATATGTATATGTATATCTATTGAGTACCTTACAAACATACGACAATACTTTGCACGTTATGTATTTAACGAAAGTATTTAATACAAAAAACAAAATAAAAAAACTAAAAGATGAAAACTCAACAACATGTTTATGTCCAAATTGCTTAAACAAATCTAAACACAGCATACTATATAGTACATGATAATATTGTATATGCTTGTAATAAAGGGGCATGACTATTTATATACATATAGATAGATATATGATGCTTAGTGAAGACATATATATTACAATTGTATGTAGGCGTATAAAACAAACTCACCTAACGCCAACATTAGGCAAATAAACTAAGACATATGGACTATTGATTACATATCTAACAGATACCGACGGCCTGACAGACAGCTATGCCATGTATGCCTTTTTTGATATTTTTAATGTCTGTACTAGATACATAATCTTACAACAAAATTATGTTTATGTGGATATTAAAAGAAGCTAAATGCCATCAAACAAATGTATATACTTATATATGTATTTAAGTAGTATATTTAAGTATCTTTGTACAATAGTTGATTATTAACTATAAATATGTCATTTTCAGCCATCTTCAAATGCATTTTTATATAATATTTCTATTTATTTTTATATAGAAATATATTCACAGTATAAAATCAAATGAAAAATAATGTGTATGTGTGTAAAGTAATGTTATTTTATATTCTCATATTAAAGATTCTTTCTCTTTTGACATTTGCACAACACCCCACACCTCCTGACAATTTCCAATGATATTTGATGTCCTCTGAGAGGTTTCTTTCTGCATTCCGACATTACTGAAAGCAATAAATACCAACTTAACGCAGAAAATGCCAAACTAATAGTTTTACAGGAAAGAAATGTTGCCACAACAACAAAAAAAAAAAACAAAATACTACAAAAGGTCCGGACCTTCCTTTAAGTATTTTGTATATACAATGCATAAGTTGTATCTTCTCTGTGTGTGTGTGTGTGTGTGTGTGTGTGTGTGTGTGTGTGTATGAGAACAATTACAAAAAGGTATTCAATCTCCGTTTCGTTTGCCTTTCTCTGTTCTCCGATCTCTTTGACCAGTAGAACAGTGAACATTAAAGCTGTAAGCGGTAAGCGTGATACGCAACACATGAGGGGTGCAAAATCAACGAACTAATTGTAATTCAAGACGGGGGCGATTTTATTATGGGAATTACTACAACTTCACTACCTTCATTTGTTCTTTATTTGTTGTTGCCATTGCCATTGCCATTGCCATTGTCGTTGTCGTTGTCGTTGTTTGTCTTCTTGTGCTCACCAAACAACAAGTTAGTCACATAGTCAGTCAGTCGGTCAGTCACATAGTCCCACATTGAGTCAGCCAGGCGAGTCGAGTTGAGTTGAGTTGATTTGAGTCGAGGAGTCGCCTCAAAGTTATTGTTGCTTTTACTATTGCAAGTATGAGAGTATATCCTCCTCTTAATACGCAGGCGCGTAGCTTTTACTGCTTGTCATGTTCACACAGATACTCGTACACTCACACTGCCACTGCCACTGCCTTCATTCACTGAATGGATGGATAGCATTATAGTTGTTGTTGCTAGTGCCGCCACCAGCATATTGCCATCAACAATCAAGGCGAGTTGAGTTTGAAGTGAATTGAATTGAATCGCCTCACCGACTATGGCGGCTGCCACTCCTGCAACATAGCAACAGTCAATAGCCACCGGCAATAACAGCAGCAGCAGCAGCAGCAGCGACAGCTACAACACCACCATCGTCATCAGTAGCAACAATGCAAACACAGTAGACTGACGATAATATGAACTGATTTCAATAATGTAACACAAATGAATGATATTTAAGGTATTTTACTTGTATCATTAATTTTCCACTATTTTAATAAAAGTTATGAGTATTGACAAGCGACCATAAATATATAATAATTGAAAAATCCTTTAGATTTAAAAGGCGTTGCATTTGTCCAGCAGATTTATTGCAAATTGATTGTGCATAGTCCTCCAGTCATATGGATTGTCTTATAGTTTGCTTGATGATCTCCTCTCTGAACGATGAGAACTGTAATTCGCGGCGGATGATCGAATTAATGAAACTTTTTTCAACTTGAAGAACTTTTATAATTTTTAGGCCTAATTTCCTTCGAAGACCAGATTTTTTTTTTAAAAGAATTTTTAACTATAGTTCCTTGAGCGTTTTAAGTGTGGTCGTCCATCAATCCCATTTCATTCATTTTATTTTGAATGGTTCTATTAAGACCATTTGAACTTTTGACTCTCTATTTATTAATGCAATTTGTAATTTTTTTTTTTTTTTTTTTGGTTATTTGTATTACAAAGTAGTCAATGGAAATGGAAAAGAATTAGTAAAAGCATGGTCAAAACTCAATCTTCGTCTCACTATCAGGGTTTTGAAAAGGTCCTCTCTGAACACAATCTAATAGTATATAGAATCCAAAAGGAAGATTTATTTCTTTCATTGTTATACCTGGGATTTGTCATCCTAAAAGGTCATGACTATCAAATATTAATAACCTCATGCATTTGAGTTAGAAAGAGGAAATACATATATACAATTCCAGTATCGTGGTATTAATTACATCGGGCCTAACCATCATTGTTTTGCAAAGGGCTTACATTATCGAAAGTTTACTGTACCAAGTGACAATGCAACAAAAACAAAGAAGGAACAAATGAAAAAAATAAAGGCAACGTGCGCGCAAACGTTCAAATTGAAACACTTCGGAGACAAATTGTTATCGTTTAATTTGATCAAACGCACGATCTTTCAGTTTTTGTTGTTCTTTTTGTACAATCGTTCGTTTGTTGGTTGCTTGCACAGTTGTTGTTGTTGTTGTTGTTGTTGTTGTTGGCGACATGTTGCCGACGTTGCCATTTTGGTGATGGCTCGCTCGCTCGACTGTGTTTCTGTTACACAATATTTTTCTTTAACTTTTTATTTAGTTTTTGCCTGATATTTCCCCCCTTTCTTTTTTTGTATCTTTTTGTAAAATGAACAAAGGATGTTTGGATGTGGTGGTTGTTGTTGTAGTACTTAGTATGTGAGCATTTTTTTTTTCCTCTATTTCAACAACATTTTTTGGTTTCCTTTTTTGCAACAAACTATCCTTTTGATGATGATTGTTTGCCAGTCCAACTGTCCAACAATCTGTCTGTCTGTCTGTCTGTCTATCAGCATGTCATTCAGTCGGTTTTTTAAGCTTTGTTTGTACTAAGTATGTATTGCAATGCTGTGTTGTGTCTCAGTTATGTGAGTTTAGTTCAATCAATCGTCAATTTTCAACCTCATTGTCATTTGTTTCAGGAAGACAACACTAAAAACAACAACACTAATAAAAGAACAGAAGATACATATCTTGTCTCACGGTTAAAGATAATTTCAATCTGACAAAATGACTTAGTTGAATCAGTTGTGTTGAATATTTGGATTGATGCTGAATTCAATAATTGCCTAAGATACAAATATAGATACAATAATAATAATTGTAATGGAAATAAATTTGTACAGATAATTCATTAATAAATAGATAAATATGTATGTCAGATCCTTTAACTTTGGTTAGAGCGTAGGGTTTAACACAAAAGTAATCAAATCATTCCGATTTTGTGAGAGAAGCTTCAGAATGTTCCAGTTGGTATTAGAGTTCCTCAAGTCAGGGTCTAGCATACATCTCCACGATGTTTTTGGTCTTCCACAGTGTCTCGAAACTCAGAGCTGACTTGCGCAGTTCTCTGCCATCTTTGTTTCCAGGATCCGATTAAACCCACTTTTCGCATCGACTTTACGATTACATCTAGGGCTCGATGTAGAGTTTGGAATTCCATGGATAACTGATGTAATTTTCCTATTTTATATAGTATTTGTACATTCTAATATCCAATTCGGTTAATCTATTTCATGTTTAAGTTGCTTGTCAACGAGGAGTATTTCGGAGTATTTTCATACTTTACTTTCTTTTAAGTTTCAGTAATAATGTTGCTTTAGGAAGATGCGGGATTGGCCCAGGTTCCCTAGTCACGTCTATATCAAGCGCTTGGTGTAATCATCATTAACTTTTGGTCAGACGCTACTTCCTACCATAGGCGATATGTGATTTATTTTTATTTTATGGTCGATGGTCACCTTAAACTTTATTGGCTAGGCAGGGTATAGTTAGTTATGATACGTTACCACCAGCATCGCTTTCAGGACCACTGCACTTTATGAGCCTCCTCATCGCTACAAGATAACAAGCCTCGAGGAAGGAATAAATAAAATCTGATATTTCAAAAGATCCCACATAGCTTAATCAATATAGTACAATAAATGTATGAAAAGAAATACATTTTTGGTACTTGTTACGGGTGTCCATTTAAAAAAAATACATTCATGCAACTATATTTCTCTATACATCGTTTAAAAATATTGATGTTTTTCCAACATTATTTTTTCTCCCAGCTCAACAAATCCAAACGAACAATATGCACTAGCAAATCTGATTTCATTTATTTTTTATCCGGTCCTTTAAAATCACCAAGACAAAATGTGACCATAATTTCATATTCACCAATTATAGACGTACTTTAATATAATACTAGACCGTTACAAAATAAAAATCAGACATTTAATACTAAAGTCTAATTTGGCATAAAAACACATACATTTTTTTGAGTATTTAGTCACTTAACACCAAAGATATTTGAGCAGCCTTTAAAAATAAACGTTCAGATGGAGCCAAAGTCCCGACAATAGTCAAGTATTTAAAGATAATTTTATCAAGCTGAATATGGGTCAGACACTTATAGCGTCCTTAGGAATATTGGATCGCATAACTCCCATACAAACCCAAATTCAAATTCATGTTCTTATTAGACATTACTTTTTTAATTTTTTTTTTTATCTTTACTGGATCGTATAATTTTCATAATAGCCCCGATTCAAAGTCATGTTCTTAGAAATCATCGTTTTTGTTTTTTGTATTATTGAACTGGAATTTGAAGACTGAAACTTGGATAGCGTAAGTGCCTGACCTATATTCACCAAAAATGTAAATTTCAAGATCCTAGGATTACCAAATCGTATAGCTCCCATACAATACCGTGCAAAGCGCGGTCACCTGGCACATTTATAATAATTAAAGCCACAGATTGAGTTTAATAATATTAAGTTATTGTACTTTTACATATTTATAAGATTGTATCAAACGGTGGTCATAAGTTGTAACACTTCTAAACTAGAGAGGATTGATAGCCTTCTATTTATTCTATTTGATGGTTTATTTTATCTTTAGTGTATTGGAGTCATATTTGAACAAACTGTAAATGTTCAAGGTTATCATCTTAGTAAAATATTGTCAAGATTTACCTATTCGTAATACAAACTTTAATTGAAATAATTTAGCCATTTGGATAATCTGTATATCGCTCGATTTTGATTTTATGAAAATGAAAACATATTAACACAAATTTATATACATACATCTTATCTTTTATTTGTATTTAATTATATCCATCACTTAGTAACAAAGAAAACTACTTAGAATTTTTATTTGTTTTTGAAAACGGTAAATTTGGTATTCAATTAAACGTTAAACTCCATTTACATTTTGAATTCTTGTTAAATATACGACTTCTGAGGTTTTGATTCCTTCTTAGCCTTTACAGCAATGTTGTTGTCAGATGCAACATTTCTCTTAGCCGCAAAGTGTTTCCTTACATCAAAGTAAGTAACCACGCGTTTTAATTCATGTCCATTTTTGCAAGTTTTGGCCTCTTGCTTCTGTAATGAAATTTAAAAAAAAAGTTCTTACTATTATGTTATATGTTTCAAGAATGATAAATTATACTTGTATTAATATTACTCGATATTGGGTTAGGTTATGTTAGGTTAGGTTAGGTTAGGTTAGGTTACGTAGTTCGTTCGCTGCTAGAAGGCAAGTTTATAAAGAAGCCTTAAGGTCCATTGTGATACCCGCTTTTAGAAAATGGGTAGATGATTGCCTTATGTATTTAGGTGAATTGACGGTAAGGGGATACCCTAGTTGGTCTCAGGGTTTTTTTCTCAGTTTCAGGAACCAATCCAAAGAATCAATAAGCAGTGGCAATTGTCAAACTGAACAAGGTATAGAATGAAGGTTTTTGGAGAAGCCGGGTGTCTGCCAAGAAAAGCATGACAATTACCTAAGAGGTGGTGAACACTTTCAAATTTTTCCTCACCTACGCAGTCTTAATTTGGGAAATGAATTAACAATATGGTACCCTTTGGTTCTGGAACCCTAAAAAGGATAACCAATGAAAGAATGTCATGAAAGTATCGTCGTTCATTTTGAGTGGACCACATCACCCGTCAGGCGGAAGCCATCAACATCAACAGCGGATCACTTACATCATTTAAACCTACAGTCCCTTACAACACACGGGCGTTAGGGCAATTAATCATATGGATGGATGGGCGGATAGGCAGATCAGATGACGGCTCACGTAAAACTGCCCATTGCTAGAGTTGCCCTCCTTTTTGCCTTTGGACACAAAGCACGCAATGTTGCAGGTGAAAGTATAGACTTACACACATATAAAGAAAAGAAAGATTTCGTGTTTTCCTTCACTGTTTTAATTACCTTGCTTTTATCCTTTTTAGTGAGAACCATAGCGATTTTGTGTAGTTTGCCTGTATAAACTATAACAAAAATTTTACTTTATTGATTTTGATGATTAGATGAGTGAGACGTAAATTTCATAGAAATAATGTTTAGTATTGTATATGGTTTTATCAAATTTTGTTCCGATCGGTCAATGTTTTTTATACTTTTCATACAGTATTATAAGTTTGTTATGAAGTTTGTAACAGACAGAAGGAAACATGGGAGACCACATAAATTATATATTATTGTATATTCGTGATCAGCTCGACGAGACGAGTTGATTAAGCCACGTACGTCTGTATGTATGCAAACTAGTCACTCAGTTTTTGATCTAGAGCGCTGAAATTTATCTTTCACCAGACGCTGTAAGTTTTTTGGATTCAGCCAATTCCAAACAAACAAATATTTCGGTCTAAATGTTTAAATGATGTATATACACTGACTATACTTTAAACATAAGTGAAATCAATATTGAAATAGGAACTTGGGCAAAAACGTTTTTTTAGGGGTGCGTGAAGGTTATAAAATTCTTATTTTTCTTGAATCAATTTCTTTAAGCACAAACAATTTAAAATTTTTGGTAAGCGAATCTAACAGAGTTGATGGCTTGTTGGATTAACGGAATCACCTTGCGAATAGAAAAATTATTTGTCAAAAAGAATTCATACGCTCTTCGTAAAAACACACATCAGACGCATCTTATGCATCTCTCCACTACGTCTTTGAAGCATCATCACATTTTGATTTCCGTAACATTTCAGTTTCATATTTTTTGGGACTTACTCCCCTTCGCCAAAGAAGTTCCACTTCAAAAAAACTTTGTCACAACAGAATTTCTAGAATATTTTGTAGTTCATATGATTTTCGTTATTTGATAGAAAAATTTTATCTTGTTTTAATATAATATAATGTGAAAGAATAAATAAATTTCTCATGATAACAACTTCTTTCAGACAATAGAAATTTTTCTCCTTTCTTTTATTTTGTAACTTGTTTTATCTAAAATTTATTTTCATTTTATTTTTATTCATTTGCAGACAATTGGGGATATCATCGTCAAGGCTCTTGTCAAGCGGGCTTTAGTGCAGCCATCAATAGTGTAAGTGTATTCAATGCAAATTTTTCAATTTCACCAACTATTTCACACCTTTTTGCTAAACAAAAGAAACGAAAAATGCAACAACAAAGAGAATGACAACAAGTAAATCGTGCAACAAAGTTAAGTTTGTTTCTTCTTGATCGTGGCATAATTTACACCCAAAACAAAAGATAAAGAATAAAAAAAAAAAAAAATCTATCCAGAAAATGAAGGAAAGCTAAAGCTAATGCAAAAGCAAACCCAAAGCAAAAAAAAAAAAAAATAAAATAAAATTGTCAATTTACATGCAAAACGAGTGAACGAACAAATAAAAGAAACGAAAGGAGCAAACTACTAGTACAATACTTAGAAACAATAATACAAGTTTATTTATGCACACACACATACGAGGTGTGTCCCCAAAAGTATCTGACCTCCATACTGGCATTATTATAATTTATCTTTCGAGTGACATCCTTTGAAGTAATCATCCTTTGATTGACATTAACAAATTCCATATTTTGAAAGAGTTGTGCTAGTCAGTTTGTGAAATGATCTATCTTTATGTCATGAGATTTTGGGAGCAGCCACAAGTCACAGATGATTTTTCTTGATCGTTTGTTTGCTTGAAGCACGGCCAGAATGAGAGTCACTGTCAACATGGTCCATTCATTTGTTTCCAAAAGCATAGGATCCCAAACTTATTTCAAGCAACGCCCGATTTGAATTGTAAAAAAATTCTAGTTTAATTTATTAGTCATAAGTTATCGGTTTGGGCCCTTTTACTTATTTCCCTAGGTCTGCTGGTGCACAGCTCTGATAGATAGAATTTGTCTGCCATTACCTTGACGCCTCTTAAATTATTCGGAGTCTTCTACTGCCTCCGTAAAAGTCTTCAACACCTGCAAGGGGACATTATTGCCAACTTTGGGAACCTAGAATATAAAGGTCCACACAAAACTTCAGTCTAGATAAGAGTGAAACATTAAAACTTGGTTGAAAAATCTTGGTTACTAGTCTATAAGCTTGTATTCCAACATTCTAATGTCAATTTATGAACGCATGTCGAATGGTTTTTTTTTTTTTTGGATCACACCTCGTTCGTATTTTTAGTATTTAAATAAATGTAATTTTATTTACAATATTTTTCTCTCTGTTTTCTTTTGATTTGAACAAAACATATAGAATGGCACACGTTTATTCATTGGCGCACCTGGCAGTTGGTATTGGCAAGGTAAGTTTTTGTTGTTTTCCATTTTCTTCTTTCTTTAATTTATTTGCATTTATACTACTTATTCTAAGTCCTAGCATTTATTTGTATATCCCTAGTATTATCCTATACTCTACTTATATTCTAATCTAATATATATTTTAATTCTATACTTATTCTTATCTTTTGAGCTTCTTAAAAGAAGAGAAGAAAATGAAATGTTCTTTATGAGATACTCGTACTTATATACCTACCTACATATACATATATTGTATAAATATTTTAATAACTTTATTACAAATTAAGTCCTAGTCAACCTCAACCTCAACATCTCAAACATCATTACAATCTTCTCCTAATACTACGATAATCGTAAAATGTTGTGTAGTTTTTATTTCAAAATATTTTTTTTTTTAAATTTTGTAAGTACATAGTTTTTTTTTTAAATTGAATTGTAAATCCAAGTTCAAAGTTCCAAGTTCTTAATTCTTTTTTCTTTCAACAATAAAATAAATTTCAAAAATAAATCCTTTCCTTACTGTTAAATTTTGAATGAATTTTCTTTGTAAAGTATCTTTTTGTTTCATTTTCATATGAATAATTGAATATTATTTATTTATAGAAAATGTTAATCTTATTTCTTAATTTCTTCATTTTTTTTTTTTTTAATATAACTAAATAAAAAACTATCCAGTTTTCATATAGTAAAAGCATTTTGTTTTAAGGTTTCTTTCTTTTTTTTTTTTTAAATGTTTGATCCATAAAGTATATAGTAGACACGTATTTAGTTTGTTAGTTCATTACCCTGAGAGCATGCAAAATGGTCCAAAATCCGAGATTAATTTTTTGAAAAATTAAAATTATTAAACTACTCTATAACTTTATACTATACTGCGTTTCACTTGATAATTTTTTAAATCAGTAAAGTATATGGTTGATTTAAATAGTAGTAGGTTGAAGACTCAACTTGTTAAATATAAACTCAAAAATTCTATCATACAAGATCATAAATCATAAAAGTTTTTAATCAAATGAAGCGAAATGGAACAGCCGCAATACTAAATTCAGTTTTTGATGAAAACTGCTTTCCAGACTTATAAATTTTCCTAATAAATCATCCTTTAACATTTTTTCTATTATGTTAAGGACTGTATGTTGTTGTATGTTGGCCAAAGTTCAAAAGTGTGAAATATTTCGTCTCAATCCTCGATTTAATCACACAGGTTGTGGGTATTGAAAAATCCATTGCAAATATCCAAAAATTTTGTCAAATGATAGAAAAGTCGTGGCTATTAAAATTGAATTTCACAGGTGTCATAATAAGCTACAACCGACTCGGTTGAGAAAACGATTCAACTGATGATTCTTGTTCCTTAAATCATGGAAATAGTTTATAAAGCCGTCGGGGCTCTCCCAATTATTTCTTTACATCCAAAGTTGAGTGGTACTTTTTTTCCAGCTTGAGGTGTATAGCCTTTCAAATAGTGTGGCAGACATTAGTTTTGGACACATGGACATGGACACCAGTATTAGCTTCAATTCAATGCTTCACGCAAAAAATACTCATAGCATATCAAGTGAAACGCAGTGTACATAAAACTTATACTATCTTCATATTGTAGAGTATTGTGTTTTACAAAAATTGAATGGAAACCCTATAACTTTTATTTTATCATAAATATTCGGGGTTGTTAGAAAAGTAATGGAGTTTTTGCCAAACCAATAAATTTTCTTCTTTATATTCTTTGTCAATAATAAATAATATACTCGTATTTTTATTGAATCTTAAGCTACTCGTATGTAAGTCAATATCTACAATAGTTTTTTTAATGGAAGTCTTTTACAAAATTTTTCAATTAATAATACCAAAAGAAATGTATCTAAAGCTTTAAATTTAATGTGAGTGAGTGCGTGATTTACTATATATATTAGATAACCTGATTTATCGTAAAAATTCGTAAATTTATCTAATAATATTGGAAAGCATGCCAAATAAAGCAATCTACTCGTATGTATACGTATTCATCAAAGTATATTGTATTGTATTGTATTGTATGAATATAGAGTAAAAATATTTATTAATATATGTATGTACTATGTAAAGATCAGAGTCTAAAGTAGCTACGTATGAGTATTCTAATAAAAAAACTTAATATATTTTTCCATGTATGTATGTATTCAAAAGGTAGTGCATGTTCCCAAAGTATTTATAGTTGTCAGTAATCTAAAAGTCTTAAATTTCCATTATATGTTTACTAAAAATAAAATAAAAATAAGATATATACATATACGAATAAAACTTAATGAATATTCTGCATAAAGGTACAATAGTATAAAAGATCTTAATATTTTGCAAAAGTTAAAAAAAAAATTGTAAGTTAATATGAATAATTTAGTTGGAATTTTTAAATAGGATCTCACATTTATTATAATTAAATGATTGACCCCTTGAACTATATTAAAATGGAATGGAAAGTCCAACAGATTCACTACTTCTCTCGCGATCACTATTCATGTGTTTCATCATTATTTTTTTTTTAAGTATTTTTTCTTTCTGTTTTAGATTAACCAATGTTTTCAACTATACAACAACTTAATTAAAATGTTTTGTATATATTTCTATACATACTAACCCTCACAAAAAAGTTATCTAAATGACGGTGAAAACCGTATAAAAATCCTGTGTGTGGTTTGCAGTAAGCAGAGAAACAAACATATGTCATAGTATCCATATAAGACAATGGTTTGTTCTATAGACAACTATTGCCTTTCCGTATCAGATTGGGGTTTGTATGAGAGGTAGTTCCCTAGTGGTCCAATTTGACAGCTTCCAACAAATGTATAAAGCCTATATTGAAAATTAATAGTGTCTAAATTTCTGTTCAATAGTGAAAAAACAAAAAAGTGTTTCTAATAAGAATTTTAATTTTAATGGTGGGTTTGTATGGAAGGTTTTTTCTGGAAAGAACCTGAATTTCAATGGATGTTTGTATGGGAGGTACCCCCTAGTTGAGCGTTTCATAGGAATAACATGAGTAAACGAAACAAAAACTCTGAAAACTTATGCGTATGAATTTAAGAAACACCATATCAACATATACTACATTGTGTATTCAAATCGAGAACCTGAAATATGCAGATGTTTTTATAATTATCAAAAATTATTTTGTTGGAGTTTGAAACGAAATCTGACAAGATTAGACCCAAGTCAACTCAACTCGATTGATTGGACGCTACTTTCCCACTTTCCTATGAGAGAATTAACTACTTATGGAAATTGGAATCAACTTTCTCACTTTTCTATTTGAGAATTAACTACTTGCAGTACAATATCAATTAAGTGACCGCCTTTATTGGCCACTAGGCAAGGCGTTAAAAACCTCTATTCAAGCCATTCATTCGACTTACTGTAAATCATAGAAAATGTTACCTGATTTCACATATGCCTTTTGGGAACAGAATTCTTAGTTGTAATACGCAGTTGCTACTCTCAACTTTCTTGTCACAAAAAGCAAGATATTGGCTTAAACTATATATAAGAATTCCATTTCGAGTGTAAACATCGCGGAAGTAATTATATGCCTCATGTGTCCGGCATGTGCAGGCAATCCGTTTCTTAACAAGAAGAGAATCATCTGAGTGAAAAAGCATTAAAAAAAATGATAGCATTTTGGCATAAAAGAAACTTTTGTTTTATCAAGATAATGCAACAATTCTCACAGCCTAATTGCATTGTTAGTTTATTCTAACATTTATTTTTGTAAAAGATCGTCTATTCAGAAGAATATAAGTTATGAATTTCGATGATTCTAGAGAGATTGATTTTGGTTTCGGTTCCATTGTCCTGTGCACACTCACATTCTGATTGTAAGCTTCAAGATAAATAGCCCACAGAACATTAATGTATTAAGGATTAGCTTCCAGCCACTTTAGTATAAAATAGGGATAATTGATACAATTGCAACTAATCAGAACTTATGGTACTCCTTTGAATTAATAGCGGGACTTTTTTGGCGTAATAAATGTATTATATTATACATTTTTATTATCCTCTAACAATATGAAATTGGCAAGTTGATAATATTAAGTAGAATATTTGAATTGCCGAAGATCTCTGGGTAATTGGTCTATTACCAATACCAAAAATGTTGCATGGGGCCCACAGTTAACAAATGTCCAGCAATACGAATTTCTTAACGCTAGAAGAGAAAATAATTATAGAGCATATCTACTTAACAATTTTGTTAAAAGTTTTGTTTTTGTAAAGGTCCGTTTTAATTGTAAGGATAGCGAATGAAGAATCTGGAAATGAAAGAATTTAATGATTAATGAGATATTTTTGAACAAAAAAGAGCCATTGACTTCGTTTTCAATCAAGATTACGAGAGTATTCCCTTTTCTTCAAACAAATCGGTTACATTAAGTTACAGAATTAACATTTACTCTATTCATTCAGTATATAGTATGTTATATACATATAATACTTTAAGGGGTATTCTTTTGAAGCCTTGATTTTTTATGCATCACGAACTACACTTAAGCAACAACAATATTCGGATGTTGACGAGAGTCTGAACGAAGCACTGTACCATGATTTTGTATTCTTGGAAGACGGCCGCATTTCCTCAGAAAATCATTGCCCTTACCGGTTAAGAATTGATCCAATAAAAAACTTATCAAAAACATTCTTCCCAAAATACAGGCTTCAGACATCACAATGGGCTATAAAACCTTCCGGTGGACTCGACATCATGTCACGCGGTTTCTTTAACCTAACCTTATAGGATTTCCTATGCAATTGAAAAAATACGAACTTGCATCGGCATAACTTAACAAATTATGAACGTTCGCTAAAGCCTCCAGCTCCACCAGTACCATTCAAACTTTTTACATTATTACGCATTTTTTTGAGAGTAATCCCAACTAGCTGGGCCTGAGAAATCATCATCAAAAAAAAAAAAAAAAACACAGAATATTACAAAATGGTTACACTGTGGAAGTGTTTGTGCCACGCCGAAATGGTTTTTCATAAATCATCACATCATCATCGTTTAGAAATACTGAGGTGGACTGATTAAACCAGCTGCTGTAAAAAACTGGTTGACAGATCACGCTCATTTTTGGCATTGTAACTAAGGACAGTCCTACTTATATATAGAGAAAAGAAAAAAAAAACATAAAAAATACTTAACGCAGGCAATTTAAATGATAAATTCCACGTACTTTATTGTCTTAAGGTACTTTAATCCTTCTTCTTCAATCTTTATCTGAAATTGTCAATGTTTGGCTATTGAGGAAACGTTACTTGGATTATCCCTTACAAATCTTTAATTAGTGAAATTTTACATTTAGATCTGTGTAGCATTCTATCAAAAGAATATTCTACAACTATTGTGTTAATTATGGGGCATTTTTTATTTATTTATTTTTATTTATTTATGTGAATAATAACTTATTTATGAATGTATGTATTGTATTATGTATTTACTTAATGTATCTTGTATTGTACATAGTACATGTTATAATACTATATCGTAAATATATTCATCCATTTATCTATGTAGTATCTATCTATCTATCTATTGTATTTTGTATGTATAAATATTGTATGTTGTTTTACATGTAATTTTAATTGATATTAAATTATATTTTATTATTATCATTATTATTTTTTTTTTTATTATTTTATATATTATTCTCTTTTTCTCGTTCTTGCCTATTTCTGCACTACATTTTTCCTACAACAACAAAAATTATTTATTATGAAAATGTGTGCGAAATATCTATGAAATACTTATGTGTGTATTGTTGTTGTTATTGTTGCGCTCCCACATGTAAAACAATAATAAAAATAAAAAATAAATTAAAAAAAAAAATTAAAATAAAAATGAAAATGAAAATAAAAACAAATGAAAAACAAAACAAAACAAAACAAAACTCAACCAACCAAATAACTAAATAAACAAAAAATATAATAATAAACTCTATCTAATCTGTTACCTTCTTTGAAAACAAAACCAAAGGACAATCCTACTCAATATCGCCCGATGCAACGTTTCCATACAAGCCGCCTTATTATCAGCCTTTTGGCACCGGAGGTAAACATCCAATAAAACAAAAAACCCAAAAACACTAGTATAAAACCAAAAACTACTCGTACTTAAGTTTCTCAAAAACGCATAATTAAAAAAAAAATTTACAATTAAAATAATTACAAAAGCAAAAGGGCAAAACATATTTTTTTTATATTACATAATAATAATAATAATAATAATAATATAGCAAGCCATCTATCTATATATCTTTCTGCCTATCAATTCATCTATCTTTTATTACTTACTATATTTCTATTTATCAATCTATATACATATGTATGTAGTATGTATCTACTTATACTTACCTATACAATATGTATATAGATATACATAGTTCATGCATAGAATAATTTATATAATAAATAAATAATGCATAATAATTGAAAATGAAATGAGAAACATTTGTACAAATACAATTCACAACACCAACAAAATAAACTATTTATTTATTTATTTATATTTATTTATTAACTTTTTAATTCCTTCGATATAATGCATAAAAAATTAAATATTATTATTTATTAATTTTGCAATGCATTTACATACAATAATTCTTAAGTGCTTCTTCAAAGCAGTCAAAAGCATTCAATATAAAAAATTCAATATACTTATTTTTTATTTTAATAAAAATATTTTACAACAATAATAAAAATAATAATAACAATAATAATTAAAATGCATCACGTTCAATGTTACGTTATGATGACGACAATGACAATTGACGATCGACGATCGACGATCGACAAAGCATACACAAAATGCATAATATCCAAATTCAAACCCCAGTCTCCTCCATCCATGTTTCAGTCCAACTTCAACTCCAAATCGAACTCTAAAATCAAACACGAACGTAATTCAAACAAGTGAATTTCTTGTGAAATCATTTTATATGCAAAACAATTCATGTTCAACAAAATCCAGAAAGAATATTATGTAGAATCTTTTTGGGTTATTGACCATTGATCATGGTTCATTTCATTCATGGTTGACATGAATTCTGAATTAGATCGTTTTTCGTTATCAGAAAATGAAAAAGAAAAGGGGAAAGAGAACCAAAAACTCTATTTAAAATAAATTAGATACAATTGAACTGAATTGAATTTGTATAGATTTTTAGTGCATGGCCAAGCGAATCTTTCCTTGAATTTGTGTGAAACAAAACAATTTACAACTCTACGATCAGGAATTTATTGAAATGAAATATTGCATATCGTAATTCATGGTTTTGAAAACCATTTATTGGTATTTTTATCGCCCCATAGCCATCAAAAGATTATTATACAATTCTGTAGAAAATTTCGCCTTTGCTGATATTTTAGCAATGTTGCTGCCGGCCCAAAAAAGATAAAGTATTCCTATTTGCTTAAGAAACTTGTACATTGCAAAGCACTCATATATGTATGTATATATCGTTTCTGATAATATGGAAAAGGGAAACTAAATTTAAGTTTAATTTTCAAATTTGAAACAACAAATGTAATTTAAGGCGGTCCTTCTTTGAATTATGACCGGGTAATACCTTTTCTTCTGCTCCTATATAGGATTGCTTGAGGATCTTTTATCCAAGAAAGACGCACAGCTTGTTGCTTTACCATCCATGCCTTACAATATTCTGGATGTCCGTTCTTTTTTTGTTATTCTCAAACCACCGCTTGCTTGCCTTAAATACCCTTCTTCTTCTCAGGCTTCCGATGGTCATGGCGTCTTCTTAATTAGGTCATCAGGTCATCGACAAATATCATCTTATCCTTCTCACAAATTTTATTTATTTTGGGTAATACAAGGAGGGGCAATAAATAAGTCCTTAGACAATCCGAGAGATGGCATTGACAGCTGTGCTGTGCGTGTTGTGTTTTTATATTTTTTTAGTACACTTTTTTTGAACTTTTTTGAGGTATACTTTTAGGCCTTGTTTCAATACTTGTGACAAAAAATAAACTCAAATTAAGGAAACAAATAATGTTGAGATTAACACAAAACTGTGGTGATCTGTACAGTGATTCTGAAATGTTAATTGCCAGTTTACAGAGGATGGAGTTAGCAGTGTTTGTCAATTGTTATTTCTTTTTAAACCTTGTACAATGGTACGGAACCCTTGGCAAATTTTTTTTTTGTAACTCTTTAGATGAGTATTTTTTTTCTAAATTTTCCTGTTATGCGTGGAACTCTTTGGACAAGGGTCAAGTGATATGGATAAATTTATTACAGTATAATCTCTCGTCACCGCACAAATTTCTATGTTTTTAGAACAAAATATTGTAAATTCAGGTTCCCGGACAATTGGAATGGAACCTTATGTGTCCGCCCATGGGAGACGTACTTATGGTACTTAAGTGGTACCCATGGTATAATATTTTTTTAAAATTTACCTACTGAAATGAAAGTACTTATGTACTGGTGATAAAGTCAAAAGAAAAAGTTGTAGATACAATATACTATAATACAATACATGCATATGTATGTACATCGTATATGGATTAGGCGCTCATTATATTACTAGTTTATATACTTGTATAATTTAAGTCAATTACAATAATTATTTTTATTTTTTACACTTTACGTATTTTTTTTTTTTTTATTATTATTAACATAATATCTATCATTTTATTTATAATTCACTTTATTATTTTTTAAAAAAAATATCGGCATAATATATTGAATAACTAACTAAATCGATCATAATATTGTAAATATTGGCTATTCTTTTATACAATTCATGATCGCGTTGAAATCTAATGAAACGTTTTTTCTAAATTTCAAAATTTTTATTCAAAATGCGCTTTCACATGAACTTACTAATATTTTACTTGTCAAAAATCATACTTTCTATTATATTATTACAATACAATATATAGTAAGAAAACTATATAGTAAAAAAAAAAAAAAAAAGCTTAATCCATACACATATGTACATATATATAGTATATATTTATGCTAATCATCGTCATTGTGATGCAAAGGTAAAGAAAATATGTTCATTGTATAACCAAAAAATTATGGAATAGACATCCACCCATTGCAGATACAATCAGAAAATGTTACTCATAAGTATGACAAAACAGATTGACAAAACCTTAACTGCAATTTATCGATCGATTTGGTTATATAACTTTCACAATCCCAAAATTTTTGCATAACATTTCAAAATAATTTTGAAAATTCCATTCAAATATGATAAAAAAGAAATATACAGGTTTTCCAATACAAAAACTACATAAAAGAACCAAGGCGTTTAGATAAATAGATATATTTTGTTTGAATTATCCCAATTATTGGATATGCTAAAATTGATTTTAACTAAGCTTGCATCTAAAAACTTTTCATAAATTTGCTTTTATTTTACTGTCGCATAATTCATCAATGAAAATTATGAAAAATGAAGAACAAAATTTTCAATTTCAAATGTGAGATCTACCGTATCCAGTAGTTGGAGTACTCTAGTTCCGACTTTACTAGAAATACTCGTATAGAACTTTTGAAATATTACATAATTGAAATTCGAATTTCATTTATTCCAATGCATGTTTTTATGATGAAGTTTTATATCCTATAAATGGTGATTTCGAAGAAATAAACTTAGCAATCAATAAGACAATTCTTTTTACAATATTAGGTTGTTGGTTGTTGTATATCAATAATTTTGAACTGCAACATTAATAGGCCTCTATATGATTTGATAGTATCAAAAATGGAAAGCCCAGTTCACTCCACGGGGGTCTCCACTATACTATACGCATAAGTGTTGATTAGATATTTTTTTGTTTTGTTTTTTATCGTTATAGAAAAGGGTTCCATATTCATGTCAAAATCTAACGCTGCGTTACACTCAAACGCTTTTGGTGTCGTCAAAAATTTTAATATAACTCGTGACTCAAAAGTCGTAGCGCCAAGCAATTTATATATTCTAAAAATAGAGTAGCGTCCGTTGCCTGTAAAGTAATGTATATATGCATTTATACTACATAAATGTAATATAACTTTATCATCATTCACCGGAAAACGTATAAAGAAATATATATACAGAGAAATAAGTTTTATTTCTTTCCTTTAAAATTTTAAATTATACCTGATGGTTGACGAGAAACGTTTTCACGTGAAAAATATTACAGAAGTATAGTGATACTATCAGAATTAAATTTCGGATGAAACAAAAGGCAACCAAGATTATTCGGAGAGCATTATCCTGGTTCACCTGCAGCTTTCATTAGAATACAAAATAGGATGTATGAAAGTTATAACAAATTTATATGGATAAAGATAAACGAAACTTAAAAATACTCGTACATTGACATATGACGATAAACGTTGAATCATTTTGATCTCTATATGAATATCATCAAGAAAATGCTATCCATCAAAGACATTGTAGATACATTTTTATTAATGATATCTACAATATACCTATGTTTATTAATTCAATATTCATTATACATAAATAAATAAATAAATATAAATATTATAATACAATATATATATATATATATATATAATATTAATATTATTGTATCTGTTGGTTGAATGCATTTTATTTAAGTACAAACGCTCGCTCGCTCGCTTGCTAGCTCACAAGGCAAATCGCTTGCTCGCTCGCTGGTTCGCTGGTTTGTTCGATCGTTTGTTTATTAACTAAACTAAAAAGAAAATCATCATAATGAGAAATGATCATTAAAACAATGGATTAATGGAATAATATCTTAAATCATCAGCATAAACATAAATGAGAGTTAGTAACTAAAACTGAAACAAAATGCTTGAAAGACGCAATACAGTTTTAGATCTAAAAATACTAGAAAAACACTCGCTCTCTCTTCTCTCTTCTCTCTCTCTCTCTCTCAGTGCAAAAAGGTGAAAAGGTTAAAAACGAAAACATCACCATTATTATCACTATCATTTTTATTGTACTACTATGTATCTATATACTGTACTATTTAGTTGTATCTATTAGTATTTTAAAAAATTTAAAAGATCAAACAAATACAAAAGCACAGCGGCGTATCACAATCTACTATCTACTAGATATTATCTAGTAGATATTATTTATCAAGAAGAAATTGAATACATAAAAATGATACAAGACATTGGAAATATCATCTTTATTATAATTTTTATTGGCTTTGCCTATTTTCTTGCTAAATTATTAAGTTAAGAATTATTGTAAGTCAATTCTAATTTTTTTTTTTTTTTTTTTGGTTCCGCTCTTTATTTTGAATTTATCATTTATAATATTTCGGTTAATGTTTATGTTTAAGAAATGCAAATGGGTTTGGTTGAGATACTCGTACATGCAACATCATTTACGATATTACCACATACTATGTGTATATTTATGTATATATGTAACTACAATACTATATCTATCGATCTATCTATAGTTATTTATAACCTCTTGCTCTTATGCTCATTCACTTTTGGCTAATTCACCTGTATCTTTGTTCTAACTAACTTAACTACACGTATGTTTGGTTTGGTTTGGTTTGGTCTTGGATGCATGTACTAGTTCTATGGTATAATATCTTAGTATCTATGCATCTATTTTTTTTTTTTTTGATTATATGCACGCATGTAGTAATTTGTATACAAAGAATATTGTTGCCTATTTTGGTTTTGGTTTTGATCGATCGCTTATTCGCTCCATGTTGTTGGCCATTGTTCTAACCACAATTTGAAAGTACAAAGTATATGAAATGTTTAGAAAAATCGTTTAAAGATACTCGCTTGCTCGCTCGCTCGCCCGCCCGCCTGCCCGCACACGCACACACAGTCATACAATATATCAAACGATTTAGCTAATGTCCTAACTGTATGATAAAATTGCTGTACCCCTTGCACAGGTCAAACATACTCACATGATGTGACACGCCCTGAGAATCAAGTATTTTCCACCGCCGAAAGCAGTTCCCAGGGTGATGACTCATATTTAGGCTATTCTATGATAACCGGTGACTTTGATAATGATCGCAATGATGATGTTGCAATTGGTATGCCACGTGGTGCTGGTCTCCTTGGCAAAATTGTTGTCAATCGTTGGAACATGGCTAATATCTTCAATATTACGGGTCATCAAATTGGCGAATACTTTGGTTATGCATTGGCAACTTCAGATATTGATGGTGATGGCTTAGATGATTTGATTATTGGTGCTCCAATGTATACCGAACCAAATAATGCCGAAGGCAAATATGATGTTGGACGCGTCTATGTTTTGTTACAACGTGGCGCAACTGAAGTAAGTACAAAAAAAAAAAGTAATTTATAAATTATTTATACTTAGTTTATAGATTAATAATCATTATTATTTTGTTTACAGAGTGAGGCCTGGACAACAGAATACATACGTGAAGGTTTCAATACCAAGGGTCGCTTTGGTTTAGCCCTGACCACTTTGGGTGATATCAATCGTGATGGTTATGGTGATTTCGCAGTTGGTGCACCCTATGATGGATCTGAGGGTCGTGGTGTTGTCTACATTTATCATGGTTCAGCTAATGGACCCTTGCAGAAGCCTTCACAAATTATAAAATCCGAAGATTTAGTGGAAGGTGCCCCATATCCTCGCACTTTTGGATTCTCACTATCGGGTGGTGTCGATATGGATGGCAATATGTACCCCGATTTGGCTGTGGGTGCCTATGCTTCCGATCAAGTGTTCATTTTCAAATCAAGACCAGTAGCTGCTGTTAATGCGGTAACTACATTTTCGAATCCCTCCAAATTGATCAGTTTGGATGAACGTAATTGTCAGACTGTACGTGATAATCGTCGTGTTGCATGCACAGATATCACGACTTGTTGGAGCTATACAGGTGAAAATTTACCACGTAGTTTAGAATTCGATGTGTCCTGGGTTTTGGATTCACGTAAAACTAAAACGCCACGTATGTTCTTCCTCTTGGATGAGGGTAAAAATATACGTAATCAAACAATAAGTCTACAATATGGTCGTAAGTTCTGTCGCAATGAAACTGTCTATCTGGTGGAGAATGTTCAAGATAAGCTAACACCACTTGAAGTTGAAATGCGTTATAATTTGCGTAACCCACGTCAATTTGCTCCTGTCATACGTCGTCGTCGTGAGGCACTCGAACCAGTCATTGATCAGAATCGCGAAATTGTTCTTCGGGATGCTATTAATATACAAAAGAATTGTGGACCTGATAATATTTGTGTACCTGATTTGAGATTGCAGATTGAGTAAGTTTACTTGTATTTCAATTTCAGTTTGAATTTGAATTTATTTAATTTTCTCTTTTTGTATTGCAGAACTGTTGACAAATATTTGTTTGGCTCACCGGAACCACTCACCATTGATGTGACCATTGCCAATACGAATGAAGATGCATTTGAAGCAGCCTTCTACATGATAATGCCACGTGATTTAGACTTTAGAAAACTACAACCATTGGGTGATAAAACAGATACACCTGTCACTTGCACCTCACCTTCGGCGGAAAATAATTTCACATTGAAGTGTGAAATTGGCAATCCTTTGCAGGGTCAAAAGGAGGTAAGTCTCCTTCATATACTTACATATGAGTACATACATTAAGCTTCATTTATAATAATATCTAACTGCTTTCATTAGGTACGCTTTAGGATTACTATGACACCATCGGAGAAATTCGGCAGCTCACCTAGTTATGATTTCTTCATGGAAGCCAATTCAACAAATGTCGAAAGACCAGAATCTCATGTGGATAACATCATTCGTAAAAGTATTGGCATTTGGGTGGATAGCGATTTGGCTATCGAAGGTATTTCATCACCAGATTTTCAATTATATAAAGCATCCGACTACAAGGCACCCGAGAATGCTACCACCGAGGAGGAATTGGGTCCACAAGTGGTACACATCTATAATATACGCAATAATCGGCCATCAACCATTGAAGAATCTGTCGTCTTGATACACTATCCACACGAGACCATTGCCGGTGATCTTCTTATGTATATGACAAATCAACCAGAAACCTATGGCAATATCCGTTGTGACCTCCATGACACTGTCAATCCAAGGAATTTACGTCTCGATCAGAATTTAGTACGAAAATCGTATCTCGAACAAATCGGTGCCATTGTACGTGGGACATCGGGCTACAGCAGTGAACATAGCACTGGTGTTCATATTGTGAAAGCGGACAACAGTAACCAAGGTGGTGGTGTAACAACAGGCATTGGTCGTGGCACAAAAATATTGACCGCCCAGGAAAAAGAATTACTTAAACGTGAAGATGCTCTAGATATCTCTGGTGACGCTTCAGATGTACATTCAGCTCGTGCCAATGAAGCGGCAGCTGCGGCTGCTGCAGCCTCAGCGGCAGGCAAAAGTTGGTCATACTCTTCATCATGGAATTCCTCATCTGGGGAACCAAATGTAGTTGTTTCATCGAAGAATACTTCTTACTATTATGATGCTAGTGGTAGGCCACAAGTTATTGAGACTAGTACTGAATATGTACGTAATTTTCAAGGATTGCAACAACAACAACAACAACAACAACATCATGCTGCCAACTATCAACAAGGTGGCCAAGCTAATGCTGCGGCCCAAGGTATGGGTGCACACAGTACACGTGGACATATACAAATGGCAAGTCCAGGAGGAGTTGGATCAAGTTATCATCAATCGTATGCAAGTAATTATGGTAATCCTGGTGGTTCTTCAGGTGGTGCATATAGGCCACATTTGCAGCAGCAACAACGCATTAGTAGTGGTGCTCAGTATAATGATTTCGGTGGTGCTGGTAGTGCTGACAAATCCATTTATGGTGGTCGCTCTGGTTTTCAAGCGGGTACCCTTGATCTTGGAACATTGCAACGTAGCAATGTTGATAATGATTTACGTCAACCACAACAAACGGGCAACTATAACTATCATCAATCATATACGAGTGGTGGTGGTGGTGGTGGTGGTGGTGGTGTTGCTGGTGGTAGTCACATACCAACACATCAACAGACAAGTTATTCTGGTGGTGCCGGTGCTGGTTCCAAACCCTATTATGGCCTCGATAATGAAGATTATTATGATGAAGATAATACCCAGCAGCAACAGCAACCCCACCACCATCAGCAACAACAACGTTGGTCTTCGTCATCAAATGATGGTGGCCATCGTCGTTTCCGTCGTGCCAATTCCGATGATGAAACTTCAGCTGAGTCACCTAAACAAATCGATTTGAATTCACCCTGCAAAGCAGCTAAATGCCGAACCCTCCGTTGTGTTGTTACCAATTTAGTAAACGATGATGGCGCTTGGGTTGCCATACGGACACGCATGGTTGCCAAAACTATGGAGAAGTTAGCCTCGAATGTTCCACTCAATGTATCCACATTAGCTGTGGCGCATGTAACTCGTTTGCCATTCATTGGTGCACCCAAAGATGAAATCATCAAATCCCATGAAATCTTTTATAAAGCTGAACCGGAACCGACACCGGTGCCAGATGTTGTGCCATTATGGGTTGTAGTGCTGGCCGCATGCGCTGGTGCACTCATCTTATTGTTATTAATCTTTTTGCTTTACAAGGTAAGAAAATATTGAAAACATTGAGGCATTTACCGTTATCTCAATCATTTCATTTCTTTTGATAGTGTGGATTCTTCAATCGTAATCGGCCAAGAGATCATTCTATGGAACGTCAACCACTACGCAATGGCTATCATGGCGATGAACACCTTTAAATTTTGAATCCCCATAAAGCAAATCATGTTAATTAATTAATGCCTTAAAACGATACAAAAAAGAAAAAGGCAAAATAAAAACTTTTTTTTTTTAATTTTAACAAAACAAAAAAATTAACAACAAAAAAAGACAAAAATCTAATTTGCTTGAAAACAAAAGCAAAAACAAAAAAAAAAGAAGATTTTAAAACTAACCAAAAAGGGGGTTAGCCCCAAAACGAAGATGCAATTGAGTGTTGACCATGGTCATGGTCGTCATGGTTATGGTCACAGCAAAGCTCAGCACTTAGAACAAAAGAAACAAAAAAAGTTAAATAAAAAAAAAAAACAACAACAGCAGAAAACAACGATGCAATAATCATAATGATAATTAAGCCGATTATTATAATGATAATGATAATGACAATGATAATGATTATATTAATGAAGATTTTCTACTTTAAAACTTGCCTAGTCACGAATTATCGCATAAACATAAATTATTTTTGTTTTTTTTTTGCTTTTTATTGTTGCGAACCTCTGCAAAAGAGTGAAACCCCCTCAGATCACGTGGGTCACGCGAGTTGAGCAGCAAAGCAATGAAAATTAAAAATAAATAAATTTTAACAATGAAAATCAAACGAAATTTAAATGTGAAAATATACACAAAATAATATAAAAAAAATATTGAGTTGTTAGGGAAGACATTTTCGTTTCCTTTCAAAAGATGACAGACACATAAAACAGATGACAAGGAATGTGCCTGCAATTATAAGTAGTTCGAACATGGAGAAATTTGATGAATCAGTTGAAATATTTTTAATATCTTCCAATTTATATTTATGTATTGTATAAAAAAAGAAAATGGAAAGTTCAAAAATTGTCCAATATAAAATGTAATGCATCACATAAATCATTTATTAAAAAAAGATTTTACTTGCAATAAATAAAAAAATGCTTCTCACCCATGGAAATTGCTTTTCTAACAACCCAATATATATAAATAAAGAAGAAAATTATATAAATTAATGCAGTAATTAATTAATTAATTCATTAGAAGTGCTATATTAATCTATACTAAAAATTGAAAAAAAAAAAAAAATTATTATATAAAATAAAAAATAAAAGCTACAACAACTAATAAGCCTAATAAATGTGTGAATGAGAAAGACTGAGAGAGAGAAAAAGAGAGAGAGAGAGAGAGAGTGAGTGTGATGGCTAGTGAATGAGAAAGCATGTATTTTTTTTTTTGTGAATTTTTTTTTCGATTGAATGAGCGAGTATAGTTAATATTTTTATTTTATTGAAACAAACAAAGAAAATTTATAAAATCTTTAAACTAATAATTATTTATATATATTAAAAAAAAAAACAAGAAAAAAAAATTAAAGCAACAAGCAAAGAATTGTTAAAAAATAATAAATAAAAAATAAATACTGCCGAACATTACAACTTCTTTAAATAAATAAATATAAATAGGTGCTATTTTTTTATAATTTATTAATTTTTTTCTCACTTAAAATTTTAATATATTTATTTTGGAAAAAATAAAGAAATATTAATTAAATTATCTCAACAAAAAAAAAAAAAAAAAAAAAAATTACAGTTCTTTGCCAAGACAACAAATTTGTTGCATTTATTTATATAATATATATTAATTTTTATTTTCTTTTTTAAACACATCAATCGAATTTTTATAGGATTTTATTTTATTTGATTGAAAAATCATGGTTTTTTTTTTCTTTCTGTTATGCTTTTGTGAAAAATGTTCGAATTAAAAAAATATTTAATAGTATTGTATTGTGTATTTTTATTTTATTTATTTTATTTTTGTATTTTTTTTTTTTTCTGTAAATGTTATTTGATGATTATTATTAATGTATAATTAATGAATTTAATAATTTATGTATTTACAAGTAAATTATTTTTGTTTTATGCAAGAAAAAAACAAAAAAAAATATATTAAAAAATATTAAAACAAACAAAAAAAAAAAAAACTTATGAGTCCAAACAAAATTCTATAATTCAATTCAGCTATAGCAAAGTTCTATTTTTCTTTCTTAATTTATTAACTGTACTTATTAACAAGCGATCTTTTTGTTTGATTTTTATCATACTTTTGGCTTGCCCAACTCTTTTTTTTTTTAATTTTATTTTGTCAAATCAATTGAAATTTATTAAAGAAGAAAAAAACAATAAATGGTTTATTATTCTATATAAAAAAAAAACAAATGTTTTAAATATTTATATATAAAATATGTAAAATTTGTTGGACGCTGCTTCACGGAAATGGGACATGTGCTTTATGCCTTCTTCGAATCGAATTTTTCCTTTTGGTGTAGCAGCGTGAAGAAGACCGATAAAAGTTAAAAAGTAAGAAAATCTCGTGGCATGAAACATGGATGTTGTAGGCTCCGTAGATGTTATGACATCTTCTGCAGCAACTTCGAAAACATTCACACCCACTATAATTTGATTTTCTGCTATGCATCCACTAATTGGTGCCCAACGCTGACAACAATCGCTTTTCCAGCGATGGAATAAGTCACATCTAAACTCATAGAAGAATTAAATTCTTTCTTTGACACTTTAAAGTTTACACAATACACAAACCTTGAAGATGCTACGATTTTCTATGACTCAAGGATACTACGAGTGCAACCAAATTCAATACCCCACTTATCAACCATTGAACTTGATGGTCGCAGAGTCCACTCGTAGTATTAATCAAAGTTTTCCACGGCTTTAGTGATGGTTCATTAACGCAATAAATAATACTTAATGAGCTCACGAAATTCACTTTTTCCATTTTCATCGAAATTCATGAGGTTGTTTGATTTCAATGGCTGTCCAAGACAAACTATGGTAAATGATGTATCTAGCTCAAAATATGACAAAAGTCTTTTAACAGATAGTAGTTGACAGAAGTAGTAATATTGAATTTAAAGTTCCTACTCGGAAAATTTAAATAGTCACTGACTTGTCAAACTGCCCTCCTACTTTATTTAACAATGTCGCTTTCAGAAATAAAAATACACTCAAAGTTTAATCTCTCAAAGAGTAGTTTTGTAGTGTTACACTCCACGCACCCATAACAAGCAGAAATATTTCTTTATTGACTTATGCTTATGCCCGTGTACTTTCGTATGTACATTCATCATTTCAACATTGAGACCGAAAAATTTGTATGCGATGCAGTAATCCTAAGATTTTGAACTTTATATGGTTGTGAACATGGATCAGATGCCCATTATATTTACTTGTATTTTGTTAAAATTGTTCAGATTGCACATTCAACTAGTTTTTGGCTGGGTCTAGCACGACGGGTACGACTGATAAGAAATTAAAAGTTATTGTCAACTCTATTTTATTTGCCACTCAATTCTTATTCAACTCAAGACGCTTTTATGTGAAAGTCAAAGACTCAGTTTGTAATATAGAATTATAAAGTATTAAAGCTGATATTCCTTAGGAAAGAATGTTAAGGACTATGCTGTATACAATTTATTGTGGTAACAGGCCCGCAAACGACAATTTCATTATGGCTATGATGATGCCTCTAACATTGTTCAAATCTAGTTGGATTTGAATAAAGATTTGGTTAAATAAATAGAACATTAAGGTAAATCTAATAAAGTCTTCCCAAGTAACCTTCTCAACTAGTGAGTGCTTCAGAGATCAACCCAGTCCTTTATAACCGCTAATAATAGCGTCTGGGATATGCATTTCGATTGTCGATATGACTGGGAATGCAGCTCAAGGTTGTACAGATTGAAAAAAAAAAAAAAAAAGAAACTAAAAAGAATATACTGATTAATCAATCCCAAATCAAAACTCAGTTTGAAAAGCAAAGTATAATTCGATGCTGAAGTCTCTCTAGTCATACACTCTGCGCCACTTGAATAGGACACCTAACAAACTTTTTTTCAAAGCTTAATTTTGCTTATCCATAAAAGATACCTTTCTTGCCTTCAATTTTGAATTAAACTATTAATTAATTAATTCCAAATCAAACTATAATTAATTCCAAATCAAATACAGAAGGATTTGTTTGTGTAACTGATACAATTAATTTGTTACAAATTTTTTAGTAAATTAATTATAAAAAACACGCAGATGTATGCGCCATGAATAGAACACCTCTTCAAATAAGACATTTGTTAAAATTTTTAAGTTTCAAACATGTGTATTTCTTCTTTTGGAGTACATTTCATTATGGTCAAATCATTTGATATTTTTTTAGTAGTGGGTTTTGCTCCAAAACTTCACAGATCCTTCTTCGAATTCATTCGTACAACTGTGCTAAATAATTGAGTGGTATTGAACTCCAAGCTAGTTTCATGGCTTCTATTAGTTCAGGTATGGTTCCATATTTCTGTCCAGTCCATACAGTTTCCGTATTAACCATCCCCAAATATTTTCGATGTTGTTTAAATCCTTAAAAGAGCCACTTTCTGGCTTTCAATATAGCATTTGAAGGTTCGGGCCGTAAGGATTGGTGTATTGTCTTGTTGATATGTCCATTGCTAGGGAACAAAAAGGTTGTGGAAGAATGGAAAGAAATTTTTTAAGACGCCATTGTATACCATCGCATTAATTTTTGTTGACAAAAATTGCAACTCACGAGTAACACGCGATCGCTCCCCGCGATTAAACAAAAGCACATGTAGGAGTCTATCAAAACAAATGTTCTATTCATGTGGCTAAAAATTTTGACTTGCTTTAAGATGGTTATCAAAAGAAATAAAAAAAAAAAAAAAATATAACGGTTCATTTTCAGCGAACAATTTCTTTCATATAGACAGCTAAATAGTCATTGAACAAAGAGTCAAGAAAAAACCGTTATTTTTAATGTTAATTTTTGAGAGATTTGCATTCAAACTGACAATTTGCAGGGTGTCCTATTCAAGTGGCGCGGAATGTACATATGGCATGCAGTTATGGGAAACGATAAGCAACTCCCAAGTGGAGATACTGGAGACATTTCAATCATAGAATTTGAGAATGATATGTAATACATCACGTTTTGTTACAATGAGTTGCATCTATAAAGATCTGATTATTTCCAAATTAAAAGACGAAATTACAAAAGTCAGTACTAAATATTTAGAAAAAAATTACCTGGCTGTAAATATGTTCGATAATAGTTTGGAAATATATATGTTGAATAAAAAGGATCCATGTTTTGGATCTTCATAATACATAATAAATAATATTTTCTATTCAAATTAACAAATTTAAATTTTCAAAATAAGACTAATTATTGCTGTTTTTAAACGACTTAAAAAAAAAAAGAAGGAGGTTATCAATTCATTCATATTTTTAACATTAAATTATTTTGAGTGAACGAAGTTTTCTGAAATTTACTTAGTTGATCTGAACGAATCAAATCTACAATCTTTTACATGGAAAATTTGATGAAGTTGTAATTTCCACACGATCACGATGCATATCAATATCCAACAATTACATATTTGTTTATACACTTCACTTCAAATTCAAGAATGAAACATCAGGAATGATCTGAATGGGTAGCCAGTAGTATCACCTCGTTCTTCACTCTACCCTTTAAATTAAGTATTGCAATGGTTTATTAAGTAGTATTTTGTATTTTGTTTTGGAAAACCTTTTTATTTTTGGTTTTTTTTTCTTTTCCATCAAATTTACATTTCAATAATGGAACTCAGGAACATACTTAAATAACTGGCAAATATATATTGTATATACATAAATCATAAAAAATCGGACTAGCACACAAAGAGTTCCTTACTATCGTACAATATTATAAAATTTTGTTCATTTAATTTACAAAATAAATTAACAAAACAAAAGATAGAAACGGAGACACCTGTAATTTTGTAACTTTAATTTATTTTCATTGTTTGTTGTTATAATGGCAATATTTTTTGATTTAGTGTGCTGACAGACAGTAATACGGAACCCTAACAAAGAAGCCAAAAATGTATTTAATTAAACGCCAATATTTGTTTTTATCTTATCAATAAATATTTCCTATCTAATGAGTTACTTAAAAGCGTCCTCAAATCGTCAAAGGCTTAAGTTCAAATAATTTTAATTTTTTTTTTTTTTGATTCTCTCACAGGCTTTTAACGCCATTAGTCTGTTTTTAGTCTAATTTTAGTGTAGAAGTAACTTAAAGTAGTCATAATAATCGTAAATCTAATCTTGGTGATATTGTGCTACACTTGTTTTGTGTTTGATTTGTTTAAGGATTATTTCCAAATCACCGTCACATTTGTATCTTTTTCAATATCATTTTCAATTGTCGAAGGCGATAGACTTGTCTTGCAGCATATCTCATCGAAGCTTATCAAGCCGGTGTACATTTTTTGTCGACCGGATGGCACGGAACCCGTAAACACGGGATATTTATGAAGGCAGCGTATGAATTTATGTTGCATACCAAAAATCACCAATTTGCGTTCATCGATGTTATGATTTTGGGGGCATAAACGTTGGCAAATTGCACGCAATGTAACACCGTGCGTCATCGATGCATAAAACTGAAAGATCTTCTGGATGGTTGGTTGATTTTTATCTGGATTTACAGCAACATATTTACGGCAAGCATTGCTCAATGCTGGACTTTGTATAAGATGTTTTAGATTTTGCGTCATATAGACATTACCATATTTAAGTATGGGCAGCAACTGAACAACTCCATAATAAACCAAATTCTGTATACATGATTTGACCAAATCTGTTTCAACATCTGCTTCGGCGGCAATACGTGCTACATGATTTATACCATTTATATAGGGTAATAACTGAAGGATGCATATATAATTAATTCATTATTCACTTAGATTAGGTTGATTACTATGATTCCCAGATGGAACTCACCTGTTGCGTTGTCAGGTCCCAATTCTCTAGAGGTGTGTTTCGAAAATTAACCAACAATAAAGGCACCATGTGATCTTTGACAAGTGGAGGATCTGGTTTGTGTGTAACAATCTTAAGATAAATGGTATTATCACCCTCTGTAGCAGCAGCAGCAGCATCATTATCCATTCAGTCATTTCAGAGATTCACATATGAATAAAAGAAGGAAATGATATAGGTATGTACATATACTAAATTTATTGACTTATACTACATAAATACATCAGTCGCTGTACTCACCTACTATTGTCGCCACTTTATGTTCATTCAGATCTCTTAGGACAGTCTCAAAGATTTTTTGTAATTTACATTTATCATCTTCCCATGATAGAAAACATGATTCCTCCTCCATCATGATAAGATATTCGGAAAGCTTTTTTACCACAGGCTCATACTGCACGGTGCGAGCACGGGAATCGAAAACAAAACATAAATTAAACAGAAACGCATTGCGTGGATACTTCTGTTGATCCTGTATACCAACGGGATAACCAACTATCTTCACATCCATAGCATTCACTGATAATATGCAGCGTTGCAAATGTTGTTTAGGTATTATGTAATCATTGATGGCATCAAAGACCTCCTTTGATATATAGTTATCCGGTACCTAAGGATTACAACACAAAATTATGAGCATCGAAATTATAAAATGTAGTCAATAATTATTTGCTTACCTGGCAACGTATCTCGCAACCAGCTGTTGCATGAAATTCACTTAGAAATATACAACGTATTTTGCTGGTGCCATCCATCGTTTTATTGATGCTACCACAACCACAACCACTACCACAGCCACCATTAAATGCAAATGAAATGCCGCCAGCTTCAACAACAACCAAAGTTTATGTGTCAAGGCTTGTGCAAGTGTGTGTGCATTTTTGTATTTGCAACTTTTGTATTTTCTTTTTTTTCTGCTCTGTTTTTATCAGCAAGCACTTAAATTGTAAATCAGCTGACGCCATCATGCTCCGAAATGAAACATAGCAACACAGCAACACTGAAATTGTTAGTCAGCTGAAGCCATCATGGTCCGAAATGAAACATAGCAACACAGCAACACTGAAATTGTTACACAGCTGATATCAAATTATGCTTAGTTAACACTGGTGTGAGTTTGATTTTGTTTATCAATTTGTTATCAAATGCATAAATAAATACGTAATGCAGTATTTTCGAGAAAGTTTGTCATTATCCCTATATATATATATCTATATATAAGTATCAAAAAACAAAAATATTTCGGCGCATACAGCAAGTATAACACAACCAACAATAGACTCAACTGACCGCTTTTAATAAAGTCCATTTAAACACACTTAAACTTATTGTTTGATGGTTTAATTCAATTGACATTTCTTTAGTTCTGATCAATCAAAATTGTATTAATTTGTGTAAATATGTACTTGCAGTATTGCGTGTAACACTTCCCAGAATAGAAGAATGATTTCGATGGCATGCTGTTGCCAATGACGCTCATCGTAATTGTTTAGGCAATGGGAATGGAGGTTCGTAATTCCTCACCTAATCAACTTATGCTTTGTAGGACCTTACCTACATAAAACATAACGTTTCTCGTCTTTGTGTTACATAAGCAAGTAGTTTTAGTCAATTAATCTTACAGTTTTGCTTAATGCTGCGATGCTTCCTTACCTAAGCGTCTTATGTCGGTTTCAACTGAAATTGAATTTACATTTGACTACAAAGTGGACTTGTGGCAAAAAAATATACTGAAGTAATTGGATAATCAAATCAAATCACCAATTACTTGACACTTCTAGTTTGTTCCAGATTCAACTTGCTGACCTTACTTGCAAATATAATGTTATTATATTACAATCTTTGGCATTTTAAAGAACATTGCTCAGGGTTCCCCCCGGCAATTATTTACAATAATTATGATCAAACACTTGGCAGTGAGGGATCAGATCCGCCTCAAGAAAATGGATCTTCAGTGCATTAGAAA
The DNA here is from genome assembly GCA_037043295.1 of Amiota minor. NCBI lineage: Eukaryota > Metazoa > Arthropoda > Insecta > Diptera > Drosophilidae > Amiota > Amiota minor. Next base: position 129,415 of record JBAMAW010000419.1, read on the forward strand.
CAATTGTCCTCCTTATGACAATCCTCATATAAGCAATTTTATAGATAAACTTTTTTCATGTTATTGAATCCGAGAATTGGCCAAAAATTAGTTGATTTGAATTTAAACATTTGACCAGTTACCACCAAATCTCATGCAGTTGCTAATCTTAAGAAAAAATATATAAAAAATAGTATTACTTTTTTAGATTTTATTCAGCACTAAATGGAATTATTACCTTATAGTAAATTGTGATCATCGAATATGAATTTTCAATTGTGAACTTATAATTTAACTATTTCTACTGTCGTACCAAGGTTAAACGCGGTATAATCCTTCTAATTGGTAGAACAGATTACCGCAATTCAGTAATATACAAAATATAGAAAACTGGAAAGGTTCTCCAAATTGGTAAGCTTGTGATTCAAATAAATTTTGGAACATAAAGTCCCATGCAAAACTACGTTCATTCGTTGTATACGCACAGCCATTTTGTCAATTCGGAGTTGCTGTTTAAGTCTTTACCTTATGCACTTATGAAATTCATTATGCTATATGTACAAGAAGTCAATAATTAGATTCCAAATTACAGAATAATATCTGGAGTATTTGTTGGATTGAAGAAATGTGTACGTGTAATTGATAATATGGCTTCGACATCTTCATCAGACAGCGGTGATTTAGTGTCGTCAACAAGCTAATTAGATGCAAATTGAAAATTGAAACATTAGTGTCTACTGCTAAAAGAAACAAAAAAAAAAAAAACACGAATTTTTCCGACTCACCAGTTGAATATGTAGAGGATGCACCGGTGGATCATTGACCATCATCAGCAGCTCTTGTGGTTTCAATTTAAATTTTTGCATTTCGTTGAGAAAGTTAACAATGGACTCACGTGATTGTGTTTTGCATGGCGACTCATTGAGATATTGGAGAGTCTCATAAATAATTGTAGCCAGGGTGCGTAGACCACATTTCTTTTTGTTGCCTTTCAGTTCTTGCAGCAATAACCTAACCTCAAGATTTGTGAGCACTGATTGTGTCGCATTAATGCTAAAAAAGGAAAGAATTAAGTATTGTGCTAATTGCATTCATAAATAAATTAATAATAAATCGCTTACATTTCCATATTTGTTATTTAGTTGTTTATTCTTCTCCGTGGACAATACACAAAATCCTATGTTGATACTTATTTCTTCTTCTTAACAATTGTCACCTAATTTTCTTTGCTAATGGTGACATTCGCAGTAAACGATAAACAAATTTGTATTGTGCGCATACAAATTTAAGTGTTGGAAAGTAGTAGTAACAATTTAGTGTGTTGAACTTTGTTTTAGGTGGTGGAAACATGAAATTGGCGCCATGCTTTTGCATTGTAGACTTCACACTGATAACGAGGGACAAAATTTATTTCTGTCGAAACAAAGTAGTCCGTATTTTATTTTAAAATGATAGTTGTCTTTAAATTCTGTACTATACTTTTTAATTACTAAGTTAACTTCAAGGTGTAAAGATCTCAAAATTTTCAATATGGCTACAAATGAAAGCACAGAAAACACAAATAGACGAAATAATTGCAACGGCACCAATGACAGTTTTCAAAGAGTAAGTATTACTTGTTGGATACATTCAAAGGCGATTGCATTAGATAAGCTTACGATAATTTATGATTTTTTGTTTAGCTCCAAGAGGTCGCGGCACACGCACGGCGTCACAAAAAATTGCGTCGGCTCTATGATGCTTCACGGCAAGCGGCAATGCGCAATGCAGAAGGCCCATTATTAGTCGAACGCAATGGCAGAGGCTATTTGACAAAAACGATTGCAATCTGTATATTTATAACAACCTCGTTGATGTTTGCATTGGCATTGATAATATTGTATGCCAGTGGCTATATTAATATATCTAGCATCGTAGATGATTTCAACGCCAAATACACTAACCAATATATGTCGATTATACACAACAAAAGCGACTATTGCAAGCGTGAAGCGGATTTGAAAGAAATGTTTGTGCATCTACATCGTGAAGTGCTTCACCAGGGGGAAGCTTTAAGTAAACTGGAAATGGTGCTACGCAATCAAAGTACTGCACAATCAGTTGCAATCATTGGCACTTCTGGCATCGGTAAGTCCCTGACGGCTCGTTTAATACGCGAACACTATCCATGGCCAGAGAACGTCCAGATTTTTGCATATAACATGCATTTGCTACCCACAGAGCAAAAGTTATATCGCATAGAATATATACTCGAGAATATGTCGCAGTGTGGCCGTAATTTGTTTATCATTGATAACTTGCTGCCGCACGAATATGAAGCTGTTCAGAATGTCAATCAGCTTGTAATGCAATCGAATGAAGACAAAGAAACGAAACAACAAGACTTAAACGATAAGGATGAGAATGATGATGACTGTGTTGCAAAGAAACGCCGCACTATAAACAAACATATAACCATAGTTTATATATTTAATTTAAATATGTTATTACCCTATTCGGTAGTTGAGAAACAAAGGGAATTACTGCAGAAAATACCTGATACGACTGTCATTAATTATCAAAGCTTTGAGCGTAAACACTTAGCCGATTGCATACGCAATGAATTACGTTTAGAGAAGATGGTCATAGACGAGGAATATTTCAATGACATACTCGATTACACAGATATTGAAGAGTCTGGTTGTAAGTCAACGCGTGCCAAGGTGCTTCTTTATGGCAGATATGAGGAAAAAGTTAAACGAGAACAAGAAAGAAAAGACTTTGTGGTCAAAAACTGCTATGACTGAATATAAATTTGTATACAATTAATTAGTGCTATATTGTTGCTATTATATTTTAATTCGCGTTACCTATGTGAGACAAAAAGAAAGCAGTAAAAGACTGTGATTAAAACGTTATTTTTTTTTTGATAATAGAAAATAGAAAACTTTGTACCACAAAAATGGATTTTGTTTCTTTTGTTGAGAAAACTAATTTTATACTCGTATCGACGGAAATATGTTCCTTTAGAAATCTGCCAATGGTTTGCTCAGACTCACTACCAAAGACAATGGAAATGCGCTGTGATAATTATGATACCAAAGCCAAAGAAACCTAAACAGTTGACGATATACAGACATACTTGTCTTATTAGTCTACTGGTAAGCTGGTAAGAAGAATGGTATCAGTATTTGGCGACCTTAATATCATACCTGAACATCAGTTTGATTTCAGAAGAGGACATAACCCAATTAAGCAATGACATTTAATTATGAAATCTATTGTGGAAGCGTTTGAATGTAAATAAATACAATGCTGCTGTTATTTTAGATATCGTACAAACATTTGATAGAGCGTGGCATCCAAGTCTGCTTTATAAGATTGAGAAATGACTTTCTACATTTGCTTTACAAGTCTTACTGTACAAATTGCACATGCGGTTCATTGAACAGTCGGATAAACTTTCAAACCGTATGTGTTCAAGTTTGAAGTAGGTTTTTAAATTTAATATTAAAGATATAAATTGTGTGATGTATTTATTTATTTTTATGGGAAATTGCCGGTTAAAAGTAAACAAAAAAAAAAAAAATGTCGTTCGAAGTGATCTCCTTTGCTAGCTCGACAGGCTGTCAAACTTTTACCATAAATTAAAATAAATTTTTTGCATTATGATGGTTTAATTGTTTATATTCTAATAAAATGTAAAATGGCAGTAAATTTAGAAAGATGCCCTACTTATATTAATACTATGACTTGGTTTTCCTTGGGTTGTCTGGCCTGTTTGAGGAATAAAATTAATATGCTTGAACATCTCCATGAATTTTCTAAGCCATAGAAAGGAGTTCTTAAGTCACTCTTAATTGGTAGTATCCATATTATTATGGATAAATCAAAAACTAAAATATATACTTACTTATGTGTTCATCAGTAATTTTAAAAGGTGCTACAACTCCTGAAATTCAGGATGTAACTAATCTTGGCGTTCACCTTGATAGATGGTCATATTGAAGCTAAGAAAAGACTTGAAACTTAGTGCTATGTGCTCTCTCCACTGCCTTATGAACTCCAAATCTGGTCTGCACACAACGACTTACTGTACTTACTGCATTATTTATTTATAAAGAGTTTAAAAATAAAGAAAGAGTTTTCATTTCACACCATTCTTAAAGCCCAACGCCTTACTTTTGCCACGCTTCTGTGTCCTGGTCTGTATTGACATTGCGTCATCTTCTCAAACGAGTAGCTTTTATAGTACCGGGAGTGATATCGGGTTTTGGCAAATGCAAACTGTATAGAGAGTCATGAAACTCATCAGATCTCTTGTCAATTTATTTGGCAACAGTGGAGTAGGATCCGATAGGACAGAAAGGTGCAAGTTTACCTAGAATGCTTACGGTCCATTGTGATGCCTGGTTTGAAATTTTCTAAGCTTCAGTGTTCGTCTTCGACCTGACCGAAGCATGGGTGGCATAAACTATCTGGCCACCGGTATCCATCTCATGTTCCTTACATCTACTGAGCCCGCTCACCATATCATCTAGGGGGATGATTACCGTACCATTATTCAGATTCATTCATAATACGTGTACATACCTAGGAACATATGAATGAAAACAACATTAACATTACAAAAACAAAATCTGCGTAGAACAAAATCTTGGAATTTCTTACCAGAATCTCAAAAGAGCTGCAATTATGCGGGCTTCCGTCCTTTTCAAGTGGAGTAGCTAAAAGGAATCTTCGTTTCTTTTCTTCAGAAATCTTAATTTTCCATGCCGAAATCCATGCAATAGAGTTACTGTTAACAGTGACATCTAGATTCACCCGGTTATAGTGATTATTGTAAATTGAATCTTATAGGCAGATGAACTTGCTAAGAAAGAAGGTGCCAATATCCTCATTGAATTGAAACCATTTTGCAGGCTGCTTTGTAATAAATCATAGATGCGTAAGGTAAATCGTATTAATATTGGATGGAAACAAAATACATATATAAGATTAGTGAAAATCTTCATGACTTTTAGTTTTCGCAAGAGAACTCAAGGCTTATTAATTGGAAGAAGAGAACCTACGCGAATGCTACCTAGAACCAACTGAAATTTTATTAATAATTAATACCACATAATCTGCGAAGAGCTGCAATTATGGCCCAATCATGACTAGATTCCGTTGTTCCCCATAACTAATCTAATTTATGTATATCTTGATGTGGTCGCTGTTCAACCACTTCTGCTTTTTGGATTTTCTAACTCTTCTCCTTAAAACCTTAAAATCTTTTGGGACATTTTTAAATTCCCTTATAAATTCCATATGATACATAGCATCTTTCCAGATTGTTTATCATATTTTGCATTTTTTGTACATACGAGTAGTACATGTGTATATCATCCGCTAGGATAACGATATTGATATTGTATATTACGAGTCTTATGTTATTTCATTTGATTTTTTACTTTTAATACCTTTAACTTGTTTTTCTAAAGAATCGAATCAATAATGTACCCTTCGCATCATTACATTTCAAGTGCGCAAACAAAAAGGGCCTATCCCACATCATGCTACTGCCACTTGACTCCTCCAACCATGCAACCATTCATTTAAATTACTTGAGAGTCAATGAATAGCAAATGCTGAATGGTTCGGCATGCAAAGATGTAAGAGCATTTTCCGGAGGATTTTGTATTTTTTCATTTCATTTTTTTTTTTCTTTTTTATTGTTGCTTTCATTTCCATTTATTCTCATCTCACAATTGTCATGAAACGCAAACAATGACAGAGTAGAGCACAGCAGGAAATGTCGCAGTCGTAAGACTTATGAGAATGCAGGAATTACTTGGCAATTAGTGCAATTCTTTTCTTCAGTACTATGATTATAAATGGAGATGCAGAAGTAGTAGCAGAAGCAGAAGTAGAAGCAGAAGCATTTACAACAACTTGGTCCTCATAGGCCAATGGGAGAGAGCAGCACCTGCCGCATGTGGTTATAAAGCTAAAGTGTTGGTAACACGAACATAGGATGATGGCATTGAAATGTCGCATTGGAGCCTAATCTGGAGGCAATTGGTAAATGCACTTAGTTAGACTAATCGCAGACACAAACATACTCACGCACACACACACCACACACACACACACACACACACACACACACACACACACACTCTTTCAGAAGCACACAATTGTTTTGTAATGACAATGCTACCAAACTGAAATCCATCAACAGATTTTAAAGCACAATGAACTGAAGAAAACCTTTAAAGAACATTTAAGTAAATATACTATTGTATGAATCAAGAATGTTTCTTCTATTTAAAGTAACCTCGATTTGTTTTTTTTGTCATGTTAGATAAGGATTTGACTGTAACAGGACAGGTTACAACACTGTTCACACTTTCGTCACTTTACTTTGTTACCCAAGTTTACCGCTTTGATTTTGGGAAATGATGAAGATTATTTGTCAAAAGAAACACTCTCCAGACTATGCTAGAGACAGACATAAATCCTCTTTAATATGTATATAGCCATATACCAGGCGACCGGGCTTTGCTCTTGGTTTTTATGGCAGATATACGATCTAGTAATCCTTGGATCTTGAAATTTAAATGGTTGGTTAATGAAGGTCAGACACTTATAGTGTTTAAATATCAGTTCGATAACACAAAAAAACAAAAAAAGTTTTTCTAATAGGAACATAAATTTGAATTTGGGTTTGTATTGGAGCTGTACGATCCAGCAACTCTAGGGTCTTGAAATTTACACGGTTGAGGGACATTGGTCACAAATTCAGTTGGATCCTACAAATGTACTGCGTCTAGTAAAAAGAAAAGTTCGTCTTTAGCTCAAAAACTGAGGGACTAGTTTGCGTACATAAAGACTAACAGACGGACATGGCTTAATCAATTCGCATGAACGAGCTGATCAAGGATATATAAACTTTATGGTATCTCTGTTGTCTCCTTCTGCCTTTTACAAACTTCGTGAAAAACTTATAATACTATTTACTGCGTGAAGAGCACAACATGAATGACTATAGCTCAGAAATAACTTGCCGACTTTTCATCTTCACTGATACTGGTGCTTCACTCAACTGTCTCCCATCTCCCATCTCCTTAATCCTTTACTCTCTACCAAGGGTGACCAACCTGACCAACGAACGACCAGACGAAAACAATCCTTCGTTACGTTCGACACACTTCCACAACTTCATAAAGTACGAACTCGTTGACGCGACCATTGGACCTTCAATTTGGATCGCTTTTCTAACGTGGTATCTTGATCTTTTTGGGTCATAATTATATGCTGGAAATGGAAAACTCACCTTGAATTATGTTAATTTCAAATGGATTCAGAAAAAATTAAGAGACGATTTAAAATATTTCAAGTCTTGAAATCTATTTTGGAATTCTGTCAATACTCCTTCTTGCTTTTTTTTTTTTTTTTTTGATAGCTTATAACAATCTTGCAAATACAATTACAATTCAACGAAATTTATCCTTCGTAGCCTATGCGAATGATTTTCATCTGTTAGCTAAACTGAACCAAAAAGAAACCAATTCAACAATAAATCTGGACCAGAACTTCGCAAAGATAGCCGATTGGTGTGCATTCTATGAATCTTTCAATATCATTAAATGTTTATCTAGGCTCAAATGTAACAGCAATACTCCATTCCGAATCCCAAGCTTTAAGAGATTATTTAGCCAGATGATGACATTCAGAGGATACTGCGCATTAACCCATTTCTTGCGACGGTTTCAAAAACGAAACATAAGTACATAACTTCAAACTAATGAAGTACCAGTGTTTTACGTGCTCACCTGTCTGTGAAGACCTAAGAACACGGTGCCAAGCACATGGATTGATAAACGTCAATCAACGTCCCCTTGGATATACATATATCCGCAGGTCCCAAATTTAAGTCATATTTATTTGGTAAATATAAAAATTTCCACCGAAGTAAGAGAGTTAGCTTTAGAACATGTAAATTTGGAGTATTTACTTTGTCAATGTTAAATTTCATGTTAATCGAATAACAATTAATCTATCATAGAAGATTTTGAAAATCATATTAGAGAAAACGAAACATCCGCCGAATGTGTTAACAAAATATGCATGATTTTTTATAACGATCGCTGCTCGCTTTGATTATTCTCCTTGCTTCTTTATTTCAGCTGAATATATTGTGTGTATATATCAGGATACACAAAATATTGGTTTTATGTTTTGACTGCAAATGTATACAAATAAATTATGTATACATACATTCGTGTTCTTTTCGCGCTCTTTTCTGCGCATTATTATTTGCATAGCATCATTGTTTATTAGTTTCAACCAGGGTTTGAATTGCTGACTTTAAAATAGTAAAAGCAGAGAAATCTTTGCTTTGCTTGCATTTTTTTTCAGTACAATATAAAAATGTGTCCGCTAATGCTAACTGAGTATGAGTTTATTAGAGAAGCACAAGCAAAAAGCAAATGCGAAAAGAAAAGAAAAAACAAATCACTTGGCTGAACTAACTAAGTATTTCGTTTTCAGCTTGCGTAGTTCAGCAGCAGCGAAATTTTTCAAAGGAAATACTGTTCAAGCGACAGTAAGTCGCCCATAATTCTTCTGTATGCTATTGCTGATATTCGTTTGGCTGCCCTTAACATAAGCAAACAATAATTTCATTGCATTTTCGTGTGCTGTTGCCGAACTCAAGCAACAAACGATTTGGCTGCAATGATCGTAATAAGCAAGCAATAATTTGATTATTCTTTCGTTTGCTGTTTCTGAGCAGAGCAGAGACAGAGTTTGAAAATTTACTGCGCTAGAAATCTTGTTTTGTTATTTGTTGTTGTTTTGGCCATTATTCGCATGAATCAAATATAAATAAAATTGTATACATACGTATATACTTATGTATGTGTTTTTTTTTATTTATTTAACAAAGAACTAACGCGTAATTAAAAATTGCGTATAACTTATGTACTAAAAAGATATATCAGCAAAGGCCTGAAACTTATGTTATTTATATGCATGTATTGTACATACTTATGTAATTTTTTGTATATTTTCCTTTAATTTTTACATTGTGAAAAAAGGTGATAAAAAATGTAATTTATAAAATTTTTTTGCAGTAAATTTCTTCTTATTCTGTTGTATTAATTAATTTTCTTTTAAAGAGACAGTTAATGTTTTTCTTGATTAATCCTTCCACTCGCCAGCTCCATTATAAGTATGTTGAAGATCATTATCAATTTTTTCTTGCTCAGTTTCTGAAACAAATGTTTCCATTGGTTTTCCTCCATTAAGATGATGTACCATTGCGAAATGTTCCTGATAATCCTTTTTACTTAAAGAGATTTCTCCTTTTCATTTTACGAATGTCCTCAATATTTCTATTTAGTTTTTCTTCATAATAAAACAATATATCTGCGAAGAATAGGTTCAATGTACAATTGGGGTTATGTTTGTACAGCAAGCCAATTGCCTCACTAATTGATGACCAGCGAAACAAACGAACGTGGACAATGGATTAATATGAAAAGAAAAGAAAAATTACATACATACATATAAGTTGCAAATCCATACTTACTAGCCACAGTGAGTCACATGATAAATGAGATAAGCACCAACTATAGTAATACTTCTTTGTACATCAGTATTGTTATCAATAATCAAAGAACTTTGGCGTGAGACTTTGGCTTTCTTTAGGAAGCGTGCAGCTTTTTGCAAAGTGCACAAAACTGCATCGGTCGGTTCTATTTCCTTTCCAAAAGTTATATGAAATATGACGACATCACTGCCAAGTCCATAAGTACCAACATCGGTTCCGTTAAACTCCTTATCACCTTTTCCTATCGGATTGACAGTTTCCTCGTTTTCGCAACGAATACAATCAACCATTAATGCAAACTTTATGTTTTTAGCTCGTATAAAGTTCTGATCACAAGGATTATTGACATTGGTATAAAATATTTCCGAATATAGTTCCTTTATATTTGACACAGTCGACGTAGCTGGTGCATCTGCGATTGTTAATGCATTTCCCTCGGCCATTATTGTATCTTGCAAAACAAAATTATTATTTGGATGGAATTAATTATTATTTGCACAATATAAAAATGATAAAGAAAACACGAATTAAAATTTAATGTGCGCTAGATGCCTCAAACACGGTGAAGTTAATGCCAAAAAGTCTTAGAGGCTCCTTTAAACTTGTCATACCAAAGAAATCAACGCCACTATTTTCTAACTACTTCGCCGCGTTATGCTTCGACGCCGTTTATTAAAATTTGTCACAAAAATAAATTAAAATTCGATGCGAATTACATTTGTACTTTTCAAAATGCCTACAAGTCAAGTGTAATGGAAAATACCTTTGCCAAGAGTTTTTACAATTAATCAAAACACAAGTTTGAATGTAATGCGCAATTATTAATATTAATATAGAAATGGAAATGGAAGCGTCGCCTTAACAGCAGCTTTGCGGTTGTTGACTGTACTGTTGCCAACAGCTTTGTACATGACTGGAATGGAAACTGAATAGTGTTGCATAATTGCAAAATTTAGTGATTTGTTTACACTTATTCTTCATAAAAGTTTTCATATGTAGATGTCACTTTATATTCAAGAATATCTAAATTCATTTCTGATGACACTGATATCTTAATGAAGCATTGTAATGAATAAAGAAGAATGAAAAATTGAATTTAAAAACAAACAAAACAAAAAATTAATGATGAATGGAAATAGGACAAAGGAAACTTTTCATCCACAACACGATGAGAGTTGACAATCAAACGAAAATTTGATATTATTATTTGTTAAAAGTTTGTTTACAATTTTGTTGTTATTGAGTAAATTTAAAGCGTCCCATACATAGGTTATAAAACTGTACAGTTAATCAACTATTAATGAATGACATTAAGGCTGTACAGATAGTAGAGTATTGAAAGACAATTGCTCAGTTCCTGTTTATTTGTGCCCTTCTATTTATGATGAATTACAAAGGCTACACAGCTTATCGTGTAATCGTTTCAGTTCATTATACTCTTCATGCATTGAATAGTATTATGTGTAAGTTTGTCATGAAGTTTGTAACAGGAAGAAGGAAACATCAGACCCCATAAAGTGTATATATTCTTGAACAGCTCGACGAGACGAATTGATTAAGCCATGTCCGTCTGTCCGTCTGTATGTAAGCATACTAGTCCCTCAGTTTTTGAGATAGAGAGCTAATTTGTACGAACCTTTCTTTCTTTTTACTAGACGCAGTACATTTGTCGGTATCAGCCCAATCGGCTCACTAGGTTGGGTTCCTCCCATACAAACTATCCATTTGAATTCATGTTCTTATTAGAAAAACTTTTTTGTTTTTTGAACTATTGAATTGAAATTTAGGCACTATAAGTTTCTGATATAGGCGGTACATATGTTGGAATCAGTTAAATCGGACCACTAGGGGGAGTATCTCCCATACAAACCCCAATCTGGTACGGAACCCTCCGTGTACGAGACTGCCTTGCGCTTGGCTCATTATTTTTGTCTATTTCATGCAAATTTTTTTTTTTTATGAAATTCGATCGAAATTGAATTTGTAAATACATGATCATGTTAACTTTTGATCGCATTTTAAAATCAAAATGTATAGTTTTCAATTTTTTTTAATTATGACGTATTTACAATTTAAAGAAATTATAAACATAGTCTATTCACAAAGTTGATTAACAAAGGATTTCCATCTGTCTCTATTGCGTGCTAATGTGCGAAGTTCGCTCAAAGATTTTCTTGTTTCAGCCGCAACAGTTCGTCTCCACGTCAATTTCGGTCTTCCTCTGGATCTCGTCCCTTGAGGGTTCCATTCCAATATGGCATGGGGTATTTCGTCGTTAATTTTGCGAAGGGTATGTTCCAGCCTGCCGTACTTTCGTTTCCGTATCACAATTTGGTCTTGCTCATAGATTTGCTAGAGTCGCTGATTGCTAATAGTTCTTGGCCACCAGATTCGCAGAATAGTACGTAGACTTCGGTTGATGAACGTTTGTAGTTTCCACATGTTTGTAGTTGTAGTATGCCAAGTCACACACCCATATAGCAAGACAGATTTTACACAAGCGTTAAATATTTGGATTTCCGTCTTCTGGTGGACATGCTTAGCTCTCCAGAAGTTTCTTAGGCTCCCAAATGCGGTCTTGGTTTTTGAATTTTATATTCTATATCGTTTGTTGTTATTTGACTACCAAGATATTCAAAACGTTCAACCTCCTCGATGTCGTTACCTTCGATTATAAGATGGGTGCTAGTAGTGGTATTTAATCGCATGCTCTTGGTCTTCATGCAATTAATATTCAATCCCACTTTTTTAGACTCCACAGTGAGTTTGTCTAGTTGGGTTTGCATATCCGAACAGCGATTCGTTTGCAGTGCTACATCGTCGGCGTATTCCAGGTCGCTCAATTTTCTGTGCAACTTCCAGTTGAGTCCTATGATTTCGATTTCTGCAGCTTCAAGGACTAAATCCAGGACGTTGATAAACAACAGCGGAACAGAAAGCGCACATCCTTGCTTAACACCGCTCTTACAGGCAAAAGACTCGCTTAGCTGTCCGTTGTGTAGAACACGGCTAGTGGGGTCTTCGTAGCTGGCCTTGATGATGTTGACGATTTTTTGCGGGACTCCTCCAGCGCTTAGCGCTAACCATATACCATTGCGATCTAGAGCATCGAAGGCTTTTAAATAGTCGATGAAGGCTATGTATAGTGGAGCATTAAATTCTGCAGATTTTCAATCAATATGCGTACTGTGTTGATAAGATCAGTGCACGATTTCTCTGGACGAAACCCGGCTTGATTTTTCCTAATAAGCTTGTTTACGAGTTCTGCAATTCTACCCAGTATGATTTGATTCAGTACCTTCATAACAGTTGGTTAAAGTGAGCTGCCTCTCCAATTGGAGCACTTTTTCTTGTTGCCTTTTTTGGGGATTTTAATAATTATGGACTCTTTCCACGTCCTAGGCACTGTTTCAGTGATCTAAACTGTTTTTAAAATATCCACCAATTTAGTGGCCATGAGGCGTGCGTCTACTTGAAAGCATTCTACTGCAAGTCCCTCGTTCCCAGGTGCTTTGCTTTTTTTGAGGGTACGGATTGCTTCTGCTATCTCGTCTATTGTAGGAGGAGAGATTTCGGATGGTTAGCTGTTATACGCTTGCAAGGGATGGCGTGTTAAGCGTACGCTCAAAGTATTCTTTCCATATTCTTGCTTGCTCGTCTTTAGATGTAACAATGTTACCGTTTTCATCCTCAATGGGGCTGTTGATTTTAACGTTCCTCCCGCTAAAAGTTCTTGTGAGGTCGTAAAGAACTTTCATGTCACCTTTTGAGGCGGCTTCTTGTGCACTCTCCCCTAGTTAGTCAAAATACGCCAATTTGTCGCTTCTCGTCTGTTTCCTTATTATTTTATTTAGTACGTTATATTCAAGGGTATGTTCCAAGTTACTTTGTGGTTGTCCTTATGAGCGAACATTGAACCTCCTATTTTAAGGTCGTGATTGTTGCAGAGCTTATAAGTAATTCACCATTTTCATTCCGGGTACCCATCCCATGAACTCCCATAATTGATTCATAACCGGTGTTATTTGCTCCTATTTGTGCGTTAAAGTCCCCCATCTGTAGTATGATATTTCGATGCGGTATTCCTTCCAGAACTCCATTTAGCATGCTATAGCAGTTGTTTTTATTACCTATATCACTGTCTTCAGTTGGTGCATTCTGTCCTTTAGCTCTTAGGCGTGCGCTGATTAACCTTTCATTCCAAGCCTTCCATGATATCATTGCATTTTTAACTCTCTTGCTAAGATAAATGCCAACGCCCCGATAGTGTGGGTCAATTGCATTGGGCATGCCTGAGAACAGGAATAGGTCGCCCCTATTATTATTTATTTCTCCGCATTCATTCCATCTAACTTCGCTTGCACCCAGGATGTCAATTTTCAATCTTGCACATTATGCCGTCAGCATTGCAAATTTCCCCGCTTGGAAAAGTGTTCTTACATTCCATTGTCCTACTCGTATCCTTTTCCGTTTGCCAATTGTCGTTACCTTGTTGTTGTTGTTGTTATTATCCAAGGCTAATCTTGTAAATACACGAATTGATGAGTTTTCAGACGCAATGGAAGATTAAACCAGAGCGTCCTAGTTCGGTGGCAGGATTGCTGCCTTGTACCGAAGGTAATTTAATTTAAGCAGGCCTCCGAACTTGCCAGCTTTGCTAAGTGTACCGTAATATTTCCTCTACAGTACTTCTAAAGGGGAACAGATATATCGGTGAACACTCGGTCGCCATTGCCTCATTTGTGAAAAACGGGGGACACCACGCTAAGGTAGAGGTTAGCAGTTGTGTAGAGAGGTTATAAGAGACACATCATACACCATGACCACAGTTTTCAATTGAAAGAGAAAATTTTTATTTTTATTTTTTTTTATTATCCTTATTATTTTGTTTGGTTATAAAATTACTAGCTGCGCCCTCGACTTCGATCGCGTGGTATTCGAAATATGTTTGAAATACTTAAATACGCGAAAAAAGAAAAGAAAAAAAAAAAAAATCGGCAGAACACATTTTGGTTTTTGGTACACGACTACCCCGCGACTCTCCCACTTCCCTTATAGACAAACCAAAATTGATCAGTAGCCTCAAATACGAAATTCAAACAAAGCAACACACAAAAAACGAAACACTTTGTCGCTTTCTTGTCCCACTTTAAATGCACATAAAATAGAGGAACGAAGAGCGCAAAAAGTGCATAGTACTCAGAGAGGGAAAATAGGACGGTTGTTGTTATAACAACCAAAGCATTAAGAGCATTATGCTTGGACTTGCAGTGGTTTTCAAAAAACTGAAAAAACTAAGTATGCAACTTTTTGCATTAGCATGCATTTGTCATTTAAAAAAAAAAGTTATAGAAATCGGCGTAATATAGTGTGCGCTAGTTAAAAAAATTTTAAAAATTTGGTAAAAAGTGCACGTATCTCGACAACAGCGCCATCTACCGGGTCCAGCTGAAACATAAACCATCTTGGTGACCCCATAAGTAAAACAAAACAAAAAATGTATCAAAATTGGTCTTGCCGTTTGGGAGATTAAAAGTCACAAAAATTCGTACACTCGAATTTTGTATAAGTACAAGCTGTCCCGGCGTGCGTTGCAACGACCCAGCTAAAAAAAAAAAAAAATATAGACATATGTATGTGGTATATATGTAATCCATAACGTCGAGTAAAAAATTAAGTTATTGAATACTTCCGTAAAAACGACATTTCGAGTTTCATTTCTATGGCCAAGAATAAAGAAAGTTTGTTTTTGTGATGTGCCCATTCGTGACAGGGCAACATAGCTAGCTGGCTATGATAAAAAACTTCTTTACAGAGATCTACACCAAAGGCATAAAATTTTTGCCCTTGTGATATATTAATAGTAAGCGCAAAACATAGTCTGACTGGAAACTGAACTCGGTTGAAATCATTGGTATCCTGAGGATCATCGTAGTTTCGCCTGCTGCTAGAACTGTTAAAATAGTCGCCTCTTAATATTTGGGGAAGAAACGCTTAATTTGTAGTCTTGTATAATGGGTGTACCAATTTTAAGATTTAATTTATGTGGTGGTAGTCCCAGAGAGTTAAGAGAATTAAGGAATTCTGTTGGGTAGTGAACAACGTCATCTCGATCTGTTACTGCATCCAAAGAGTTATATTTTTTGGATTCTGCTGAGACTTTATGTGGAACTGCATCGTTAATTTCGTCTGCGGCTGTATTTGTTGAAGTAACGACAGTTCGCTCGCAAAGCCAACTGGATTTTTCGTGCTGCAAATTTTCAATATCTGGATAGACCTTACAAATAAGTTCCTCAATCGTTTTTACGCAGGTTCCTACAACATGTGACATGGTAATGCAGCCATCGTTTGGTATGGCGGTGGAACTATTGCCTATTTTTAACAGGTACTTTGCAAACAGAGACCGACAATTTTAGTTTTTGTATATATGGAAAAATTTCAGACTTTGTTAAGCACATATTAAGAATATCGGCACGTGAACCTTTAGGAACCACCGGTAACTTCTGTATAAAATCTCCGGTGAATACAAAAGTCACTCCACCCATAACCGCCTGAGAGGATCTTAAATCTTTGACTGATTGACAGTATCAATATGAGACTTGTGTGACATTGTACACTCGTCCCATATTATAAGCGATGCTCTCTGAAGAACATTACCAGTTGTACTGTTTTTTTAATAGAACATGCGCAAGTCTGTTCTTGTAAAAAGCTTAGCGGCAGCTTAAGTGTAGAATGAGAAGAGTGGCTGCGATGCCTGAAGAAGCGACCGCATCAGCAATTTTGTTTTCGATTCTGATTTTAGCTAAAATTACTGAAGTCAAGAAAGTTTTACCAGTTCCTCCAGGTGCGTCTATTAAAAAAATTTCTCTTGTGCTATGGCTCAAACTGTCCATTATCTTCCGGAAAATAATTCGTTGCAATCCTGTCCATTTTGGTTCGTTTTATAATTTAAATGTGAGTTTTCGGAGATAGGTTTTGACAAACCGACATTTTTTAAACAGTTTTCTTCATAGGAAAAAAAAACAATATTTTCAAGAAGAGTCAGTCCATCATTAAAAATGTTGTCATTAAAATCAATGTCATGTTAATTAATGACCTCTCTCGCGTGACCCGTATTAGACGATTGTCTCGTTGATTCCTATTTGGTTTCCACACTAAGAACGATCACAGCGACGAAGCGACGCGCGCAATTCTCTTCTTAATAAACCAAAATTGACTTTGGCTATACACTATGCGTACACAAAAAAAAAAAAAAAAGAAGCAAAGACACAAAATTCAAGAAGAAGAAAAACGAAAATACATACTTGTGTGGGTAATTTTGGGAAAACTTAATCCTAAAATTAATCATATTTTAAATTAAAAAATCGAAAAAGTAAGTATGCCACTCGATTGTTTAGGACAAAAATATTATTAAAAAAAAATAAAATTATTAAAATTGGTTCAGTATAGATTGCGTGAAAGGTTTTTTTTTTTGCATACAATGCCCATATAAGCAATTTTATATAATATTGTAGTATAGATGTGTAAAGATGTACACTCCTTCTGCCTCTTACAAATTTCATGACAAACTTATAATACTATTCACTGCGTGAAGACTATAAAAAATGTACAAATATTACAATAAAATCATATCATTTAATAAAACTTGGAGAAAATACTTATGTGTATGGTACCTTATAGTATACACGAGTAATACAGATAACGCACATTACAATCGTACCTATAAGTAAACTATTATGGGAAACATTAATTATAGATTTAAATTTTGCATTGCTACTAGATGAATTGGACATCGCTCATTGGCTCATACATCCCTTCTGTCTCTGACCGCAATTGGTTGTGAGTAGGGGCATAGCTTGAAATAATATTCCTCCAACGGGTCAGAGATGGGTGGATTTCTTATATATTATTTAACGATTAATTTATCCCCCAAAGATCGCCATTGTCTGTAGTCTTATTTATAATCGCCTTCGAACAACTTAATAAAATAATTCTTAGCAAAAAACAAATTAATTAATTTTATTTACGCGGTTATTGTAAGAAAAATTCAAGATCTAACTAAACTAAACAATGTATTTATAAAAATTCTAGCTAATATTCACACTCCCCTAATAAATGTAAGATTTTGCACATCTATAAAAAGCAAAACTGTAAATATGTAGATTTAAAAGTTAATAATACAAATATTAAATCCGTTGAAGTACTTAAGTTACTAGGAATTTATTTTGATAAAAGATTAACATACGATAAATACTGTTTATATTTAAAACATAATTTCGAAAAAAAATTAAACATATTGTAATTAAATACTTAAGTTCCAAGCATTCCCTTATTAATACAAATACACTAATCAATGTCACCACGGCTCTGATACTGTCTAAAATTGAATACAGTCTTCCAATTTTTGGCTGGTAAGCTAAATCTCACTTAAAATTATTCAAACCTGCCTACCACACAGCAGTTCGATGGAGCACCAATGCCTTACCGACTTCGCCAACACTCTGCATTTTGGCAGCGGCTGGCCTACCAACGATAGAAGCCAAAATAACTGAAACTTAGGCAAAACTCATTCCCAAACTATTTTGCACTCCAAACAAGCCACTGCAAATATATTTAATAAAAAAAAAAAAATTTATATAAAGTGCAATACACTTTGCGCCGTTGTGCATCTCTTTGTAAACAGTTTGGCTTTCAGCCACCACAAATAACGCCTACTACAACATCATCACCATGGCATTTGCGTCCTACCTCAATTATCAGCACTTTACGGGAATTTCCGAAAAATGACAACAGTAGTGAAGTCTTCCAAAAACTTTTTATCGAAGAAATAGCCAGGTTAAAGCTTAACAATTGGAAATTGTTGCACATGGATGGGACCAAAACTGAACATGTCACAGCTTTCGCTTTTGTAGAGCAAAACGGTTAACTTTTTACAGCAGAGTGGCTACCGGAATACTGTTCGGTCTTTTCTACCGAAGCAGCTGCCATCCTAAAGGCAGTGCAAATTGCAAAACATACTGGAATAAAACATGTTATTTGCACCAACAGTTTCTCTACAGTCGATGCTATCAAAAAACCTTAGTAATCGGAACCATACTATTGGTCAAACTCGTGCATCAAGACACCATCCATCAAAATATTCTGGGTACCTAGTCATAAAGGGATCGCCGGAAATGAAATGGCTGACATAGCAGCTAAGCTAGTATCGCAGTCACCGTCATTAACCACAATTCCTTCCGTGGAGAAGGACATGCACAGGTCAATCAAAGGTATCCTGAAATCTCATCAACATGAAAACTGGCTGGCTTTTCAACACAGGTATAAAGTCTTTAACCCACACCTGGAGAAACGACATTACTCGGAAAGTTGTTCCAGGAGAAAATACACCGTTTTCACTAGACTTCGCATTGGTCACAGTATACAGTACTTACACAGTACTTAACGGGGATGCATGCCATTCTTGTCAACTATGCGGTCATGTGGAGGTATCTCCAATGCTCCTTTTTGACAAATGCCCTCATCTTCATAGTATCAGAGTTGCCCTCTTTCCGAACTCGAATCCCTCATCAGCCCTCATCACAGCTTCCAAATCTAATATAAAAAAGATATTCAACTTCCTAAAAAATTATAACCTTATAAATTTTATATAATATTTTATAATTTCTTAGAGTTGAAGGCCCAGTAGCTAGTGCTCTTTTGTCAATTAATAGTTATATTATTATTTTAAAAATGTATTATAATTAATTTCAACAAATAAATAATTTTTATTTTTGCTTGTTACTCATGAATTAATAAAAATAATTTTCACAGTTTTAGTGATATAGGTAAGCTTAAAGTCTCTTACGAACCTGAATCTTCTTTAACTCCCCATTAAAAATCATATGAATTATGATAATTCATACTTTGGATATCTTGTTGAGAGTCTGAAATCGTTTCTATTTTATTTGTTATTAGTACAATACTATTTATAGTGTTTAATTATATTCTAACTTAGAGTATCAATTTGATTGGGGTTACAGGATATCTCATGGTCGGCGGGGTTCATCTAAGAACTTCCGCATATTCATGATTTCAAGATGAAGTTTTTCAACATTTTCGTTTTAATATTAATATTTTTTTTTTTTTTTTCCGAGTTAATAATAAGAAATATCTTTAATTTTTCAATTTTGTTTTCTTGCTAAGTTGACAACTTATCTAACAACTCCTTTGTAATCCTGCCTCCTTTCCCTTTCCAATCTCAATCTGCCACTTCTTCTTGTATGCCACAGCTACTTTGGCTGCTTGTCTGTCTGTCTATCTTTCAGCCAGTCAACCCCAATTGGCATTGCACACTTTCACTTATTTTGCAAAAATTTCTCTTTTTTTTCATTTCCTAATGACTTTTGAGTCATAAGCCGATTTTTATGATTTTTCTGTGGTAGCAAAAGCATCAGCTTAAAAGTATAGCCTTCATATACTCCCTTCCCATTATGCTATAGCTATTAGCTATAGGTGGTATCCCGTTATGTAATAAATTCACATGTCAAATAAGCATTTAAAATGACTTTAAAGTTATTTGGCTTGGTTTGTGATATGATGCGATGTGGTTTGGTTTGGTTCGGTTTGATTTTCTTTTGGTATAGTATCTTTTTGGTTACCCTATCTCTGTATTCTTTATACATCTTTTTAATGCTATTGCATATTCTGTTACTCCCTCGATTACTTACATACTCGTATTTATTCAAGCATTTTTATTTGAATTAGAATCATTTATCTATGGTGGTAAATGGCACGTAAACACACACCCCACACAGACAATAGACAGACGACTGACAGTCACGCATCTAGCTGATATCGGTTACCGGTAAAGATACTGCACACATTTTCATTGTTTTATCCTGTTTTAGTCCCGGCTCATGTTGTTTGCTTGTCGGTTTTCATCTTTATCCGTAAAATTAATATTGCAACGTCAGCGTTAATCCTTTGCGTATCCTGCTCAGCTGTTCATCCTCATTATCATCATCATAACGAATGAACGCCAACAGCAGCAGCCTCAATACTACTTATTTTCTAATTCCACTGCACTTTCTCAGCAGCACCAACACCAGCTAGCGAATATCCTAATTTCACTATGCATCAATTTCATTCATTTCTCGCTTTCATTATACTCAGATTTTGCCGCAAGCAAAAGTACGATACTCGTACTTTAGTATTTTGTAGAAACTGTGTGTCAAGCTCAGTTGAATTTTGAAAATACTCGTTGATATATTAAAATGCAATTCAATGCAAGTGAAATCTACTCATGGAATCCTTATGTTTACTTTGGGTGGTGGATCATCCAAACCACACGCCCGCAGTGCTTCTTAAAGTAAATTTTCATGAATTTTATATCCTGTTTCAGAAATAGTTTATCTTCTTTTTCTTTTTTTTTTTTTTTTGTGGACTAAATCAATAAGAAAATTGAAACTTTTCGTTTTTTTTACAAAATATTCAATTTCAGTATTTTCAATTTGTTTTATCTCCTTCGGTTTTGTTTCACAGATTTATAACTTGAATTGAAAATTAATTTTTTTTTTACTATTGTACATAAATACAAACTTTTGCTAACTCTGTATTATCTTTTCTAATATATTATAAATATACAATAGTTGAAAAGGAAGATTTACTACATGTTACAATGTACAATACATTGACAGTTCGAAAGTAATGTAATAATCATTATAAGAAATAACAATCTTAATCAATCGTAGGATTTCATAGGGCATACAAAACTTAAATGGTTGAAACTCTTAATTGATATATAAGAAAAAAAAAAAAAAAATTTTTAATTGAAGGATTTTTACTGCTTTTGGGCTTTTTGCAATTTGTATGCATTTTTGTTGAATACTAGACATATTTCGTTTTCAATTCGATAGATAATGGCTAACGAAGACCAAAAATTTCATTTTCGCATTCAATGCATTTCGTTTGAACTAAGAACAAAACCAAATAAACCAAACCAAATTTAAAAGAATATTTTACTCTGATATCTATCATATTCATATAAGTCCTTATTTTCTTTTCAATTTTTCTTCAAATATATAACTTTATACAAATAAAATACAAGCTTAAATCACAAATTGGACTTTAATTGAAAGGAAATTGGAATGAAGAGCAGTACAATTTAAGGAAATTTAAAATTAAATGATGTAGTAGATGCTCATATTCAAGTAGATACGCAATGATTATACTACAACAGGTAAGCCAGCCAATTGTCGGCACTTTAACAACAACATAAATATCTTCAGAACACTGCAATGTATTGTAAAGGGTCCACACCATCCAAACGAAGACATAAAGTTTATGTATCTTAAGGTTTATAAAGTTATGTTATATGAAGTGATATCTAAAAGGACACTCATCGTAAACACTATGGGGCCACTTGATTTTAAAAGATGCGGTCGAACTATCGGTCAGCAGTAGAAGTGTGAGTGAGCCAGAAAAATTGACTTAGGTAGTAACAGTGGAAATAAGTGGTCCAGACAAGCGAGAAAAAAGGTTGAAGTAGCAAAAGAGTGAAACAAGCCGGTTTAATTAAATATCATCTTCTTTCTTGTATGTAAGTATATTACATATTAAATAAAAATCGGTCATATTTCTTGGTTTCCATATGAATGTATATTAGGTGCACGAATAGTAAGTTTTCAAGATCAACACCGTCGTAGGCTATGAAAAATTAGTTAATCGTTCTTGTAACATAGTTCCGACCTTAATACGAAAGAAAATTTGAATTCATTGGAGAACTAGAGTCTTCCAAAATCCAATAGGGCGCCCACTATGGAAGATTTACTTTGTGGTAGAGAGCAGCTTAAATGGAATAGTACTCCCAGTACTCATATTTATTGCTGATCCCCAGATAGAACCACACATGCTCACTCTTTAGTTATTATGGTTCATGAGATATGACCCGAGGACGAATGGACGGACGGACAACGAAGCCTATTGCAGAATATGGTTCCGTTTGGTACCATTTGGGTCCGGAACCCAAAAAAGCAACTTATGACTTTTCAACTTATCCACCTTATTCGTCGTTGTGATATTTCTAAATGCAAAAGAATTTCTCTTAGAAGTTGTAAATACAATATATGTACAATAGTTGTATAAAACAATTTTTTGATATTAGACTCCTGCAATAGTTAACAAGTGGCTTAAAAGTACACGTATATTACACAAGAAGTAAGATTGACAAAGGCTAATTAGCCGAGCAATAGGAACCTATGTATGTTAAAAAGTGTTCAAGAAAGCATTACATATTTCATAATACGAGTATATGATAACTCCTCCTAGTATTTATTAGAGATTCTAAGTCTGCAATTTCAATTTGTTTTGTTTATTGGTATTGGTTACCTAATTATTGGGATTATCTGGTCCAATTTTGATTCTCACAACGGCATTAGCAATGGTGTGATCTTTCACTAATCTTATATTTACTGTTTTCATTCAATATTGGTAGGATTTACCTTTAGGTCATTGCACTATGGAATAAATAACACAAAAAAAAAATATTTTTTTTTGAGGGGATAACTTATTTTTGTTTCTAAAGGAAAAGGGTATGGAACCCATATTTTTAATTAAAGAATGCATCTGTGAAAGTTTTGCAGAGACCTGTAAGTCTGTTGATTATTTTACTGAACACATGCCGAAATTTTGTCTGATTTTATTGGCTTAAAATATACGAAATTTGACTTACAATTGACTATTAAAGTAAAACATGGAAAATAATATCCAATGTTTGTTTAACATAATTGTTTTTTTTTTTGAATTTGTTATGCAAACATGTTTTGTCTTTTGTTTTATGAGTTTTTGTTATATCCTGTTTAAGGCGATCTTAACCTCAAAGTACTTTTTTTTTGTGGAGAAAAAGTTTGGTGGATTGTCGTAACTATTGATGAAATATTGTTTATCTATAGGATAGTCTAATTTTTTTTTCTCGAATCCGAAAGTCAAAAATTACTTCAGACAACTTTGAGTTTGAGCATCAATAACTGCGTTTGTTTCAGATTTTTTATTTAAAAAATGTGGAGAAAATTTGTCAAGAAAGTAAAAGAATTAAAAAATTCGTAAGCTATTAAAACAAATACCAAAATTGGATGTCATCAAAAAGATAATAATAGAAATTAATGTAGAGGATCACAAAATATCCCCTCAAAATGTTGGACGACCACGAATTACTTATCATCATCAAAGAATGAACGCTAGAAACAAAAAAAAAAAAAAAAAAAATTGTCGACAGAATTATTGTATATACTCGAGCTATGGACTCCACCGATGTAATGATCTCTAGTTTATCTCTGAATAAAAGAAAGACTCAAAATAAAAAGATACCTTTACTGCCGTAGAATATGCATCAATAAACAAAAAATCCAAATTTATAATTTGCACTGACTCGATGTCAACTCTCTTAGCTGTTAAAAATATCAACAACATTGAATCAACAGTCAGCATTATAAGAGACTTAATTATAAATCATCACAACAAAATTCGACTGATGTGGATACCTGGCCAATGTAGGAATAACAGGTAACGAACAAGCTGACGCTGCAGCGAAATCTGCAACACGAGCTCCACTTCTACTCTACAACACGTCTAATAAAGATGACATCAAGAACCTGGTAAACAACACAACAGCAGAGAAATTGAATGCAATATGGAACGAATACTCCCACTTTTATAAACAAATAAATCCAACAAGACAAGCACTCAGGATCCCGCCAACTATCAACAGGAAAGAATGTGTATTGTATACCAGATTCAGACTAGGCCACACAAAGTTTTCACATGAACATCTTTTCAACAAGACACCAGTACCAACTTGCAATTTTTGCAACTCAGGTACACTAAGTGTGGGCCATCTCACTGACAACTGCAGTCGAGTCCAATCCCTGTGTAACTCCCTTCACATCCCTCCACTTCGCCATCTACTTACAGAAACCAGTCAAATTAACTTAAAAAATTTCATATTACTAATAAATAAATTAAATCTAAATCATTTAGTCTAAGTATGTTAATATTGTAAATAACAAAAAAAAAAAAAAGATTCTGATTTCATCTAGCTCAAGGCCTTTGTTGCTTCAGCTTTAATATTGTATTTTAGAATTAAGTTTTCTATTGTACAATAAATAAATAAATAAATAAATAAAAAGATACCTATTTCGAAGGATGTCATTGGGTTTTTGGACGTTCCTCCTTTTACATCTAGTTGCAATATGAACCTTCTCTCGGATGATGACAACACTGACGATTCCGATACAGATGGATCCGATATTAAGAATGAATACTCATTTCATTTATATGCTGAATTTAATAATTGAAAATACATTTAATAAGCAAATTTGTGTTACCAGTTTTGCTTGACTGCCACATACTGACCGCATTTTGTAAAAATTGTATAAGTAACTTTTCTCGATTTTAATTATATTTAGTATAATATAAATTGGCATCCGTATATGTGTGTATTTTTAATAACGAGTTTAAATTTTCAGTCTACATATTGACTTACATGATGAGCAGCATGAGTGGGTGTGATTGGACCGTTTTAAGAACATATCTAGTTTTTCTATTGTACAAGTATATACGAGTATAATCGATTAGAATCAATTCTGTTAATTTTCAAGTCTCCAGTTTTATTCCTTGAATTTATAAATAAGGTTCAATAAAGACGTTCTTAGCTCATTTTCTAATGCTTTGATCACAAGGAAGCCTCCAATTCCTGACACCCAAATAAGATGAACATATTGTATGTACACATATGGCAAAAATAAAAGGTACATTGCATGATTTTGAACTTTCTTCTTTAATTTTATTGGTTTTTCCATTAAGGTTCGTATTGTTAGTTGTGTCGAAATACACATTGTACCCCCGAGGAGAGAAGAATCGTTCCGACACTATGAAACGAAGGCACAAGTCTTCGATCATTTGCCAAAACAATGAAACGATCAATGTTTTTTGTGCAGAATGCTTTTAAAGCTAAAAAAAATATCGAAACTAGAGGTATGCCAAAAAAGACATCGACTACAACAGATACCCGTATCATCATAAACGCTAAAAAGGGACCATTCAAATCTTCAAGATGCATTTCAGATGATATTGACCAAGTAATTTCAGCCCGAACGTTTCGTCACAGACTACAACATGCTAACCTACCTGGCCGAAGAGCCCGAAGAGTTCCGCTCCTTCGACGAAATAATTTGAAGATGATGCTCACTTTCGCAAAGAAACATGTAAACTGGCCTGGGCCACACGGTGGAAAAAAGTGGCATTATATTTTATGGAGTGAGGAAACAAAAATAAATTTGTTTGGTAATGATAGTATTCGTAATGTTCGACGCCCCAAAGGAAAGGTATTTCACATGCGCTACACAAAAAAGACCGTTAGGTAAGGCGGCGGCAACATTATGATTTGGGAATGTTTTTCCTGGTATGGCATCGGACCAATACATCGAATTTATGATACGATGACCAGATTCCAATATAAAGACGTCTTGAAAAGTACCATGCTACCCTACGCTGAAGAAAATATGCCCCTGAGGGCGACCTTTCAACAGGAAAATGATTCAAAACACACATCGAAGTTAGTCAAGGATTGGTTCAAAGACAAGAAAGTCAATTTACTAAGCGGGCCAAGTCAGTCACCGGACTTGAATCCTATCGAAAACCTTTGGAATGAGCTGAAGAACAGAATTGTAAAGCAAAATTTCGATATTAGGGACCAATTATGGGAGTGTGTCCAAAAAACTTGGTATGAGCTACCAGTCGAAACTTGTCAAAAAATGGGGGAAGTCCCAAATTATTTCTTGCTTCCAAAGGTTTTGCAACATCGTAATCTATAGCTATAAAACGGTTTACGACATCCGCACAGGATCAGAAAAGTAAAAAAAAAAATGTATGGAAAGAAATGAAAACTACATGCACTTATTATTTTTGCCATATGTGTAGGTATTAATGTCTTAATAAAGAAACAAATTATTTGGGTTACACTTTTTTTAATTACAAAACACATTTTAAAGTGTTTGTACTTGTACTTGTTCTAACAAAAAATTACTTAAAGCTACAAAGAAAACTATAACAAATCAACATAGCAAGATAAGATGATGCGACATAATCGTACTACTACATTGCGTATATCTATTAGTAGAATAGAGTGGCGGAACATACAATACCTTGCTCAAGACTCCAAGGCTTTCCGCCTCAATACGACTTTCTTTCTACATTTTCGATTTTAGTTTTAGTATAATGCCATATCTTGTATTTGCATTCTATATTTATACTAATACTATTGAGAGTCATGCGTTTGGGGTTCCTGAGATGATTCGTTCTTAGATGACTAATATCAAATGGTTCCGGGACAAAGAGTTTATACAATATTATTAAATGAAGCCTGTTTGCCAACAACAACAAGTAAATCATTAAGTATAAGTTTTATAAATCTCTGCATAAATAATTAAGTGAAAATTTCTTATTGACGTATGTTTATAAGTATCTTTAATAAGTGAAGATATCATTCAATGTAATTGTAAATTCACATTAAAATAGTTTTAAAAATTCATTCAAATTGAAGATTCAAATTATTTTCAAGCTGACTATATTTCTTCTGTCTGTGGGCAAAATCTATGCCAAAGATGATGTCTCGTAGATAACAGAATAATCACATCTTATAACAGAGATTGTATGTGAATTTACTTAATTTAGACCACCGTCAATTTCTACATAAGAAAAAAAGAATTTAAAACAAAATCTTAGATTATTCCTCTTATTATATTGATGGCAAATACTTACTAAGTATATCAAAAAATCCTTAATAAATACAAAAACTTCATAATAGAAGTCTTATTTAACTGCTGTTGTTGTGTTTTAATGGCCTTGCTAATCTTTCTTTTGCCCTAGATAGCCGTTTCATGTTAGCGTTTTTTACAAATTGCTTAGTTAAGTCCTGCAAATTAGCATCTTTCAGCAAATTTAAAATATGAAAGGGAGGGCGCTTCTTTCTAAGTCCTGTGGACCATTTGG
Organism: Amiota minor; assembly: GCA_037043295.1. Lineage (NCBI taxonomy): Eukaryota > Metazoa > Arthropoda > Insecta > Diptera > Drosophilidae > Amiota > Amiota minor. The sequence goes on from JBAMAW010000419.1 coordinate 156,995, forward strand.
TAACATCATCGTCTTCATCAAAAAATGATTGAAGGCGTTGATTGCTTTTCTTTTTAATAAATGCAATTTTTGGGGACTTCGGTATAAGTGCAATATGAGATTTATTTTTATCTGAAACCGAGGTCTTCTGGTTCTTGTATTCAGATTTCGTATTCAGTTCTGTGCTGTAGATCACATCCATCCATATAACTTCATCACTTTTTTTTTTCTTTTTGTTAATCCCAGAAGTTTCCGATGTTGTTTTATTGATTCATAACAAATTCTCCCTAAATCGGTTTCCTGCCGTTCCGTTTTCTTATTCTTAAGCGCATTGTTCATCATCAAACGAATCTCCTTTTTGCGGGATAGTAGTGTTGGTGTTGACCGTAGTGCACTCTCATTCGGTCTTAAGATCACATCCTTTGTATCTTGTTTGTCAACTTTTTTGCTTTTCCCAAGAGATATCATATTTTTTAATTCTTTACTTAAAGGCAGTAAGGTTTTCTTTAAGTCTGATATTTCTTCCGTCATTTCTTGTCCTTTCTATTTGGAATCGATTTTCATATAATGATTGTAGAGATCCTGATTGAAGGCCAGACCAGCGACGTTGCTGGTTCCGTGACTGAACAAATTTTCCACATACCTAGACTCCTGCTTCATCTCCATTACATGAGAATCACAAATGGGCTGTGGTTTGGACTGTTCTCAGTTTATCATATCTGAAAGTGTAAATACAAATTTATATTGGAATTGTTGAATTTAGTCTGTCAGAGGATTGAAACTAGCTTATGTGATTTTTTTATGGTTTAAATGTCATACATTTATTGCAGTTTTATGAAATTTAGGAATGCTAGTATACATCAGGAATGTGCTGGGAAAAGTTACTTTTATTCTGTTGGCAAACTATCAAAGACTCCATAATAAAAGTCTCATTTATCAGTCTATCAATTTATAAATATTAATACAAAAATAATTTATATGACATAATAATCAATAATTTGAAAACGAAATAGGTCATCGGTCAATATTGATGAGTATAAAAATGAAAGAGGGAATATTTTTAATGCAATAATAAATGCAAGTCATACATACAAAATGCGAATATAGTTGTACTTGTACAACTACATCCACAGAATTAGTGTATTGTAACTACAAAAAACATGCACTAAACTTTCATAAAAAAACGACATACAAAAACGAATACAATATATACATAGGTACGAGTATATGGAACACACATGCAACAATATGTTGCAATAAGCACAACTTTAAATAAGCAGCAACAATAATGCAATAAAAGGCGACAGGTAAACTCTTTTCAGAAGAGTTTCCTTTTCAAACTTCTTCTGACTCTCTTACACACTGTACACACCATACCATCCTACAATTCTACCATTTTAGTTGCAAGTTACCACTTTTACTACTTTTACTAGGCAGTTGCAATATGCCATCATCATTGTTGTTTCATTTCTTAACTTTCATAGGTGAATGTGAATGTGAGTGAGTGTGTGTAAAGCATTTAAAACTTCCACCACAACAATCTACTAAGAAACTTACTTGTTTAAACTAACGCTTATTCCATTGTATTCTACATATTATTGTTGCTGTTTCTTGTTGTGGTTCTACAATAGTTACCGTTATTGTTGTTGGTTTTGTTGTTTTTAGTTCATGCAATTATTATAACAGAACACAAGTTTATCGTAGTACTTAGTTAGTTACTCTACGTAACAATCATGCAACAAAAACAAAATAAAAATGAAAGAAAAAAGAAAATTCTAAGACATGTTTGCGTGTCTCACGCCAAAGGAGATTGACATAGGTACGAGATGTGGCCCAAAAGTCATCGACAAACTTACAACAACGTACAAAGTCCGTGAAAAAATATTAGAGCGAGCTTTAGCTTTAAGCCATAAACTCGATGCTGAAGTGCCCAGATAAAACTTCCGAATTATGTCTCTGTTATAGTGTAGGAGTTCGACTATCCGCTTCGGTTGGTTGGTAACCAGGTCAGTGTGCCCGCATTATATGGTTTTGGCTGTCAGATTTCAAACAATATCTTGAAAAGACCTACAGCCATCAGTAAATGCATCAACGATCTAATTCTAGCACATTCTGCCAGAATAGTCAGTTACCCAAATGAATGCCATAGGGTGCTGGTACTGGACTTGATTGAGGGTGGTCAACGCATTTCATTCTGTGACTATTCTGTGAAATGACAGAGCCTGACTGATACCACCTGACAGACCGCATAGATATCTGCTTGAAAGTCATTGCACCAAGGCTGCTAGATCCATTTGAGAAGTTTGAAAGCGAAGAGACTCCAACACTCGACACCCTTACTTGAAATTATCATTCCTCTTCAGTTATGGTAATATAGTAATAACATTCTTCTGCCTTGACTTTTGGTTGAAAATTCAATTCAAAAGGCAAGTGAAATACTATTGGAACGCACCTCGGGTACATACATACATATATGTGTGCCTGTGCATAGCCATTTCCTGTGTATAGGATGCGGGAATACCAACAACAAAAGAAACACACAAAATTCAGCAGATGCTTGTTCCTGTTTTACGCACGCTTCATAAATAAATCACTCCAGAAAAAAATCGTAGGGGCGAACGAAGGACGATGGCACCTTAGTAAGCGATTCGGACATTGGATATCGCAGTGTTGTGTTGTGCTCTTGTAAAATCCATAAAAACAACAAAGTTGCCAATGCTTCTTAAGTTACTCAAGGATTCGTACTGGTACTTAAGAGATCTTGATGTTCGAACCGGACGAATTCACATCTTTATGGTTTTTTTACGTTTCATTGTATTTTCAACTTTTATTGAGATTTTCATGTTTTCAACACACACACACACACACACACACACAAGTACAGATACAACCAAATTACAACAAAATTGTAATGGATAGGATAAGAGTGACAGTGACAGTGATGATGATGACAATGAAACAATGAAAAATCAAGACAAATTGAAGAAAATACTCATACATAGAAAAGTCACGATTTTGTATTGGAGTAGGCAATTTCATTGAAGTTGAGTCAATGACTCGGGATTTGTGGATATTCTTTCCATAATTCCCAAAACCAAACCACTCGTACTAAATAAAAGCATCTTTAATAGTATTTATATACCAACCAATACGAGGGTCTATCAACAAGTACTTAGCCTCACCGCCCGATGGCGCTACTATTCCAAAAGAGTGTTACCATCCTGCAGTACATTCTTTTTTTTACTGTCAAAGTTCCAGTCAATTCCCTTGATTAGTTTTGTTTTGATTGGCTTTGGAAGCGCGCGTGTCGGTCAGTTTTACAAAATTGGAAAAGGAGCAATATCGTTCGGTGATTCCATAAAATTAACTTCTCTAAGTTAAGATATGATAATTTTTGAGAACAATTTATAATGATACTATTATAAACTAGCAAGGGTAAGGGGCTTAGCTCACTCTACTTCACTGATAACAAACTGACGTTCGAACCCACGAGGGAACTTGCTTTAGGCTTCGAATGATCCATAATATTTGTGATGTTCTGAAATGTTGTAGAATGCTCTTGAATACTCCCGAGTGTTCTACGTTTTGTAGAAATTTCTAGAGGGTGAAACTTCCAGTCCTTCAAAAACACGCCCTTTAGTTAAACACGGGAACCTTCTGTACGAATGGGGGTTGTAGGCCTACCTTAGCATATAACTTTTTTCATTGTACCGGGACACTTTTTTGAGTTTTAGCGGCATGCACATTGAAAATTTTCTTTTATAATATACGAGTACACATATTCATTAATATTATTATTCTTTATATCATGTTTCAATGCAGTATGAATACAGATTGAACTCTGAACATAAGTGAAATCAATAATGTAATATTCCTGTATGTTCATTCAGAGGAGCGTGAAGAGTATACCCTTTATTTTTAGGGTTCCGGACCCAAAGAGGCTTCGGTGTCCGTCCGTCTGTCCTCGGGTTATATCTCATGAACCGTAACAGGTAGAGGGTAGAAATTTTGACAGAATATGTAGTTCTATCCGGGCATCAGCAACAAATACTAAATCTACAATATTTTCAAAATCTTAAAGGGGAAAGATACTTTTTGGTTTGTATCGGAGCTATACGATTCAGTAATCCCACGATCTTGAAATTTGGGTGTTTGATCGCTATACATGAAAAACTTATACTGTCGAAAGTGCCTCCCACACAAACTCCAATCTGGTACGGAACCCTCCGTGTACGAGTTGGCCGATTTATTTTTTCTTGTTTTTTTTTATTATTTAATCAAATTCAATTGAAATTGTCTTTGAATTGTTGTCCTTGTTGTGTTGTAGCCATGAATCTAAAAAAATCTCAGATGAAAGGATATAACAAAAAAAAAAAAAAAAAAAAACTCTGTCAATCTAAATTCATTTGTAAGCATTCAATTCAGTTTTGCTTAGTTCAGTTCAGCTCAGCTTAATACATTTTAGTTCTTTTTGATTTATAATCAAGATTTAGATTCAGTTTCACTTAATCAAACTTAAAATAACATATAATATGTTAGATGTTTCTGTACTGATATGTTCAGTAGATTTCGATATTGTGTTTAAGTGAATTTTAAATAATTTGATCAGTATATTTTTTATTTAACAATTGACAATCACTTGATTAAATACTGATACATTCACATATTGTAAAATGTTTGACTATGCGGGCAGTCAACGAACTACATAGGTATGTCTATAAGTTTAAGAACCGCTGTTAGATGTTCTATAATAATTTCTTCTGGCTGTTAGTAAGTATATATATTAGTTCGGAATATTGGCTTTCAAATGGTAACGAAATGAAGAAATGCAACAGTCTCTCGTTATTTTAAAAATAACTTAGTAATCATTTCTACAATGTTATTATACTTTAATCCTAATAAAAAATAACCGTATAAGTAGTTTTACCATGTGTTATGTATAATATATTTTCATTCATTCTGTCACTCAGTCAATCAGTTAGTCATTTGGTATATTCTTCGCTTTCACTTGAAATCTTTTGTTGCCAATTCGATTGCATTTCAAGTCATCGTCATCGTTGTAGTCTTCATCGTTTTACTCTTAGCGCTTTCGAACGCCATGAAGTGGATATTAATTCTATAAGAAATCCATTTCAAGTCTAAACGTGCACATTGCCAAAGTACCGTGCATCGCTCGCTGCACCAATCGCACTGCCGTCCAAAACTTCGACAAAAAACTTTAGTAAACCTCTTTGTTCCGCCCCATATTGCACTTGTTAAACTGTTCAGTCGTCATCAGCATCGCATCGTCTTAGACCACGTTTCTTCTTCTTTATCCTCATTTTATCTACAGTCGTAATTTGTTGTCGGCAATGATGGCAAGCAAGGCAACGGTTATGTTGAACTAAGGCAATGGATCTCATTTATACTCAAAATGGTTGAATAGCAACTTTGCACTCAATATTATAGATACTTAGCTGGCAGAGTCTAAGAATAAAACGAAATAAAGAAAGAAGGATTCTATAAAATTTAGGTTGACGACGGTGTCATTTTTGCACTTCGGTGTTAGTCAGGAGTGATGCTTGTTGTAACCTCTTTCTAACCCAAAAGCTGTTGTCGTCTTTCGTCATCATCATAGTCATAGTCGCAGTCATAGTCATAGTCACTTATGCCTGCTACATATCTCCATCACCATCAACATTTTCGTCGTCGTCGTTGTGTCGTTGGTGCTTCCTGTCTATCCTGCATCGTCATCCTGTCTTATTTTGGACTTTTTTTTTTTTCATACCTTACTTTTTATTTTATTTTTGATAAGGCAAGTGCTCTATTTCAGCAACAGCAACAGCAACAGCTACGGCTCCAACTCCAGCTCTAACATCAGTTCCAGTTTTCTACTCCTAAACATCTCAATACGAATTTTTCAAACAACTGAACTCAGTACTTCTTTTCACTTCTTCATCGTCATCGCCTCAATTGTATTGAAGACCGACTTGCAGCACCTGCAGCATGAGCATACACACACACACACACACACACACAAACATGCAAGCACATGAACTCAAAAAAGGATGCGCTGAAAGGATACGACATTCGTTGGAGTTCGGCATTCACCTGGCGAGCCAAGTTAAGCAAATCACATATTTTATTCATGTGTTCATTAGGAAGCTACAATGTGCGACCAAAATGTTTAAAGGAAACGCTCTTCACACATACACATATACACACATGTATGTATGTACATAAATACATATGTATATATGGGTGTGTATGTAACGGAAACTCAGAGAAATGGCATATACACATTTGCTCCTATTGCAATGCACCACTAATTTGAAATGGACAACTGAAAGAGGGAAACGCTTCCTGCGGATGTTCAATGAGGAAGAGTTAGAGGGAACAAGAGTGAGTTAGTGAGTCAAAGAGTGATGATGGTTAGTAGTAGCAGATGGAGCAGAAGTGTAAAAGAAGAAGGACCGCTACTTGTTTTATCTATCAAGCCAAGCCAAGCAAAGCCAAGCAACATGCATGCACCAAGTAGCGCACATTCATTCAAGTGTCAATGCGCGTTTGTATTTGTATCTGTGGATCTGTATGTGTGTCAATATATATGTATATGGTGCAGCCTAAGTGTCTGTGTGGGTGCATTCTTTTAATTTTTGTTTTTTTTTTTTTCATTTTTATTTTTTGTGTGAGGGTAGCCTCTTTTTTTCTTTCTGCCACGCTCGTTTGAGCCTTTTGCATTTATTGCATGCATGCGATAAAGAGTACGAAACTGGGTTGATCATATCGTAACGTTTCGTTACTTTAGTTTACGTTACGTAAAATTGTAATGTTGTCATTGCAGCAGCAGCAGCAGCAGCAGCAGAAGCAGCAAACTGCGTTCATCTGCCAACCTCCATTGACTTACTTGACTTGTCTACTCCACTGCACTGCACTCCACTCAACTTCATTTCACTTCCACTCTACTCCATTCTACTTGACTTGTGTGAAAGTGTATTTAATATGATTCTTTGGTTTGTCAGTCAGTCAGTCAGTTGGTCGTTTGGTTGGCTGGTTTGTTGATTGCTTGTTCTATTGGTCTACTGGTCGTCGTTCTTCTGAACTGTGATGGGATGGGATGCTTCTGTCTTGTTGCCCAGTATTAAAAGGCGTGTGTGTGCCATAAATTTTTGTTCACCCTAAATTATGTAAAATTCCATTACAAAAACTCCGCGCGCGCCTCTAGTTTGTGGGAAATACTGGTCTCTTGCATTTAATCTTATTTCCGCACTCTCTCTCTCTCTTCTTCTTCTTTCTCATTTCCTTCCCATTCTCATTCACTATCTCCTCTTCCTTTCTCACTTTATCTATATTTTTCTCGATTTAACTGAACTCATCCAAACTTAACTCTCATCTGGATTTCACTTCATTTAAATGCAAAAGTACACAAATTCCCACACGAATTCAATGAATATAAAAGAAAGAAAGTGAGTGACTGAATGGCAGAATGAATGAGTGATAAGTAAAGTGAAAACAAAAAAAAAAAAACAAAAAAAAAAAATGGGACATACAACTAATAAATTTTATAGACATTTTTCGTAAGCGAACTTTAATAAAATACATTTTCATCTGAAACTATCATAAGCAAATGTTGTAGTTGTTTACAAAATTCATGAACAATAAGTTTAAGTTCAATAGAGAGGGAGGGGTAAAGTAAGTACTTACAATAGTATTGACAGTGATATTCTTTGACTAAGAGTAAGGAACTTTATATTTGGTAATTACAACCATATTTATCAGCTCATTGTGAACTTCAAATTTCTAAACGTTCCCCAAGTGGTTTTTTAAGCACAAATCCGATAAGTTTGATTTGATTTTTTTCCAATGAGATATCAACATCAGGAAGACGTTATCAACTTTTGACAATCTGTTGATGTTAAGAATGAAAGTTGATAAAACTCAGTGTCAGAGTTATTTTACAAAGACATTCAATATTCAAAAATATTTTATATTGTAACATAACGTTTCTCAGGTTATTTTTTACAGTTGCGTTGGTCAACGTCCTACATAGGATAATAAAAGACAATTTGTGACTTTACTTGCGAAATGAAAGCTGATAAAATCAAACGTAAATCAACTCAAAATGATGTACTTGTCTATTAACAAACTTAAGGGACAAATACACTTTTTCAAGACAAGTTCAAATTGTTCGTTGCTGTAATTTGATGTGTTGCAATATACGAGGGTCGACTTTATGTTTTTTTGTTTTTTTTTTTGAAGTTTAGTTCATCACTAATCTGCTGTTGGTCTCATTTAATATTGACCAGATGGTTTTTTGTTTTATTGTCAATTAAAGCAATAAACCTTTGTGTATTGGAAAAAATGGGAAAAGGTGAATTTCGAGTGTCCAGAAGTATTTTTTTTGTGCAAAAAAACTATCACCGAAACCAAAGCAAGGCTTGATAAATACTATAGCGACTGTGCTCCGTCAACTTTAATGGTTCAGAAAAGGTTTACTGAATACTTTGTGGTCCTACTAACACAGAAATCGTCGATTAAATCATGGAGAGAGTTGGCTGAAACTGTAATCATTTCAAGTAAGCCAAGACATCACATTTTACACGAATATTTAAACATGGAAAAAGCTATCACACACACACACACTCCATAAGCGCAACTGTGTGTCTACTTCAAGGAAAGTTCGGCAATGTTCAACTGCAATCCGAACAGGTTTTTGCGCCGTGGACAAAATATTGATCCATCACAATACACCAGAGACCAAGAAAAAGCCAAAGCAGTGGACTTCTCTCGGGTGAAAGTGCACCAACAAAGGCCAAGGTGGGTCTATCTGTTAACAAGGCTATGGCGAAAGTTTTTTGGACGTGATGCACGTGTTTGTCATTCACATTGAATTGAGTATTATTCAGAGTTGTTGGACAGATTCGATATTGATCTGAAGCAAAAAGAACCGCACTTGGTAAGGAAAAAAGTGTTTTTCCACCATGACAAAATGAACGGACAGATCACACTAGTTGAAGGAATTCGTTTGGCCGTGTAACGCCAATTTTACTCTAGTAAAATATAATAATATGTACTATATATAAATATAAACATATCGATAGCTAAATTGTTATACATTTTTTAAGCAAACTTAATTACAAATCACTTTTTAAATAAAATTAAAACTATCATCATTCACACCACTCCAATTAGGAATTTCCATTTCGATGCTGAGTTTATTTTTCCAAGACTTTAAAGAGCAAATGCCTTCTCCCCACTAAGCTTGATATTGTACATAGTTCGGAATGTGTAGCTTCGCATCTTCTAATCTCTTCAACTCTGGTTTTTATATCTAGACTGCAAATATTTACAAGAAGAATACATGAATTTATTTAAATGTACGAATATAATAAATAGAAATTGAATTAATCGAATTGTCATTGCAATTAAATTGAATTGAATTTAAATAAAAATATCTAAAATAATAATAATCAATTTATTATTATTATTATTTTTTTGATGCTTAATTCTAAAATTCTTCTAAGTATTTCATAATTTTGTAATAATAATAACAAAAGAATTCTTGATATTTTTGTTATTTCCGAAATAATAATAGTATTTACATTTCAATTGTAAATGAAACCATAAAGTTTAAGCTCATTAATTAATATACTATGTATGTAAATACTATATGCTACATACGCACACATGTAACTATACTCATAAATAAAAAGTATCTTTTACTGTATGTTAACATTTCCATTTACTAATTTTGTTTAAATTTCATTCATATTCATAAATCATAGACAAGTAATAAATAAATCAAAATCTATTGAATAAATGTCCAACAAGTGAAGTAAAATAAGTATGTTACTACACTTACATGCATAGGTATATTGTATAATACAATAGATTTGTAACAGAATATTAGATTTACATTATTGTAAGTATGAATGCATATACACGTTAAGAGAAATGGTTGATGATGTAAAAGAGCAAAGTTTCAATAATAAAACAAAATTTGTATTATCCTTAGATTGTACAATGTACATCATAGGTAGATATGTACATAAAAGTATAGTACATATCTACAGGAAGCTAAATGATTCGGATGTTTTGCACTTTTAATGTAAAGGCATTAAATTGAGTAAAAGAAATTATGTTTTGTCAAATGTTTTTGATTCATTTATTCAATTTATCTTCAGCTTTAGATTATATTAAATATTAAGGAAATAAAATTTGTTCAATATGAACAAAATTTTTTTTTGTTTTACATTTTTGGGCCAAAATCCGTTTCTTTGCATTAATAGAGGGATATTTTCTTTCGATTTGTGAAAATTCGTACTGGGAGTATTATTCCATTTATGCAGCACTCCACACCAAAATCAATCTTCCATAGTGGAATAAAGAAGACTCCATTTTTCCAATGACTTCACAATTTTTCTCAAATTGAGGTCCAGACACTGTGCCACTGCTTCAAAAAAAAAAAAAAAAAAAAAAAAAAAGAATGGTGACTTTGATAGCTAATTCTGGGTTTTACACGAAGTGTGCTTAGGGTCATCATCTGGCTGGATAGTCCCATTAAGCGTGACATTGGCATACCTTTTTACATGCTAATTTTCACCATTCTCTTGTATCCGTCAATTATATCTTCACCTCCAATTTGAGAATATGCTAGACATTGTTATTTTAGTTCCTCTAACATGGCTAAACTCTTGCACAGACGATTTGAAACACACCATTTGTTGTTATGAATGTACACTTAACTAATTTGAATTAGTAATGAAGCAATATTTCTGGAAGCGTCCTGGTAAGAGAGTACCAAAGCATCATGCCTAGTGGATTCTCAAATTGGAAGTGAAGATATAATGGAGGATATAATGGCGTGAGGATACCAGCCAGAAGTTGTTCCCCTGCACAGAATATCCCAAAATTATCATAAAAAAGTATGGCCAGATATGCATTTTTAAACGATTTTGTGAGCGCCATTCCAGTCTCAATGTGATTATCCAGCCAAATGATGGCTGCTTTTTAGGGTTCCGGACCCAAAGGGAACCAAACGGCACCCTATTGCAGACACTTCGTTGTCCATCCGTTCGTCCTCGGGTCACATCTCATGAACCGTAATAGCTAGAGAGATTAAATTTTTACAGAATGTGTACAATGGTCGGAAAAAGTATTTTGACAAAGAAAAAATTGTGCCTTTTAGTTTATATATTTATTTTTAATGAAAGAAAAAAATTTAAAAAAAACCATGATAATAGTCTAATATTAAGTTTATAAAAAAACATATCTTAGTTCAATTTAATATATAGATATGAAAAATTATTTTTCAAAAATGTATAGTGGGAAAAGTATTTTGACAAAATATCAGAAAAAAATGTATATTAAGATAAACTTACAAATATGAAGGCACAATTTAAAAAAAAATAAAGTCTCCTTTAGCGTTGATAACTTTTTGCAATTGGCGTGGTACTGATTTCGCTAAATTTTGGAGGATTTGCGGACAAATGTCCTTCCAATGGCTTTCGACCTCAGCGATTGTTTCCTCGCACGTTCTTGTTAAACATGGACTTCTTTTCCTTTTTATATAAGCTCACACATTCTCAATAATATTTAAATCGGGACTTTGTGGTGGCCAATCCAATAAATTTACTCCCACATCCCTTAGAAAGTTGGTTATCATCTTGGCTTTGTGACACGGAGCATTGTCGTGTTGTAAAATAAATGACTGTCCATTTAAAATATAGAAGTATTGACCCTGATTCATTGATCCGTCGATTGGTACCAAATCTCCGATGCCATTGAAGCAAACACAACCCCAAAAACATTAAACTCCCACCATGGGCGACTCGTTCACATACAGGTGCTACTCATTTTTTTTTTTCTCATTTTCTTAGGCGTTCTGCAGAAAATTTTCTTGTTTGATGCATGGTACTGAAAGGAGCTTTCACCAGTCCACAATACTCGCTCTCAAAATGATGAAGGCTTGTGTACATATTTTTTTGGCAAATTCCAGACGTTTCAGCTTATTTTTTTCTTGAAATTTGAGGTATTGGCCTGGCTGTATAGGTAACAAAACCTGCCTCTTTTAAACGATTTCTCACAGTTCTTCCACAAATTGCAATATTATACTGCTTATTCAATTCAATTGCTGCAGATGTTGGAGTTTTTAGCAGTTTGTCTTTAAATTTTCCCACAATTAAACGGTCTTCTCTTTTGTTCGTCTTGAGTGGTCTTCCTGAACGTGGCATGTTACTTGTAGATTTGATTTTTTTTTTTTGGTATTAATTTGATAATAAACAAAATACTTTTTTCCAGTCAGTTTTAGCTCAGTTCTAACATTGCACGTCGTAGAATATGAATGGATAAAGTAATAAACAAAATAGTTTGCGCATTTACAGTTATTATCACCTATTTTGTTTTGATAATCATTAGAGAACCGTTACTTCTCAGAACTTATGAAAAGAAGTAATCAAACATATCACATAGTTTTGTCAAAATACTTTTTCTTCATTGTAGTTCTTTACAAGCATCAGCAGCAAATAGTAAAACAAAAATATTTTCACAATCTTAAAGGGTCCCCATACAAGAAATATTTTGGTTTATATGGCAGATATACGATCCAGTAATTCCACGCTCTTGAAATTTGCATGGTTGATGGCTATACATCAGAAACTTATATTGTCAAAATTTCAATTTCATCGGACCACTAGAGAGGGTACCTCCCAGCACTGAAATTCAGGTTCTTATTCGAAAAACTTCAAAAACTTCGATTCATTGCGTATTAGTATTTGTTGCTATTTATTGTTATAAAAACCACTAACTAATTTGTCAATTACATATGTGCATAAAAAGTGATATTCTTCAAAAAATAGCCTTTGAGGATTGTGCTCAACAGAAATCCCAAAAAACACTATTATCTTAATCATTACTAATCCAAACCAACAGCATACTTATTAAATTAATAACATATTTATGTATATTTGATTTGTATCAATTAATCATAGCACAAATATATTTATATCATTCACTTTCTTTACTTTACAAAAAGGGCCCCCAATTCTTGCCTGCCCCAGGGCTCTGGCATGGCCTAAAACGGCGTTGATTTTGAAGACTTACTATTCGTACACCTAATATAAGTTAAGACTCTTCTTTCAAGGGCATTACTCCTGTTATTTCAATTAGGTTTCTCATAATATTTTGAAACTCTAATGAAGTCAATTCTTTGTTAACAAATTTCATGAGCAAGTGCAAAAAGCGCTGAACGCACTTATAATAATTTATAAAGATAGGAAGGGTTAAGTTATATCAAACTCATCAAGAAGAAACTCAAGTTGTCGATAATTAACAAATGAAAATGAAATAAAAAACGGAAATTTAATTTAAAAAAAAAAAAAAAAGCCAATGTGAGTCGGATCACACGAGAGATGTGCAAACCTATAGTACTTGAAGAATTTGGTAAGTTGCAAGTAGTTATGCGTTCAGTATATTTTTTGTCAATTTAAAGAATCTAAACTTTTAGTATTGGATAAATAGAATGGAATATGCGGGTTTTGTATGTTTTATTTTATTTAAGTTGTATTGTAAATGTATTAATTAACAATGGTTAGTATTAGCTTATGGTAACTAAAATAAGAAATATAAATTTTCGACAACAGTACGAAATGAAGAAATGATATAATATTTTATACTGTTTGACCAGGAGATATATAGACAACAATGCAATGCACTTTCAAATCGGATTTTAATTGAAATTCAGTGCAGCGTACATCTCCAATTGTATCATTTCCGCATGAAAGAGTTGTTTGTAATGTCAATGGATTAAGTTGGTATGTAGGTCCATTCTCATTGTTTTGACAATCTTTGTAAATCGCAACTCCTCCAGATCTTTTGTACTGACTGCAACACTGAAACAATGGAATGGTAATTGTGGTTTCGTCTTCAAGCCAAGTTTCTGTTAGTAATAATAATAATATAATCTCATTGTTTTGTTACCGCGTCTTGAAGGTCACCGCTGTGTGCTACAAGACTTTGACAATTAAAAGTCATTAAAGTTGTTACGTTGGGCGATTTCAGGGATTGCAAAGCCGTGTATTGTATTGTTTGTGTAAGTAAATAATAGTAAATACATGAGGAAAAAAATGGTAGTTAAAAATAAATAAGAACTTAATTTTGTCTTTCATAGACTGCAGTCGCAACTGTGCTTCTATTAGTTATCGTTATCTATACATATAATAAAATGGTAGACTTTGCCAATGCGAAAGAACAATTCTGACACCACACAATGATCACGCCACAGTAATTAATGATAAAATATTGAGGATTGTCCCAGGGGAAAACACTGAATATCGTTCCATTAAGAGTAATGGAACAAGAAGACGCTACCAATTATCGTATAGAATTTTTAGACTCTCTGAGGGGCACTCGATCTGTCTTCACATAGTATCAAATTAAAAATAGGAGTACCCATTATCCTTTTAAGAAATTTAAGTCCTCCTAAATTGTGTAACGGCTCCGGATTAAAAGTGAAGACTTTACAAGAAAACGTTAATGAAGCAAAGATTTTGACAGGTTGCGGCAAGGGAGACAGCGTTTTCATACCTATGATTCCTCTAATTTCCAACAATTTCCCAATTCATTTCAAACGTGTTCAGTTTCCCGTAAGCTTATGTTACGCAATGGCTCTTTCCCGTATTAGCAATTCTAATAATTTATATGCACATATTCCTGAAGACTCCACATCAAATGTTGTGTAAAGAGAAGCGTTATTTTAGACAGGAATATATTATATTTTCATTCAAAATCGTTTGTATGGGAAAATAAAATAATTGCTAAAATTTTAGGGGGGTACCTCCCAAACCCACCATTGAAATTCAGTTTCTTATTCGAAAAACTTTTTTTTGATTTTTTCACTTTTGAACAGAAATGTAGACACTATAAGTTTTTAATAAAGGTGGTACATTTGTTGGAACTAGTAAAATCGGACCACTAAGGGTCCGCACTTAGCCGATTTTTTTTTATATCACTACACAAGCTCATGTATTTTTCCACTAATTTGTGAACATGAGTACTTGGAGTACTATTCCATTTACGCTGCACTCCACCCCAAATTAAATCTTCCATAGTGGGCGCCCTATTGGATTTCGGAAGACTCTACTTCTCCAATGAATTCAAATTTTCTTTCGTATTAAGGTCGGAACTATGTTACAAGAACGATTAACTAATTTGTCATAGCCTACGACGGTGTTGATCTTGAAAACTTACTACTCGTGCACCTAATATACATTCATATGGAAACCAAGAAATATGACCGATTTTTATTTAATATGTAATATACTTACATACAAGAAAGAAGATGATATTTAATTAAACCTGCTTGTTTCACTCGTTTGCTACTTCAACTTTTTTCCTGCTTGTCTGGACCACTTATTTCCACTGTTGCTACCTAAGTCAATTTTTCGAGGGCGCTCACACTTCTACTGCTGACCGATAGTTCGACCGCATCTTTTAAAATCAAGTGGCCCCCAATAGTGTTTACGATGAGTGTCCTTTTAGATATCACTTCATATAACATTAACAACTTTAATTTGTGTAAGAAAATCTTTTTAATTTGTAACTTTATAAACCTTAAGATATACAAACTTTATGTCTTCATTTGGATGGTGTGGACCCTTCAAAATACATTGCAGTAGTTTAAGTTGTTCTGGAGATATTTATGCTAGTTATAAAAGTGCCGACAATTGGCTGGCTTATTTGTTATACCTAGTATAATCATTGCATATCTGCTTGGATATGAGCATCTACTACATCACTTAAATTTCTTTAAGAAATATTGTATGAAATATTGTATGAAAATATCATAAGCTTCACATATATGTATGTAGCCATACTACTCATGTAAATAAACATGAAATCAACGAATGTTGGCCACATTCACATAAATAAAACAAAAAAAAAAACCAATAAAAATACTTATATTGTAAGTAAAAAAAATAATAATAAAAAGAAATGAAAAAAGAAATGCCGCTTAAAGGTTCAATGATATTCTTCTATTATTTATGCATACAAAATATTCGTACAACAGCAAAAACGCTTAAATAATACAACACCAAAATGTTCGAGTTGTCGTTTATATAAACGGGAACGGGTGGTTGGCCCTAGGCTCACATTAATGCCCCCAGGACACGATAGCCCTCGCCATGTTTGGTTTCGGGCATGGAGGTATTAAAATGAATAATTTTTATAAAGCGAAAAATAATTTGTATAAAAAAAGAAAAACGGAACAAATAAATAAAAACATACATAAGTACCTACAAGGAAAAGGAAATGCAAAAGCAAAAATACAAAGACAAAAAACATGGATATCATAAAAAATGCAATATTATTAATCAAAAGCATGTAAAAAAATCATAAATATTACATATATATTTATAGTACATACAATATAGTATGCATACATAATACCATAATATCACATGTTTGTTCAAAAGGCTTTCGCTGGAAACGGGGCACGTTTCTATATTAAACTGTGATCAATCATCATTTTTTTAACATATTTTATATACTCTCAAAAGATTTCTTTACCAAAAGCACCTAAGGGAAGCGAAATATGCACGCAACTTAAAAAGGCCATTTTCATATGGTGAGCCTGATGGGCCTCTTATAGTAGCTTCCCAATTAAAGATATTATCCCCAATGAGTGTTGCGCTGCAGTTCTCAGGTGGGTCGGTGGACATCTCCGCTAGTTCTTTCAGTAATCGTTTGCAGGCTGTCGTTGTTTCACGGTTCGGGACTGCTCTTGACGACGTAGATGGTACTATGGCCGGTGCAGGCGGCATCGTGGTTCCTCAACATCTACGTTACCCCGATTCTGAGGTATCATACGACCCCTTGATCTTGTTATACGGCCACTTAATCATGGTTCTTCAACATTTAGGTTATCCTGATTCTGAGGTATCATACGAGCCCTTGATCTTGTTATACGGCCATTATATGGCGACGCCATTTTAAATTGGTCCAAGTCCTTTTAGTATGTTTATGCTACCTTGCTTTAACCCAATATAATCTGATATTTCAAAAAAGTTGTAAGCTAAGTGATTTTTGTTTTTGGAGAGAATAAAATAATTTGGTAGGTACCTGTCATCCCACCACTCTCGTCAACAATCTAGAGCATGACCAGGCTCAAATAAAATCGTATCTTATCTTTTAGTACATTGTCTGCAACATTATTATATTTCTTTATGAAAATAATAAACACTTGTTTACTTATTTTTTATTTTTAAGTTTTCATTTTTTTTTTTTTGTAAATGAAACTTCTTTAGCGGCGTTGGGCAAAAACTTATATCAAAAATTTGAGTGAAGAAATACAAATCGTCACGTTTTGGAATCATCTGTGTCTCCTGAATCGCACTAGGACTTCAAATTTTCACAGAATGTGTATTTGTTTTGCCAAAACCCCAACCAATAATAAATTAGGTTGTTGTACAAAACAAGCGAATGTACAAAGAAAAGAGAACGAGAAACACACAGAAGCTCGTCGATGATCTAATTTAAGTTCAAAGGGGGACAGACGGCAAACGTAAACACAACAACAACAATTAGACATGCCAAAGAATCAAAAAGCAAGATACAGACAGATAGACAGACTGACAGACTTTGAGATTATCTCGGTCTATTTGTTTCTAAGAAGTTTCACTTCTATCACGTGTACGATGGCATACGCGCAAGTTTTTTTTCAATTTGCATCATTTTGATCCATGAATAATGAACATTATAACGGCCGATCCAATTTTGTTTACAACAACAATAGGGAACATATTTCTCTGTTGGTATATTTTAATCTATAAATAGTCGCCCGTTTTTAAAATACTATCAGGGAGCTCCAGCAATGATTCTCAATATGCGAGGAACTTGCATTTCCCCATTTTTTCCCATTGCTACGAGCAGTAGGTTCAAATTTTCTTTATAATGCTGACACTCCATGTTTAGTGAAGATCATTAAATGGTATGGCCAGAGAAAGCATGTCTCATATGAGTTTTGAAAATGGTTTTGAACACATTTGTATTTTTTAATTGTATTGTATTTATTAGTTGTTATTAGTTTAAAATTTATTCAACTAGAACTCAGTTTCTCCCGGAAGGTAAATACTAACACAAATGTCATAGAAATCAAGTCAACTTGCCAAATTACTTATCAAATACTCATGAAATACTAACAAATATTGTGGGTTGTTTGCTATTTTTAGGTTTTTAGAAGAAGTGACAATAACTTGTTTGTGGGGGACACATTTACTTATTTTCCCAAACACTAACAAACTTTTTCGAAAGGCAAAGGGTACCGTGAATTTGGCTCGATAGTTTCTAAGAAGAAGAAATCTTTGTTATTGAAAAATGCTTTAAAGTCGCCTACAAAGCTCTGTTCAATTTCTCTGGAAAAGATGATGATTGCCATGGCAACTTCTTACATTTTTTTAATGAAATGGCACAAACTTAATAACTTAACTTGTTCCTCATTTAAATGCCCTCAACCGAATGTAAACTGAATGTGCTTAGCTAATTTCTTAATTTCTTAGCTAACAAATAAACTTAAAGCTATTATTTTAGCTCCCAATGATGTTGCAATCTTTTGGTGCGAAAACAATTGAAGTGGAACTGCTAAAGTATTCCGCATTTGCTTTATTATTATCACAGTCTTCTATTGGTGTACTTTGGCTATAATATTTTTTGAAATACAAACAAGTTGGTTGTCACGGAAAATTTCGTTGGCTTCGAGTTTGTGTTGATCGTACTGAACTTGATCTCTTTTAAAACAAAAATTATTTGGAAGTAACTTTTGATGATGGTAGCAGCAGTATTGTAAATTTTTTCTCTTTGTACATTTCCAATTGGTAAAGTTCTTAGACGCGTTATCGAAGTTATATTCTGGAATTGTATTTGAATGTAAGCAGCACATGTGTGAATGAAAAGATTTGGATATAATGTCGTGCACTTCTTGAGTAACCTGATCCTTACAACGGCAACTGCTTTTAAATTTTATACTGTCATTCCTTATATCATTGGATTTCTTTTTTGTTTTGATATCGATTTCAGAAGAATTTTCATCAGATTTTTTTAAAGATTCACCCTTGGAATGTTCATTTGTAAGCACATACTGGAAGCCTTTGTTATCGTGCCAGTTAATATTAACATCGATGACTTGATTATCATAAGTGGAGACATCACATTTGTTGTTGGTATTATATAACGAAATACTGTTTTCACTGCAATTTCTATGTGATTGATGTTGTTGTTCTTCGGGAGGCAAAGTGCTAATCTCCTCGACGATCATTTCGAGGTTGGGAACTGTGTCGATAGATCCAAACTTGTAGTAAGATAGCAATGTCTAAACTTACCTGTAGCGTACCACAGATAAAGAATTGTAATGGCGAATTTCTTATGATAAAGTATCCAGTTTTAAACATATCTCCAAGAGTCCACAACATGACCATGTGTATACTCATTCCATATGTTGATTTATTTCTGAAATTCCGTAAAAACTGTGGTGCGCCCAGCATAGCCTCGGTGAATGCGGCAAAAAATCCAATTGTCTCCATAAACCATTTAACTGGTAGCATTAAATATGTGATTGCAGCGCCAACAGCCCACACGACAAGCATAAAGTCTAGATAAGACTGAAAGTCGGACCAATCCCAAAAATATTTCAAGTCGAGGTCACTAAGGTAATGCCGCAGTTGTGTGCGTCTAGTGCTTGACATTTCTCCAGATGAATCGGTATCCCTTATACCTTTTGGAAGGCATACTTCACCAACCGGCAACTTTCTTTCCTTGTTGTCGTTTAATCGCTTAACTTTTATGCAAAGATGTATCATTGAAAACATGGTTATATTCATGACAACACTTTGTACTAGTAGTGGAAGCTCATAACGACTTGAAAACCAGAATAGTATTCTCAACAAATTTGCAATCAGTAGTGCAAAGCAAACATGTAGCGAAAACCCCTCAGCGTCTTGAGTTTTCTTGATTTCACGATATTGTGGGATATAAGGTATTATGCTGCCAATAACCATTGCAGATGCAGCTACCCATCCAAGCATCTGTCCGACTGTAAGACCCATTTCGTCGTTTATGATCCAATCCATTTCTTAATTAAAAATAATTTCATAGCATAAAATTCCGGTAGATTTTTTTATTTGTAAGATAATTTAATTTAGTTGAAAATTACTATTCACAGCATTCTTATCGAATTTTTCAGATCTTTTCATTCACACATGTGCTACTTACATTCAAATAGCTTAATGTTATTGAAAGCTTTAAGTGAGCGAGACCTAACATATTACAACTTGGACTACGAATAGAAAACAAAGAAAAGAAACGAAAACATAAACAAAAAAATAGCGTTCCTAAACATAGCGCCCCACCTGAACGATTGTTCAGCACAATGGTAATACGGCAAGCTTTGCAACTGGGCGTTTAAGAATTCCTTGGGCAGCTTTAATTGACACAACTCGAACCTTGTTGTCGTCACCTGGAAACACTTCTTCAATACGTCCAATTACCCATCGGGATGGTGGCAGGTTCGGTTCTTTCAAAACAACAAGAGTACCTGGAGTTACATTTGGTGAATCAGTTTGCCATTTTGCCCGCTGTTGTAGAGAAGTAAGGTATTCCATGTGTCAACGTTTTCAAAAACCTTGTACTTTCGCTTGTATCTGTTTCCAGCACAGCAGTCGATTTGGATTCGTGTCTAATAACGATGGCTTGGGTATAGTAGAGTAGGCTTCTCCAATCAAAAAATGTGCAGGGGTCAACGAGTCCAATTGATCGTCTCCAGCGGCGCAGATGGGCCGAGAGTTCAACACAGCACTGATTTGTGTTAGAAGTGTTTGATATTCTTTAAATGTCAATACGTTACTGCCAATAATGCGACGAAGGTGTTATTTTATAGATTTCACACCAGCTTCCCAAATACCACCAAAATGTGGTGAAGAAGGTGGTATGAAGTGCCATGTAATACCTTCTGCTGATATTATATTTGCAATGTGTTCATCCTTTGCCTGCTTTAATGCCAAAAATTGCAAAATATGCCTTGCTGTGTTTTGGATTTCGTCCCTTGGTCTCTTTTATAGTAAATGGACCCGCATAGTCGAGGCCGCAATGAAGAAAAGCTCGATGTGGTTGAACTCGTGGTGAAGGCATGTTGGCCATAACTGGTACGTCTGAAGCTTGCCTCAACATGAAGCATTTTTTACATCGATGAATAACACTTCGAATAATATTTTTTATTTATTTATTAATTTATATAATGCTAACCTAAAGTTAAGACTAGAAGTTAACAGAGTTAATAAAATAGCCATGGCTACCAGGGCCTTCAGCTAATAAAGATATATATGTTAATAACAATAATGATACTAATAATAATAGTGACTAATTAAGTGCTTAAGTTTAAGGTTAAAGTTTACTGTACAGATTTGCTTTCTTAAGGAAGTTAAGAATAAGATTAATGTTAGAGGACGGATCGGAAATGATTGAGATGGGGTCTATATTAGCGAACGTGGAGGATCTGAGGTGGTGCAATGAAGAGCAGGATGTCATAATGTGGTGAATGTTATTTGGAGCGTTATTACATAAGGGAGAGATGTTATTTAGGTTTTTATCGATGAGTGCATGTTTGTTAGGTTTGTGTGACCAAGTCGGATTCTATTAAACTTTATCTGATCAAGTCTAGATAAAAGTTTAAAAGTTGGGGAATTAAAGTGTGGTGGAAGTGGTATTTGGAGAGTGTATTATTAGCCAGCTGGAGGTGTGTTGTAGCATATTTATGTGTTTTTGTGGGTGTGTATTTAAGTGGTAACTTAGTAGCGAGCTTTGCTGTTAAATCTTCCTTTTCATTGCCTATGATGTTGGTGTGGCTGGGAACCCAGATGAGTTTTTTTTGGTGAATTTTGTATTAAGTGGGGATCTTATTGTTGAGACGTAGTAGTTGTGGTTATTAAAGTTGGCTATAGTGGATAAAGCAAAAAGTGAGTCAGAACAAATAGCCTGTCTACCTGGCTTACGTATACAAATGTTATAGCTTCATGGATTGCAATGATTTCAGCTGCAAATTGTTGAATAGTGGGGTAGGAGACCTGATGTCATTGGGTTGTTTCTAGAGATGCCAAAGCCTGTAATTTCGGATGATTTGGAGCCGTCAGTGTATATAAAGTTGTATTAAATGCGTTTTTGAGGGAAAGGAAGTGTTGTTGGAAAACTATTGAAGGAGTGTTGTTTTTATTAAAAGCAGTAAGAGATAATTCTATCGAGTCATAAATGTTTTGCAAGTTGTATTTTTTGCTGTTGATGGTTTTGATGGAGAGAAGGGAAGATCAAGTTCTTTGCAGATATTTATCGCTCTATCCACTGTGCTTAGGTATTTTGGGTTTATTTTTGGAGTTTTAATAAGGTTGTATAGAGCTGTGTTGGAGGATAGGATTAGTATTTTAGGAAGTTTGCCTGTCAGGAAGTTGCATCTATTTACTATTGAGTAAATATTAGATTCTAAAATCATGTTGAATAGATTTAAGTTTGTTAAGATACGATTTAGCTAGGATAGCTTTCACTACTTGAATTAGAGTTGAGATGTTACAGTTGTATTTCTGGCTGAGAGGTGCTTGATAATATTAAGTGGTTTTGTTAGTTCAACTGCTAAGTTAGCGATGTGAGTGTTCCATCTATATTTGCTGTTAAGAGTAAGGCCTAAAATTTTCAAAGAGTTTACAGACGGGATGATAAGGTTGTCAATGCGTATATTGTGGTACATAATAGGTGTGAATCTCTGTTTCAAATTTAAGTTTGAAAGGTTAAATACCATGAACCTTTGGGTTTTAAGATCATACATCATTTAATGTTCATTTGGCAACATTAAGACAAATTTAGAATTTAATTTGATTAAAATCAATTTAGAAATTTAAATATTGTAAATATCATCGAATTACTCGCACTTGTACTCAATTGATAGTTCGAGACAATGTAAGAAATAAAGAAAATAAATATTCCGCAATAATGTGATGTATAAATGTCGAGGGTGAAGAGTGATAAAATATCGGTCATAAATGTGCCAAAACAGTTAAAATGATTCTGATTCGCTTTGCTCGCCCGTGCAGCAAAACTGCTTAAGTGCGTCACTGCAATAAAGTGAAGACGTGAAAGAAGTAAAAAAAAAAGCTTTTAACAAGAAAAAGTAAGGTTCACGCACCCCTAGAAAATGGTTTTGCCTACACACCTGTGATTGAGCGTACAGAAATATTTCATTAGTTATTTGACTTTTATTAAGGGTAGAGCCACAGCATTTCAACATTGAAACTTAAATATTTGTATGGCAGCTTTTCGATCCAGTACTCCTAGGGTCTTGAGATTTACATGGTTAACGAATATGGGTCAGACACTTATATCTATCCAAATTTCAGTTCGATAATACAAAAAACAAAAAAGGTTTTTCTAATAAGAACATAAATTTGAATTTGGGTTTGCATGGTGACGCTATCTTTCGTCGGGAGTACGAGTTAGAATGGTACTTGCTTTATAGATGAACTGTTAAAATTTTGTGGCCAACGAACAATTAGAAGTCGAGTTATTGCTTATAAGTGACAGTGTGTTTATACTTGGCATCGATCGATCGAAAAATGAACTTTGTCCAAAGAGTGAATATTAAGTTTTTTTTTTTTAAACTTGGAAAATTGTTTACTGAGAACTTTGAATAAATGAATGTGTATGTCATGTTAGTGTATGTAAAATTCTGATTTCCAATAACGTGTTCTAAAATATTTTCATCTCTGGGATAAGCCATGGTGATTACATAATTATCAACATATATGAAATCATTCAATGCCACCTCGATTACATCAAAGGCTCATGGCGACCACAATTCTCTTAAATAACCTTCAATAAAATCATCATCGTTTTGAAAGTAGACAATGTTCCTAGAGGCAAAAGCTGCTTTTTTTGAAGCAATTTGTAATTGTTTGAGCTTTTTATATAATATTTAATTTATTGGAATGTGTCTTTAACAATAGAAAAATTTTGATCACAAAATAGAAATTTATGGTGAAAACTCCAAAATATAACAAATTAAAAAGTTCTAATATATGTTTTTTTTTTAACATTTTACTTCTCGGTCTGCGAGGGCTCAGTGGCGTATAAGCGTGTCCATCGACGGGCAATCGCATCGTGGGCCTCTCGGTTTTGCAAATATTTCAAGGCAATGTCCTTTTCTAATGGATCCAGTGGATTGGCGTCCGTTAATAATGATTAAATAGATAGTAGTATGTAGTATTGTGGCTACGCGTAGAGCAGGCGACCATCGGGAACCTAAAATATCAAGGCAAATCTGTCCATTTTTGTTAATATTGCAATGATGTATTTTTGTAATGAAACGCACAGCTGGTGGATCTAAGGGATATGTTTCCGAAAAATTTAGGTCTAACTTAAAAAGGCCATTTTCATATGGTGAGCCTGATGGGCCTCTTATAGTAGCTTCCCAATTAAAGATATTATCCCCAATGAGTGTTGCGCTGCAGTTCTCAGGTGGGTCGGTGGACATCTCCGCTAGTTCTTTCAGTAATCGTTTGCAGGCTGTCGTTGTTTCACGGTTCGGGACTGCTCTTGACGACGTAGATGATACTATGGCCGGTGCAGGCGGCACGCCACTTAATCGTGGTTCCTCAACATATACGTTACCCCGATTCTGAGGTATCATACGACCCCTTGTTCTTGTTATACGGCCACTTAATCATGGTTCTTCAACATTTAGGTTATCCTGATTCTGAGCCATCATACGAGCCCTTGATCTTGTTATACGGCCATTATATGGCGACGACATTTTAAATTGGTCCAAGTCCTTTTAGTATGTTTATGCTACCTTGCTTTAACCCAATATAATCTGATATTTCAAAAAAAGTTGTAAGCTAAGTGATTTTTGTTTTTGGAGAGAATAAAATAATTTGGTAGGTACCTATCATCCCACCACTCTCCTCAAAAATCTAGAGCATTGACCAGGCTCAAATAAAATCGTATCTTATCTTTTAGTACATTGTCTGCAACATTATTATATTTCTTTATGAAAATAATAAACACTTGTTTACTTATTTTTTATTTTTAAGTTTTCATTTTTTTTTTTTTTTTAAATGAAACTTCTTTAGCGGCGTTGGGCAAAAACTTATATCAAAAATTTGAGTGAAGAAATACAAATCGTCACGTTTTGGAATCATCTGTGTCTCCTGAATCGCACTAGGACTTCAAATTTTCGCAGAATGTGTATTTGTTTTGCCAAAACCCCAACCAATAATAAAATTTAGGGTGTTGTACAAAACCAAGCGAATGTACAAAGAAAAGAGAACGAGAAACACACAGAAGCTCGTCGATGATCTAATTTAAGTTCAAAGGGGGACAGACGGCAAACGTAAACACAACAACAACAATTAGACATGCCAAAGAATCAAAAAGCAAGATACAGACAGATAGACAGACTGACAGACTTTGAGATTATCTCGGTCTATTTGTTTCGAAGAAGTTTCACTTCTATCACGTGTACGATGGCATACGCGCAAGTTTTTTTCCAATTTGCATCATTTTGATCCATGAATAATGAACATTATAACGGCCGATCCAATTTTGTTTACAACAACAATAGGGAACATATTTCTCTGTTGGTATATTTTAATCTATAAATAGTCGCTCGTTTTTAAAATACTATCAGGGAGCTCCAGCAATGATTCTCAATATGCGAGGAACTTGCATTTCCCCATTTTTTCCCATTGCTACGAGCAGTAGGTTCAAATTTTCTTTATAATGCTGACACTCCATGTTTAGTGAAGATCATTAAATGGTATGGCCAGAGAAAGCATGTCTCATATGAGTTTTGAAAATGGTTTTGAACACATTTGTATTTTTTAATTGTATTGTATTTATTAGTTGTTATTAGTTTAAAATTTATTCAACTAGAACTCAGACTCTCCCGGAGGGTAAATACTAACACAAATGTCATAGAAATCAAGTCAACTTGCCAAATTACTTACCAAATACTCATGAAATACTAACAAATATTGTGGGTTGTTTGCTATTTTTAGGTTTTTAGAAGAAGTGACAATAACTTGTTTGTGGGGGACACATTTACTTATTTTCCCAAACACTAACAAACTTTTTCGAAAGGCAAAGGGTACCGTGAATTTGGCTCGATAGTTTCTAAGAAGAAAAAATCTTTGTTATTGAAAAATGCTTTAAAGTCGCCTACAAAGCTCTGTTCAATTTCTCTGGAAAAGATGATGATTGCCATGGCAACTTCTTAAATTTTTTTTAATGAAATGGCACAAACTTAATAACTTAACTTGTTCCTCATTTAAATGCCCTCAACCGAATGTATACTGTGCTTAGCTAATTTCTTAATTTCTTAGCTAACAAATAAACTTAAAGCTATTATTTTAGCTCCCAATGATGTTGCAATCTTTTGGTGCGAAAACAATTGAAGTGGAACTGCTAAAGTATTCCGCATTTGCTTTATTATTATCACAGTCTTCTATTGGTGTACTTTGGCTACAATTTTTTTTGAAATACAAACAAGTTGGTTGTCACGGAAAATTTCGTTGGCTTCGAGTTTGTGTTGATCGTACTGAACTTGATCTCTTTTAGAACAAAAATAATTTGGAAGTAACTTTTGATGATGGTAGCAGTAGTATTGTAAATTTTTTCTCTTTGTACATTTCCAATTGGTAAAGTTCTTAGACGCGTTATCGAAGTTATATTCTGGAATTGTATTTGAATGTAAGCAGCACATGTGTGAATGAAAAGATTTGGATATAATGTCGTGCACTTCTTGAGTAACCTGATCCTTACAACGGCAACTGCTTTTAAATTTTATACTGTCATTCCTTATATCATTGGATTTCTTTTTTGTTTTGATATCGATTTCAGAAGAATTTTCATCAGATTTTTTTAAAGATTCACCCTTGGAATGTTCATTTGTAAGCACATACTGGAAGCCTTTGTTATCGTGCCAGTTAATATTAACATCGATGACTTGATTATCATAAGTGGAGACATCACATTTGTTGTTGGTATTATATAACGAAATACTGTTTTCACTGCAATTTCTATGTGATTGATGTTGTTGTTCTTCGGGAGGCAAAGTGCTAATCTCCTCGACGATCATTTCGAGGTTTGGAACTGTGTCGATAGATCCAAACTTGTAGTAAGATAGCAATGTCTAAACTTACCTGTAGCGTACCACAGATAAAGAATTGTAATGGCGAATTTCTTATGATAAAGTATCCAGTTTTAAACATATCTCCAAGAGTCCACAACATGACCATGTGTATACTCATTCCATATGTTGATTTATTTCTGAAATTCCGTAAAAACTGTGGTGCGCCCAGCATAGCCTCGGTGAATGCGGCAAAAAATCCAATTGTCTCCATAAACCATTTAATTGGCAACATTAAATATGTGATTGCAGCGCCAACAGCCCACACGACAAGCATAAAGTCTAGATAAGACTGAAAGTCGGACCAATCCCAAAAATATTTCAAGTCGAGGTCACTAAGGTAATGCCGCAGTTGTGTGCGTCTAGTGCTTGACATTTCTCCAGATGAATCGGTATCCCTTATACCTTTTGGAAGGCATACTTCACCAACCGGCAACTTTCTTTCCTTGTTGTCGTTTAATCGCTTAACTTTTATGCAAAGATGTATCATTGAAAACATGGTTATATTCATGACAACACTTTGTACTAGTAGTGGAAGCTCATAACGACTTGAAAACCAGAATAGTATTCTCAACAAATTTGCAATCAGTAGTGCAAAGCAAACATGTAGCGAAAACCCCTCAGCGTCTTGAGTTTTCTTGATTTCACGATATTGTGGGATATAAGGTATTATGCTGCCAATAACCATTGCAGATGCAGCTACCCATCCAAGCATCTGTCCGACTGTAAGACCCATTTCGTCGTTTATGATCCAATCCATTTCTTAATTAAAAATAATATCATAGCATAAAATTCCGGTAGATTTTTTTATTTGTAAGATAATTTAATTTAGTTGAAAATTACTATTCACAGCATTCTTATCGAATTTTTCAGATCTTTTCATTCACACATGTGCTACTTACATTCAAATAGCTTAATGTTATTGAAAGCTTTAAGTGAGCGAGACCTAACATATTACAACTTGGACTACGAATAGAAAACAAAGAAAAGAAACGAAAACATAAACAAAAAAATAGCGTTCCTAAACATAGCGCCCCACCTGAACGATTGTTCAGCACAATGGTAATACGGCAAGCTTTGCAACTGGGCGTTTAAGAATTCCTTGGGCAGCTTTAATTGACACAACTCGAACCTTGTTGTCGTCACCTGGAAACACTTCTTCAATACGTCCAATTACCCATCGGGATGGTGGCAGGTTCGGTTCTTTCAAAACAACAAGAGTACCTGGAGTTACATTTGGTGAATCAGTTTGCCATTTTGCCCGCTGTTGTAGAGAAGTAAGGTATTCCATGTGTCAACGTTTTCAAAAACCTTGTACTTTCGCTTGTATCTGTTTCCAGCACAGCAGTCGATTTGGATTCGTGTCTAATAACGATGGCTTGGGTATAGTAGAGTAGGCTTCTCCAATCAAAAAATGTGCAGGGGTCAACGAGTCCAATTGATCGTCTCCAGCGGCGCAGATGGGCCGAGAGTTCAACACAGCACTGATTTGTGTTAGAAGTGTTTGATATTCTTTAAATGTCAATACGTTACTGCCAATAATGCGACGAAGGTGTTATTTTATAGATTTCACACCAGCTTCCCAAATACCACCAAAATGTGGTGAAGAAGGTGGTATGAAGTGCCATGTAATACCTTCTGCTGATATTATATTTGCAATGTGTTCATCCTTTGCCTGCTTTAATGCCAAAAATTGCAAAATATGCCTTGCTGTGTTTTGGATTTCGTCCCTTGGTCTCTTTTATAGTAAATGGGCCCGCATAGTCGAGGCCGCAATGAAGAAAAGCTCGATGTGGTTGAACTCGTGGTGAAGGCAAGTTGGCCATAACTGGTACGTCTGAAGCTTGCCTCAACATGAAGCATTTTTTACATCGATGAATAACACTTCGAATAATATTTTTTATTTATTTATTAATTTATATAATGCTAACCTAAAGTTAAGACTAGAAGTTAACAGAGTTAATAAAATAGCCATGGCTGCCAGGGCCTTCAGCTAATAAAGATATATATGTTAATAACAATAATGATACTAATAATAATAGTGACTAATTAAGTGCTTAAGTTTAAGGTTAAAGTTTACTGTACAGATTTGCTTTCTTAAGGAAGTTAAGAATAAGATTAATGTTAGAGGACGGATCGGAAATGATTGAGATGGGGTCTATATTAGCGAACGTGGAGGATCTGAGGTGGTGCAATGAGGAGCAGGATGTCATAATGTGGTGAATGTTATTTGGAGCGTTATTACATAAGGGAGAGATGTTATTTAGGTTTTTATCGATGAGGTGCATGTTTGTTAGGTTTGTGTGACCAAGTCGGATTCTAGTAAACTTTATCTGATCATGTTTAGATAAAAGTTTAAAAGTTGGGGAATTATAAAGTGTGGTGGAAGTGGTATTTGGAGAGTGTATTAGCTTATACCAGCTGGAGGTGTGTTGTAGCATATTTATGTGTTTTTGTGGGTGTGTATTTAAGTGGTAACTTAGTAGCGAGCTTTGCTGTTAAATCTTCCTTTTCATTGCCTATGATGTTGGTGTGGCTGGGAACCCAGATGAGTTTTATTTTGGTGAATTTTGTATTAAGTGGGGATCTTATTGTTGAGGCGTAGTAGTTGTGGTTATTAAAGTTGGCTATAGTGGATAAAGCAAAAAGTGAGTCAGAACAAATAGCCTGTCTACCTGGCTTACGTATACAAATGTTTATAGCTTCATGGATTGCAATGATTTCAGCTGCAAATACTGTTGAATAGTGGGGTAGGAGACCTGATGTCATTGGGTTTGTTTCGGTGGAGATGCCAAAGCCTGTAATTTCGGATGATTTGGAGCCGTCAGTGTATATGAAGTTGTATTTAGAATGTTCGTTTTTGAGGGAAAGGAAGTGTTGTTGGAAAACTATTGAAGGAGTGTTGTTTTTATTAAAAGCAGTAAGAGATAATTCTATCGAGTCATAAATGTTTTGCAAGTTGTATTTTTTGCTGTTGATGGTTTTGATGGGAGAGAAGGGATAGATCAAGTTCTTTGCAGATATTTATCGCTCTATCCACTGTGCTAGGTATTTTGGTTTTATTTTTGGAGTTTTAATAAGGTTGTATAGAGCTGTGTTGGAGGATAGGATTAGTATTTTAGGAAGTTTGCCTGTCAGGAAGTTGCATCTATTTACTATTGAGTAAATATTAGATTCTAAAATCATGTTGAAAATGGGTGTGGTCCGAAAAGCACCTAGAGCGATTCTAATTGCTGCGTTTTGAATAGATTTAAGTTTGTTAAGATACGATTTAGCTAGGATAGCTTTCACTACTTGAATTAGAGTTGGGATGTTACAGTTGTATTTCTGGCTGAGAGGTGCTTGATAATATTAAGTGGTTTTGTTAGTTCAACTGCTAAGTTAGCGATGTGAGTGTTCCATCTATATTTGCTGTTAAGAGTAAGGCCTAAAATTTTCAAAGAGTTTACAGACGGGATGATAAGGTTGTCAATGCGTATATTGTGGTACATAATAGGTGTGAATCTCTGTTTCAAATTTAAGTTTGAAAGGTTAAATACCATGAACCTTTGGGTTTTAAGATCATACATCATTTAATGTTCATTTGGCAACATTAAGACAAATTTAGAATTTAATTTGATTAAAATCAATTTAGAAATTTATTTATTTTATTTATTTATTATAAAACTAAGATTATAATTAAAAATTATAACTTAGATATACTATGAGCAATAGCGACCAAGGCTTTCAGCTCGGAAGGAATGGTACATTTAGGGTGTTGCAGGTATAAATTATTTTATGAATAGTAGAAAGCATCTAAGGTTGTTTTTTAGATTTAGCTATTTTCCGGGTTAGTAAGCCTAAGAGGGAATCATTGCTTCGTAAAAGTGTTTTGGATAATTTAGCACAGTTTAAGTTTCTTTCGAGATCCAATGTAAAACAATCTGCTTCAAAATAGAGATTATTAATTGGGGTAGTGCGAAAAGCACCAAGTGCAAAGCGTAAAGCAGAGTTTAATATAGTTTTAATTTTATTTAAAAGTGTTTTGGGAGCGTATCCAAAAATTGGCAAAGCGTAATTAAGTTTGCTTAGAAGAAGTGTTTTTACCAATGAGAGTAAAGTTGATGTATTGCAGTTAAGCTTGGGATTAGATAGACACTTAATGACATTTAGTTGGGTAGCTGCGGCAGTGCTTAGACGCTGTAGATGAGAGTTCCATCGAAATTTATTATTAAAATGAATACCTAATATATTTAAGGAAGTAACTGCTTGGAGTTGTGTATTTGGAACTATTATTATGCAAGAGCAGTTTTTCTTTCTGCAAATGTGGAAGTTTTGCTCCTGACGAGATACACCAGATATCTATGTCTGTAAATAGCGCAGTTAAGTTTAGTCTGGGATTTTTGGCTTTGTTGGATTTAATGATTATAATATTAAAATCATCAGCGTATGCTGTGAAGTCTATTTCTTTATGGAGACTGAGCGTTGAGCACAATTTGTTGTATGCTATTAAAAAAAGGATGACGGAGAGTGGGGACCCTTGGGGAATCCCATTGTGGAGTGTGGATTGTGATGAGTAATTCGATGCAACGCGAACTATAATTTTACGGTTTGACATGAATGATGTAATATATTTTATAATTCTGGGACCGATACCCCACTCTATCAGTTGTTCCACAATGCTATGTATTCCAATTTTATCAAAAGCTTTTTCAAAGTCTAGCGAAAGTATAGTGACATGTTTTTTAAGAGAGATGCTATCTGCAATTGCGTGGTCTACATATAATAGAGCATCGATTGTAGATTTCCCTTTTCTGAAACCAAACTGTCGACTGTTAAGTAGTTTGTATGTTGTTACAAACCACCAAAGTCGGTTTGCTATTATCTTGTCTAATACTTTCGCTAAGCACGGGTTTAGTGATATAGGTCTATATGATTGGGGCAGGTGTTTAGGGGATTTTGGCTTTGCAATAGGTAGGACTGAACTTGTTTTATACTGTTGAGGGAGCTGTTTGTTTAATATATTGTTGTAGAAGTTAAGTAATCGAGCTTTGTATATTTGGGAAGTCTTTTTAATCATTGCGTAAGTAATCCGGTCTAAGCCCGGGGTCTTACCTTTTAACTTGTTGACTGCTATAGCAAGCTCTAGGGAATTGATGTCAGATTCTAACGGCATCGCTTTTGGATTATTACAAATGGTGGGAATGTTATTCAATATGTTCTGTTTTAGAAGACGAAAGCTACTAGGAAAATTAGTATCTTCTGATAAGTTGGACCAAAACTTGGCAAGTTCATTTGCGATATCGAATCCATCAGTTAAAAACTGATTAGGGTTGGTTGAGGACGTAATGGAATGGATACTAAATTTAGATTTATAGCCAGAGAAGCG
Organism: Amiota minor; assembly: GCA_037043295.1. NCBI lineage: Eukaryota > Metazoa > Arthropoda > Insecta > Diptera > Drosophilidae > Amiota > Amiota minor. Next base: position 189,535 of record JBAMAW010000419.1, read on the forward strand.
TTTTAAATTTTTATATAATTTATCAATTGGAGTGCGAGGATTAATAGTAAAAGTAAATTTAGTAATCGATTCATCCTTAGATCGCTTGATTTCTCTTTTTAGAAAAACATTTGCTCTTTTGTAATTTAAGATATTGTTTTGAGTTATGTTCGTTTGAAGGAGTTTCCAGTGCTTACTTTTATTCTTTTTTAGCTCGTCTAATCGTTTGTTCCACCAAGGAACGTTTTTACGTTGAAAACAGACTGATGTTTGTGGGATAGTTGCGTTAGCTGCACAGAGAATGATTTTCTTTCAGTTGGCTGCTTCTTTATTTACATCATTATTGGTTGGGAAAGTGGAATTAAATTTGATGCTACTTGCGTGAAATTGTTCCCAATTTGCACGTTTAGTGATATATTTAGGCTTATTATGAGATTGCGTTTTATTAGTGGAAAAAAGCGATATAATAGTTGGGAAGTGGTCTCCAGTGGATAGAGATGAATTAGTTTTCCAATGAGTATGAACGGCTAGTTCAGGAGTGCAAAAAGAAAGGTCAATATGAGTTAGCGTATTATGCGTACTAAAATGGGTCGGGGAACCATCATTTATAAGAATAAAGTTTGATTTAGTAATAAATTTATCAATTAGAATTCCTTTTCGGTTATTTTTAACAGAACCCCAGCTAGTATGCCACGAATTAAAGTCACCAGTGACTAATGTGGGAATATTAGAGCAGCGTAGTGAGTTTTCTAGATCATTAAATGAGAAGTTTGAATTAGGAGGAAAATATGTACAAATAATTTTAAATTTGATCTTAGAAATTAACTTCATTTCAATGGTGTCGGTGTTACCATTGACTGAGGTTAAGGCGTGTTCTAGAGATTTATGCACCAAAAGACCAACCCCTCCACATCTAGTATGGGATTGTAGTTGATTGGAATTGGCATAAGGAGTTCATTGTAATGGGTTACATATGCATTAATATTCCATTGAATGATTTTTAATGACATTTTAGATAATAAGAAATTTATAAAGCTAAATTGATGTTGCATTGCAACTCCTATATGCTTTTGATATACAGAGATGCATGAGTAACACACTGAATTGTAATGACAAAACCATGCGCCACTCCGGCACCTCTGATATGATTAAAGTCGCTATGCGTGACCGGGCCACGGACACCCCCACCCATACTGAAGAAGCATTGATGGGTGTGCCCGTAGCCCGATCACACGCAGCGACTATATTGATACTGAATGTTTAGTACTAATTGTTATCTCCAGACTCAAATGACATATTGTCAGATGAATCTATGTTAATAGTTGTGTTAGAGGTTTTGTTTGATTTTTTATGTTTAATGCTATTTATTTCTTTTGCTACCTGAAGTCTCTTACGTCGAGAGGTGTTTTTTGGTAACAACAGTACCTGTTTCGATTGGCCATTTAGGTCGATGTTAGTGTCCATTGCTAAGTCCGAGTAATCCGTTATCTGACGAGAGGACCCTGTTTGCATACTGGATGGTTGTTTGTTGTTGTTGGCTGGATCAGTAGTCCTCATGCTACTAGATGGTGTAGTGGATGTCATAGTCGACGAGGTCGACGAGGTCGCTGGCGTTGGTGCAGGAAAATTATGTTTGATTAACGTTGCGTATGTTGTGGGCTTGTGTTGATGTCTGCTACTATAAATGGCATTTGCTGTTCTTCTATCAACTTTTTCAACTGTCGTAATTGCCTGAATTTCCTTTTCTCTCAAAAAAAGTAGGGCATTTTTTGTCAAAGGCTGAATGGTCACATTGCTCTATTTTGTGCCTGTTGCAGTTAATGCAAGCTTTTGGTAATGAGCAAATTTCATTTTGATCGATGTTGAGATGGTAATTTTTAGCGTAGAATGGACAGATTTTTTTGTCTTTTGCATATCTTAGCAGTGTGTCCATAGCGGAGGCAATTGTTGCATCTCATGTGGGGAGGAATATAAGGTCGGAGCCACAAGTGAGTCACCGGATTTCTTCATAATTTTTTTTGCTACCGTTAACTTTTGTGATTTTAATAATTTAATCATGTCTTCTGATATGCCTCTCAGTAAACAACTGCTTTAACATAGTTCAGCGTAGCATGTTCCGTTACCTCTATTTTTATATTTGATGATAAGGAGCGGAGTTGAGTTAATTTTATTGCTTGCATTAAGTTTTTGGTTTTTATTAATAATGAACCATTTCTTAATTTTTTGCGCTGGGACAAATGCCATCAATAACTTTTTTAATCAGAAAAGGAGAAACATTGGTTAAGGATTCAGAACTATTAATCCTTGTCACCATCAGGTATTTAGGCCCAGGAGAGCGGGACTTAAGCGAAATTGTCTTGTCCAGTTTAATACCTGGCCCCGGAGGTGGGCCTCCACCTCGATCCGGAGGCACTCCTGAACTCATCTCCGAAAAAATTTACCATAACAAATTCGGCAACTATTTGGCAAAATTTGATTACAAATTCAATAAGAACAAAATTTGTTGTTGTTGGTTGTTTTGATTTGTTTGTTTTGTCAAGAAAATCGACAAGGAACACAAGATAAAGGCACGACCGAACTCAATGAGAATAAGTTTGTGACTGTAGAAATTTAAATATTGTTAATAATATCGAATTACTCGCACTTGTACTCAATTGATAGTTCGAGACAATGTAAGAAATAAAGAAAATAAATATTCCGCAATAATGTGATGTATAAATGTCGAGGGTGAAGAGTGATAATATATCGGTCATAAATGTGCCAAAACAGTTAAAATGATTCTGATTCGCTTTGCTCGCCCGTGCAGCAAAACTGCTTAAGTGCGTCACTGCAATAAAGTGAAGACGTGAAAGAAGTAAAAAAAAGCTTTTAACAAGAAAAAGTAAGGTTCACGCACCCCTAGAAAATGGTTTTGCCTACACACCTGTGATTGAGCGTACAGAAATATTTCATTAGTTATTTGACTTTTATTAAGGGTAGAGCCACAGCATTTCAACATTGAAACTTACTTTTCGATCCAGTAATCCTAAGGTCTTGAAATTTACATGGTTAACGAATATGGGTCAGATACTTATATCTATCCAAATTTCAGTTCGATAATACAAAAAACAAAAAAGTTTTTCTAATAAGAACATTAATTTGAATTTGGGTTTGCATGGAATCAGAATTGTAAAAAATTTATTAACATTTTTTATAAGCGGTTTGCATATAAGAGCTGAGAAATTTATACAAATACAAAAGTGAACAACATGTGCTGTTTTTATATGGAAATTAATGCCGATATTCCATCGCCTGAAGTCTGGTTTTAAATTCGTCAAGAGCACTTTGAGAAGCGGTAGCAACTATCGCCTGAAGTGTCGTTAACATAATTTGTAGTTAGAGCCTTCATATTGGTTGGCGTTGGCATAACTATCACTAATAAACAGCGTGTGCGGGATGGGACCTGGGACACTGCCCTAAGGAACACCAACTCTAATGAAATAGATAGCAGAAATAATTAACTTGCTATAATTTTATCATTAAACAGCTAAACTATAAGCTTCTGCGTGGACGGGCCCTGAGTTCTATTTTATTTGCTATTGTCTGGTTCTGTTTCTGTTCTGATATCTGAATCTGCTTCTGTTTCATGTGACAATAGGCTTTTAGTCTGTCTGTTTACGAAACCAATGGTGAATGTTTTAAAATACAACATACTCGTGGTGTGGAAAAACTACAACATTAGATATCAATATAATATATGTAGCGAAACGTTGAAGGAAATTTAATCGATTACAATGAATCATGTATGGAAAAATTTATGTATGTATGTGGCCTGAAGGCGCATATACAAAATACTAATCCTAAAGTTGCTTGTCTTTCTGCAAATGTAATAAATCGTATTTTGTGGGATGATTATCCTTCTTCAAAATGATCATTTGAAAACAATTCGCTTCACGGAAAAACATCTACAATACATAATACTTTATAAAAGCAGCAGACCTGCAATTGCATAATTTGAATACTAATCATGAGGTGCCCGTCGTTTGTGCCAGTGTGCTTCTGAAACGGAGAATCTTCAATTTTAAAAATCATATAACCGCTGCTATGGTGGTTGGTGGAGTCGACAAAACTGGTCCACATGTTTATGCAGTACATCAGCAAGGATCCGGTGATAAATTACCTTATGCGACTTTGGGTTCAGGCAACTTGGCTGCAATGGGTGTCTTTGAAGCACGTTGGCAACCAGGTTTAGATGAAGCAGATGCCAAGAAACTTATGTGTGATGCCATTTCTGCTGGGGTGTTCAATGATTGCGGATCTGGATCGAATATAGATATATGCATTGTACGCAAAGATTCAGTTGACTATTTGCGTAATATCGAAATTCCTAACAAAAAGGCTAAAACCCAGTTGGACTACACTTATAAGCTGGGCACAACACCTACATTGTCGACTTTAGTTGAGCGTTTCGATATAACCGAACAAGTATATTTCATATCCGAGAAGAAATTTTAAATGAAATACATTTCTAAGAATTTAATTGATCGAAACAAATACATACATATGTAAAGCGCCAAGTTTTGAGATAATTTATTGTAATAAAATAAATGAATTTTGTGATTGAATCGTTTAAAAAACAGTTTAAGGCGATCCGACCATAAGTTCAGTTTTTATTGAGATGATCAATAATGCATCTTTCTCATTTAAAAATAGACTGATAACACACTATAACTACATCTCACACAACCATATACCTCGACAATACAAAATTGGCTTAGCAATTCCAATATTAAAGCCTGATTGCAACAGAACTAATAACTCATATCGCCCAATATCCTTGAATCCCTGTTTTAGTAAAGCACCCGATAAAATTGTAGCCAAACGATTGTGGTGGTTTGTCAACGTTAATAAACCCTAAAAACAATCAGCCCACAGATTTATGTAATACAAAATCGTGGGTAGTCTTGCAACAACCATGACTAGCATGCTGCAAGGAACAGAAGGCTACAAAAACTAAGAAGAGACAAAGGAAGCAATTGCCCAAAGTCCTCTTAGGCGAAGTAATATCTCAATTGTTAAGCATAACTGAACTGGTTTACATGCCGATCTGGTCAAAGTTTTCTTAGCTTATTTCCTTTCCAAATAGAATTTGACGAATTTAATTTTGTAGTTGGACATCCTTGCTATTAAATAATGGAACTTGTAGTCATCTGAGTATTACATAGATTTGTTACTGAAATTTGTACTTGTATTTATAAATGTAATTGTTAATATTTTCTTTGTAACAATAAATTTTGTTATTATTTTTATACTTGTACATATTAAATGTATTTTATAAAATTATTTAGCAGTATATTTCTTCTTATTCTTATGTATTTATTAATTTTCTTTTTAAGAGAATGCTTTTCTTGATAATCATCTTAATCATTCCACTCGCCGGCTCCATTATAAGGATGTTTAAGTTCAAAATAATTTTTTTCTTGCTCAGTTTCTGAAACAAATGTTTCCATTGGTTTTCCTGCATTAAGGTGCTGTAACATTGCGACCTGTTCCTGATAATCCTTTCTACGCAACTTCTCTCGTTCTTCTCTCATTTTCATAGTTTCCTTCATTTTATTAAGTATGAAACGTTCATAAGAAAACAATACATCTGCGAAGGATTTGTTCAATGTAAAATTGGGGATGTATTTCGACAACAAGTGAATTGCCTTACTATTTGATGACCAGCGAAACGAACGTGGACAATGCATTGTTATGAAAAGAAAAGAAAAATTAAGAAATGATGATAAGATAGTGCAAGAGGTGGATATAAGACTAATGAGACTATTGCTTCGGTTTCCTTAATAAAATTTACATCAACCATTTTTCGTCAATTTTCACAGAAATCCGTTGTCAATTTTTTTTTAAATTTATTTATACAGCCAGGAATTAAGCTAAGCTTCAAACGATCTCATTATTTTGATACATGCGCAATAATCTCAAAAGTGAAAGTTCTTAGAAAGCACAAATATAATTCTTATATGTATGTATGTACGAATATGTGAATATTTTAGTCCTATATACATACATATAAGTTGCAAATCCATACATACCAGAAATTGTGAGTCACATGATAAATGAGGTAAGCAGCAACTATAGTTATACTTCGTTGTGCATCATCAGTATTGTTATCGATAATCAAAGAACTTTGGCGTGAGATTTTTGCTCTCCCTAGGAAGCTTGCAGCTTGAAACAAAGTGCGCAAAACTGCATCGGTCGGTTCTATTTCCTTTCCAATAGTTATATGAAATATGACGACATCACTGCCAAGTCCATAAGTACCAACATTGGTTTCCTTATCACCTTTTCCTATCGGATTGACAGTTTCCTCGTTTTCGCAACGAATACAATCAACCATTAATGCAAACTTAATGTTTTTAGCTCGTATAAATTTCTGATCACAAGGATTATTGACATTGGTATAAAATATTTCCGAATATAATTCCTTTATATTTGACACAGTCGACGTAGCTGGTGCATCTGCGATTGTTAATGCATTTCCCTCGGCCATTATTGTATCTTGCAAAACAAAATTATTATTTGGATGGAATTAATTATTATTTGCACAATATAAAAATGATAAAGAAAACACGAATTAAAATTTAATGTGCGCTAGATGCCTCAAACACGGTGAAGTTAATGCCAAAAAGTCTTAGAGGCTCCTTTAAACTTGTCATACCAAAGAAATCAACGCCACTATTTTCTAACTACTTCGCCGCGTTATGCTTCGACGCCGTTTATTAAAATTTGTCACAAAAATAAATTAAAGTTCGATGCGAATTACATTTGTACTTTTCTCAATGCCTACAAGTCAAGTGTAATGGAAAATACCTTTGCCAGTAGTTTTTACAATTAATCAAAACACAAGTTTGAATGTAATGCGCAATTATTAATATTAATATAGAAATGGAAGCGTCGCCTTCACAGCAGCTTTGCGGTTGTTGACTGTACTGTTGCCAACAGCTTTGTACATGACTGAATAGTGTTGCATAATTGCAAAATTTAGTGATTTGTTTACACTTATTCTTCATAAAAGTTTTCATATGTAGATGTCACTATATATTCAAGAATATCTAAATTCATTTCTGATGACACTGATATCTTAATGAAGCATTGTAATGAATAAAGAAGAATGAAAAATTAAATTTAAAAAAGAACCAACAAAAAATTAATGATGAATGGAAATAGGACAAAGGAAACTTTTCATCCTCAACATGATGAGAGTTGACAATCAAACGAAAATTTGATATTATTATTTGTTAAAAGTTTGTTTACAGTTTTGTTGTTATTGAGTAAATTTAAAGCGCCCCATACATTGGTTATAAAACTGCACAGTTAATCAACCATTAATGAATGACATTAAGGCTGTACAGATAGTAGAGTATTGAAAGACAATTGCTCAGTTCCTGTTTATTTGTGCCCTTCTATTTATGATGAATTACAAAGGCTGTACAGCTTATCGTATAGTCGTTTCAGTTCATTATACTCTTCACGCATTGAATAGTATTTTGTGTAAATTTGTCATGAAGTTTGCAACAGGCAGAAGGAGACATCGGAGATCCCATAAAGTGTATATATTCTTGAACACCTCGACGAGACGAATTGATTAAGCCATGCCCGTCTGCCCGTCTGTATGTTTGCATACTAGTCCCTCGGTTTTTGAGCTAAAGAGCGGAAATTTTGCACGAACCTTTCTTTTTACCAAACGCAGTACATTTATCGGACCACTCAGGAGGGTATCTCTCATACAAATCCTGTGAAGAGTACTTCATCTTCGGCGTAGTCGAAGGTCACGTTCTTTCTAGTTTCATTTAGCTTCTTATTGAGTGAAGCTATCTTTGCGAACCTGTCATTAGTATTTAGAATGTTATTGTAACACACATGAAAATACTTTTTATGCGACGGAAACGGTCTCACGTCATTGTAGCTCTAACGATAGGACATTCAGTGACTGGATTTACAGACCAATAAAGATCAGTATTAGGACGATTGTTTATTCCAGTTAGAAATAGTATTGCCAGAAATTTTTTTTATTTCACATTAATTAGTTTTGAATGCACTATCGTTACAGTTGTTTGTTGCTTAAGATTCCGAACATGCGGCTATCCAATTTAGAAGGTCAATGAATAATGTGAACAGTTCAAACGGATTTTTATTTCCTATTTTAAAAAACACAAACTACTTATTAAAATATAAGCAAACAATAAGGAAACAAACATACCGTGCAATTGAAAAAGGTTTTTGATTTTTTTTTCATTATTCATTGGCTGTTTGGAAAATTGGGACGGCAAACGAGTAGACCATTTTGGCTCAAATTCATTCTGCTTTTACCCGTCTTTTCAGTTTTTTCCCAGGGTTTGTTTTCTTCGATTTTTTGTTACATCTTCTTCCTTGTCGCACGCAACTGACTCGTTTCTTCCATCATTAAATTCACACTGCAATTCCACGTCATATGCAATTTCATTTGGAAAATTGTAGTTAATAATTATTATTATTAGAAATTATCACAAATTTCTTGTTCGTCATCATTCAAATCTTCTTTATCGCTCAAATGATCGACTTTGGAAGGTGGTAAAATAACAACGTTGTCTGCTTCAGGCACAGAATCCGCATTTATCAGCTCTACTATTACTTTAAATATTTTCTAGTAAACATTTTGATCACTCTATTACCCTTCTTCCTCGTCTTTCTCTTCTTCATGTCGTCACAGCGGTCGGCAAGTGCTTCTCTCCATTTCTTAACCAATAGCGCACGGCCGATAGAACGGGATCTGACTGCTATTCCCTCGCCCCGACATATCAGTTGTAGGCTCTGTCCATCTTTCAACTCAGCTCGTACACACCACAGATTTGCCGTGTTTAATTCCACTGTGATTTTAAACACTCATTTGATATTGTTGTAACCATTCATTCCAATGTGCTGCCTGACCCTCACGTTCTCGGAAATTGAAAGCCAACGAGGCGATGTATGGTCCGTTCTCAACAGGAATTTTCGAATAAACAAATAATAATGAATACATTTTGTTCCTAAAACCACTGCCAGCAGTTCCCTAATGTTCAATGGCGAACTGTGTCCAAGAAGTTCATGTGTGGTTGAAAGAAACGACACTTTTTCGGGCTACTTCAAATGGTCCTATTCCGTTTTCGAATGCAAGATTATGTCATCCAAATAAACCATTACTGATCGCCAGGATACATTTGAAAAGAATCTGTCCATCAGCCATTGAAATGTAGCCGGGACACTATAAAGTGCAAAAGGCAACCCACTAAATTCGTATAACCCTACCTCAAGTCTTTCTTTCCCGGCAAGTGAGAACTGTCATCCCTGTTATCTGAGATTTCCAATTCCGTTGAGTATTCAATATTGGAGGCGGAGGCAACGAGGTTGTGGAGCAGCTTCTTCCACATCAAACACTTGAAGTGTCCTGTGACCACGATTTTTCCACGCCTCTAATCTAATAGCACCATTAAGGATGTCATTTAACATACTGGGTCGACTGGCCACTATGCAATTTTGAATCGAAGCAGTCCGTCGACAAATTGTTGCGTTAAACTATCGCTATATGTAGGCAACCCTGATCCATGAAATGCACCTTGTGCCAGGCGCTCCAACTCCACTGAGAAATCCTGAACTCGATGACAGGATAAGCCATAACAAGCCTGTTTGTCAAGATTAAATCTACTACGCATGAGGTCACGCACATAGTCGTACGTTGGCTGTGGATATCGAGGAATGGTCCCGTAGAGGCGCAACACAAGACCCCGCAAATTTGTTGCTATTCCTACCAATTTATCCTGTGGCTCAACAGATGCCCGTTCGAATAATTACAATATTTCCCCCCAATAACGGAAACCACTCTATAACGAAGTTTGTAAATAATAAAGAAAATCCCCACACCCGACACTAATGTTACAGTTTTTCCTGGTTGGTAATTGCTTTATTTTTATTTTAGTAGAAAGCAAGCAGGTTTGCTATACTCGTTAAATCCAGTTTAGGAGTTGGGATGAGGCTATTTACCAACAGTCCTCTTGCTGCTACCCAAAAACTACATCATCAAAAGACCAAAACAAAGCACAGACAGGATAAGCAGACATATCTGAAAATCTCTTCGAGCTATCTATGATTTTGTTAACCCTAAATACAGTTAACACGGATGTTACAAAATGAATGGCCATAAATAATAAGACCGAAAACGAAAACTTTCAAAGTCGACTGTGGACTGTATTTTTATTAACAACAATTTATAGCACCTTCATGTGATCTTTAACATAAAGGAACTGACAAACATCACGTGATCTTAAGCATAGTAAACTTAAATCGAACAGAATCAAAAAAAAAAAAAAACATGAAGGCTTTCAATAGCATAAAGCTTTAAGTGAGCGAGACCTAACATATTATAACTTAGACTAGGAATAGATAACAAAGAAAAGAAACGAAAACATAAACAAAAAAACAGCGTCCCTAAACATACCGCCCCACCTGAACGATTGTTCAGAACAAAGGTAATACGGCAAGCTTTGGATTTCGTCCCTTGGTCTCTTTTATAGTAAATGGACCCACATAGTCAAGGCCGCAATGAAGAAAAGCTCGATGTGGTTGAACTCGTGGTGAAGGCAAGTTGGCCATAACTGGTACGCCTGAAGCTTGCCTCAACATGAAGGATTTTTTATATCGATGAACAACACTTCGAATAATATTCCGCGTGCCGAGAATCCAATACTGTTGGCGCGTGAACACGAATGTAGACTCTACTCCAGAATGAAGATGGACTTCATGAATATGTTGAATAAGAAGCAGTGATATAGGTGCTGTATTTGGCAAAATAATTGGGTGTTTAACATCAACGTTGACAAAAGAGTGCTGAATGCGACCACCCACACGCAATAGTTCAATAAACAGTAGTAGTCTTATTAGTTTAGACTTAGTGTTCAACTGATGGCCCTCCATCAACGATTTATAATCTGATGCGAATTCTGTTTTTTGAACAATGCGTAGAATTGAGGATCTGGCCATTTTCAGTTCACATGATGTTAAAAATGATGATTGTTGCGCATAGTTATGGCATTTGCGACAGATGTTAATAAAACGCAGACAGAAGGCTACGGTTCGTATCAATCGAGTCCAAGAGGATAGTCTCTCAATCAGTTCCACCAACCCGTTTGTTTCCGGCGATCCGATGTGTACATATTCCCTTTTCGTTTCCCTAAAAATAGAAGCGTCTGAAGGGTTTACTCCGTCTAATTTCGATTTAGGCCAAAAGTGTTGTGATTGTGATAGCCAGCGAGGTCCTGACCACCAAAAATCATGTGTTATAAGATTTGATGCAGAAAGTCCGCGCCAAGCACAATCTGCCGGGTTATCTTGCGAGCGCACGTGATGCCAAACATTTCTGGCGCAAGTGTCAGGAATCTCAGCCTTTCTGTTGCAAACAAACGTTGTCCATTTCCTCGGTGGAGAAGCCAATGAGGCATGATCTCTGAATCTGTCCAACAATGAATCCCGGAGATGGGTATGTTATGAGCTGATTTGATAAGGTTCAGCAATCTTGTTGCCAATACTGCAGCGCTTAATTCAAGCCGTTGGATCGATATGGGTTTCAAAGGGGCCACTCGTGTACGTGAAGCAAGTAATCTGATAATATATCCATCGTCCGCTGAAATTCGGCTATATACAACCGGAGCGCAGGCAATTGCTGATGCGTCAGCGGAAACATGTATTGTAGTTCTGTTGGTTGCGTAGAACAAGCAATGTATCGCGGGATACGAATCTTTGCCAACTGAGGTAGGTCTTGCATGTAGATATGCCACCCAGTACATAAAGCTTCAGGAAGTTCGTCGTCTTAATTTAGAGTATGACACCAGGTTTCCTGAAATATTGCCTTAAGCTGGATTATAGTTGGAGAAACAATTCCCAATGGATCAAAAATTTTCGACAATTCTGAAAGTATGACTCGTTTAGTTGGTGCTTTGTTAAAGGATAAATCATTGTATTTAAAAAATAGTTCGTCGGTGGCCGGGTTCCAATTTAACTCAAGTATTTTTTGCAATTCAGCGTCAGATATATTATTAATATCTACTGGGTTATGGGTTATGGTTATGGGTCTACCAACGGCCAGCAATTTGAACACCATTTCCTCAAATTGAAGTCTTTAAGTTCAATGAGTTCTTCTATTGAATTGCAACCAGTAGTGATGTCATCAACGTATGTGTCGTTAGCCAAAACCTTTGTTGCTGTTTTGTGAGTGGCTTTATAATCATGTGCAAGTTGTTGCAGAACATGAACTGCTAGGAATGGTGACGGGGATAAACCATAAGTCACTGTAATCAAACGATAATGCTGCAGCTGTAAGTGTTCGTCTGGTCGCCAAACAATGCGCTGGAAGTTGGTATAAATGGAGCAATTTTGATTCCTTTAAACATTTTCTCGATGTCGGTCGTGAAAACGAATCGATGTTGTCGAAAACGTATTGTTACCCTAAACAAGTCTCTCTGAATAGTTGGGCCAATGTGTAGTCGGTCGTTGAGTGAATATCCTGACTCGTCTTTGCAGTAACCATCAAATACCACGCGGCATTTGGTTGTGGTGCTGTCATTCTTAAATACTGCGTGATGTGCCAAATAGAAGCATTCTGAATCATCAATATCCACTTCGTTGTGAGGTATTAGTTGCATGTGTCCGAGCTTTAAGTATTCTTCCATAAATTTTACGTATTGTTGGTTAACATTTGCATCTCTGTTAAATCTTCGTTCTAGACTGTAAAATCTTTGAGTTGCTTGCTTTAACGTAGCATCAATAGGCACGGTCTTGTCATTAAATGGATATTGCAAAACATACATACCTGCTTTATCTCTGGTGTGAGTATTAATAAAGTGTTTTTCAGCAGGTTCTGACGCATTGACTGTCGTAGTGTTCGGTTGAACAGATTCCATCTCCATAAAGATACGTATCAGAGTATCCGTGTCTTGTCTTTATAAGGTATGTCAGGCTGTATTAAATAGTTCCTGTACTCTTGAGCTGGCAATTCGACAACCTGGAAATTTCCTGTACTTGAGATGGCTTATATGTAATATGATTGCATAGAAAGGGGTTATTCCAGGGCCTATACTTGTAAATCAAAATGTTCCTAAAAATACCCCTATAAATGTGAAGCTCCTCAGATAATCAATCCCAATTATTAACCCCCTAAAGTAGGGAAAGAATCTCCTGATGGCCTGTTGCCATACAAAACGGAAACAGATCCCGATTTCAGTACATTTGCGACTGTAACAAGAAGAGAACGGAAACAAAATAAGGTAACACAGGTGCCAAGTTGCATTAACAACTAAGTATTACGGAACGCAGTGTATTTACTACAGAACCGGAAACAAGTACTTTTCACTTCATTCTGCTATCGACACCAGCATGAATGTTTAGAATTTATAGATCATTTTGCCTGTTTCTGTTACTGTTCGTGATGCATGCGGCAACAACCCAAAAAAAAAAACAGAAACAGAACAGATAGATCGAACGAAACCAGAACTGGTGTTTAAGCTTCTGGATCTATTTCTGTTTTACGTGACAGCACACCTTTAGACATACATACATCTGTAAGTGTTCTCTATTGAATAGTTTTTTTAAAGGATATTACAGGTAAGTGCAAATTGACAGTTATTGATTTTTTCTCCGAATTGATGGATTGAAATTATTTGAAAACCGACAAAAATACTAATTCAAAGTATTTAAATATAATACATACGAGTCTATATTTCCTTAAATTCACATAAATAATTATAAATACAGGGGAAGGACTTAAAATTTTGATACAATTAACTTGGGAATGCCCGGTATATGATATGATTGATTGATAATGAGACCGTGCAGTTTAAGAGATATTTTTCTTAAGATTACCAATTTCTTGTAGAGATTAAAATTTCCTCTTTCAGATCTTCGCTTTCAATATCACGAATATTTTATAGCAATTTGGGTTGTTCTGCTACTTGAGCTTTAACCACTCTATATATTAAAAGGAGAAGGATTTAAAATCAATTGCATTTCAATTAATTTCGCAGGTACTTTAGTTGTACGTGAAACTTACTCAATTTCAGCTTTAGTTTTCAGTTTGAGGTGAAGTTATATTATAACAACTTATTCATTAAACGTACTCGCATGTATGTATAATTTAACTTATCATTTGAAGTTGTTTTACATCGACTTCGAGTTAACGGTCTTTCATCTTTAAGTCCGACACTTTCAATTGTAGTTCTACAATCACATGGTCGTTTTCAACAAAAGTAAAGTTCCTTAATGAAGGTATATCCTGAAATTCAGCAATGTAGTGCTGAGCCTTTCTATGCTGATCATACTTTCAGAGTTAATTCTGTAATTTCTCTTAGCATAATTAAGCTTTGCTTTAGAATGATCAAGAGAATCGGTTACTTATGATTGCAATCCATGAGATACTTTTTTTTCTGGTATTTTTTGTCTTTATATCGATAAGTTTATGTTCAACTTTATGGGCCAGGTGTGCTTGGTGAAGATCACGTAATGTTGTTGTGTCTTGGCACAAATGGTAGATATATTCCATCAATCTTGAAATCTACACAGTTGTTGAATATGGGACAGATACTTATGCTGTTCAAATTTCAGATAGAAAACACAAAAATCAAAAATGTTTTCCTAATAAAAACATAGTTTGGGTTTGGGTTTGTATGGGAGCTATACGATCCAGTAACGCTATGGTCTTAAAAATTAATCTCATGGACATAGACTAGAAAGTTATAGTGTCCAACTTTCAGTTCAATAGGACAAAAAAATGAGTTTAGCTTGATGTGAAGAATGCCTTTAATTCTGAAGATGGGTGCTGTATAATAAAAGGACTTGCAAGGCTAAAGATTCTTTGCAAGCTGATACGAATGGTGAAGTCTTATTTTAGTGAGAGAAAACTTCTTTGTGATACAGAGAAAGGCACTATGATATATGACATATCCGCAAGGTTCCGAATTGGGTCCAATACTATGGAATGTCATGTATGATGGCATTCTGCGGATAAGTTAACGCATTGGAGTGGAGATAGTCGTGTATGCGGGTGATATTCCAATACTCGTAGCAGCAAAGGCACTGAGTGTGGTAGCATCTAAGGTTGAAAAACAATTGCAGCTTCAAGTAGATGGCTTAGACAGAACTAGAACTTCCTTAAAAAAATGGCAGAACATATGAACGAGTTCGTACTTATGAGGTCCAGAAGAAATGCCAGTGAGAGTTGGGAATCACATTATTCCTTTGGAAGCGAATCATCAAATATTATATCTGGGCATACTTCTAGACCACTGGCTGTGCTTTAAGAATTCCCTAAGTGAGTCTGCCAAAAAGGGTAAGTATGACGCTTAGCTCTCTCCAATTTTTAGAGTATGTAACTTAAAGCATATCTTAAACTTAAAATGCTTCTATTTATATGCATATGTACCGGTATTTATTTCTTTATCATTCCAAATATTTTATTGACCGTGCAATTTGTATGTAGAGGAAAATATGCATGTACAAACATAAGTACTATGGGGTATAATGGATAATGAACATAAATGCGAGGGTTGATTAACCAGGAGCACCCATGTTTATAAGTAAATTGTGTTTCAGATTGATTTTGACAAAATCGTCATGTACTGTAATAGTATATACGAGTACATCGACCAAGCAATGAACACAGTTTTTTGAGATGAACGCGAAATAATATTTATTAGAGATGAAACGGATTGCTGCCTGCTGCCGGAAATCCGGACGAAAATAGCGAATCTTTGTAGGTGGTGAAATTGGGCCTTCTCGTTCTTAGACAAAGTTAGTGCTTCAATGTTTTATGAAAGACTATTAAAAACATATAATGGTGGGCAAAACATTGTTGTTAAAAAACAAAAAAAAAAAAAACATAAAAATGAGCCAAGTGCGAGTCAGACTCGTGCACGGAAGGTTCTGTACCAGATTGGGGTTTGTTGGTGTATGGGAGGTATTCCCCCTAGTGGTCCGATTTGACTGTTTCCAACATATGTACCGCGCATGTATCAAAAACTTATATTGTCTAAATTTCAGTTCGATTGGACAAAAACAAAAAAGTTTTTCTAATAAGAACCTGAATTTTAATGGGAGGTACCCTAGTGGTCCGATCAAACTGAAATTTCGACAATATAAGTTTATGATGTATAGACACCAACCATCTAAATTTCAAGATCGTTGGATTACTGGATCGTATAGCTGCTATACAAACCAATATGTTTCTTTCATGGTGACCCCTTAAAGGTTTTGAAAATATTTTAGTTTTAGTATTTCTTGCTGATGCCCGAAAAGAACTACACATTCTATGAAAATTTTAACTCTATAGCTATTGCGATTTATGAGATATGACCCGAGGACGGACGAACGGACAACGAAGTCTCTGCAGTAGGGTTCCATTTGGTACCCTTTGGGTCCGGAACCCTAAAAAGGAGTAAAGCAACCACTTATGATAATAACTGAGAATAAAATTAAGATTAAAATGAACCCTTTTTTGACTTCGAGGACCTTTTGCAAAAAATTATTCCTGACATCTACGACAGACTTTATGAGAAAAAAACAGCTAAATTTATCCGAGCATCGGTTTGTACAAGTTATTAACACCAGATGGAATTCCACATTTTATATGGAGCGTCTGTAAGAACAAAAGCGGGCCTTGTTGTTGAAAGTTGCTGATCATGATACACTCACCAATTTCACGTCTCAATAGTGGTGTTTGATGGAGCAATGCATCAAACCCATTGAAGAAATAACCAAAATGACAATTCCTGGTTTACCCTGCTTGTCGAAAGTAATACCACAAGCTGCTCCTCTAAAAAAGTATTCAAATAAAGATGAAACTAAGCAAAGAACACCTAATTTACCACACATGAGGGCCTCATAAATAGCAGAAAGTCGTTTCAACTCCTTAAATCAAGACTCCAACTACTTGATTGCAACTTACCTAGACTCAAGATTTAAAAAAAAAATCTACTTAGGGGCTGCTGAAACGGAGAGAGGTCGCCAGAAATGTGTTGTGGGATTTTTAAAAATATCTTGCGAAGAGTCCTCCAGTAGCAAGTTTATGTTCATCACCGGTCGAAAAAAGTAAAAAAGAAGAGACACCAGATAATAAACAAGTATTTTTTTAAACGCAGGCTGCATATGTCTGATACCGGATATCTGTTTCATCGCTAATTATTATTAAGTGCCACCCAATCCAAGCAAACGATCAATGGCGGTTATTATTTAACATGATACAATATATGAAAATTCCTCCCATAAACTCTAGAAGAAAGTCTTCTTCAGATTGCTTGGTTTCAAACCGAGAACCTGAACAAATAGTTGGAAGGAAATAAATGTAACATCATAAAGTGCATCTTACGAGCATTCCGTCAATCTTGACAAATAATATTACGGTATTTGTAAGGTATAAAAAAGAAAACAAAAACAGAAATTGTATCCTGTGTTGTTTATTGATCGACCCTCGTACACAATGCAATAATCAGTTTTTTTTTCAAATTTACGCGTTGCAACATGCAAAAATAACTGATTTATTATTAAAGTACTTTACATTTTACTTTTCATTTTTAAGCTCATCCCAGAGTCGAAGGTATATTTGGTTTATCGAAGTGCTTGCATTGGATAAAGATCACATAAAGTATTACTCATCTGTTGATATGCGTAGAGGAAAATTACCATAGTTGGGTCAGTGCGATTTGGCGGGCATTTTATTTTTTGTAAGTCTATGTATGCGGTGAATGAGTTTTGCGTACACGTATAATATGTTAACATTGTGAATTGAATTATCCTAGGGTCTTGCAATTTGCATCATCAGACACTTATAGTATGTAATATATAAAGTTTTTAATATAAATATGAATTTGTATGGAATGTACCCCTACTAGTGGTCTGGTGCCGACAAATGTGCAGCGCCTGGTAAAAACAAAAACTTTGTGCAAAATTACAGATCTCTACATCTAGGGACTAGTTTTCATACATATAGACGGACATGGCGTAATCAAGTCGTATCGTCGAACTGATCAACAATATTATATTTTGGGGTCTCTGATGTCTTCTTTTGTCTGTTACAAACTTTAAAATACTATTATATAATATAGATACATTGCGTTTCACTTGAATAACCCACCTTCCAAATTACTCTTTTCCTTTCCATAACTGTTACAAAAAAATGGGCCAAGTGCGAGTCAGACTCGTAGACGGAGGGTTCCGTACCAGATTGGAGTTTGTATGGGAGGTACTCCTCCTAATGGTCCGATTTGACTAATTCCAACAAATGCACCGTACCTATATCAGAAACTTATAGTGTTAAAATTTCAGTTCGATAGTCCAAAACACAAAAAAGTTTTGCGAATAAGAACCTGAATTTTAATTGTGGGTATGTATAGGAGGTTCCCCCCCTAGTTGGTTGATTTGGTTGATTCCAACAAATGTACCGCGCTTATATCAAAGACTTATAGTTTCTAAATTTCGGTTCGATAGAACAAAAAACGAAAAAGTTTTTCTAATAAGAACCTGAATTTTAATGGAGGTTTGTATGGGAGGTTCTCCTCCTAGTTGGCCGATTTCGCTGATTCTAACAAATGTACTGCGTCTATATCAGAAACTTATAGTATCTAATTTTCAGTTTGATATTCCAATATACAAAAAAGTTTTTCAAATAAGAACCTGAATTTTAAATGTGGGTTTGCCATACAAAACCAAATTCAAATTAACGTTCTTATATGAAAAACTTTTTGTTTTTTGCGTTATCAAACTGAAATTTTAATCACATAATGTCCATGTTCATTAACTGTACAAATTCAAGACTCTAGGCTTACTGGATCGTATAGCTCCCATGGAAATATTGTATTTCCATATCAATGTTGAAATGCTCTTTGTTTACTGACTCTACCCTAAGCGTAAGACAAATAAATAATGAAATATTGCCGTATCACGGGAGCGTAGGCAAACGTTTTCTAGGGAGTGAGTGAAGAGTACATCAACTTCGACATAGGCGAAGTTAAACTTGTTTTGACTTGCTTTTATTTACGCACATTCTATGCAAACAAAAATTGAGTCATACGAATTATAAGTGGCCACTTTATGTTTGACATATTCTTTTTTTAAGTATCATGCCAAATGATATTTTAAAAAATCTTATTATAAAAGTAGATTCCATAATATTCCCAACAAGTATAAATAAGTATGAAACAGTTTGAAATTTGAATTTGTGAAAAAGTTGTAGGTGTTCGAATTAATAGCAGTGATGAGTAGTTAATGTCTCAATGGGTTCCATCCCACAACATTTTATAGTCAGTCCACTTTATGCAAATATATGACATAATTGGGAACAATTAAGTATATTAAATTATATGAAGTATTTAAATGGAAGATTTTCAAAAAAGAATATGAAAAGCTAATAATCGAATCAAATATATAATAGATAGATATGCCCCTTTAAGTCTTTGTATATGGTAGTTGTTCGAAAATGCACATGGAATCCACTTTATTTTATAGATAATTTTAAGCGTTGGTAATGAAGAATATCTATAAAAATTTTGATGTGATATTCAACAATAAACATGAATATTTACCAAGATACTCCTTGCTTGCTCTATATGAAATTTATAGGAATTTGGATTTATTCAATTCATTTCGTAAATAGTTATTATTATATTATTTTTCTTCTTTGTTAGGATTATTTCCAGTTTATTTCACAACAGGTGTTTCATCAATAACTCCTTAGACAACTTCCCGACCCAAGAAGAAGTTATGGTACTAAGAGACTTTATTGCCCGGGTAGGGAACGATGTAATACTTGAAATAAAATCCTAATTAACTTCTACACAAACCTCACAAACCACAGCACAAATTTACCTTCTCAAAATTCAGAGGCCAGAGGTCAACGATAGAATTCATATTGACCAATAGAACCATACATCCCACGAAGATAATTGATGTTCGAGTATAGAGTACAACGAGTACCAACGAAGCAATAGGCACCAGAGAAGTCAACCTAACCAATAAATCCAAAAAAACAAAAAATGGGCCAAGAGCGAGTCAGACTCGTACACGGAGGGTTCCGTATCAGATTGGAGTTTGTATGGGAGGTACTCCCCCTAATGGTACAATTTGACTGATTCCAACAAATGTACGGTGTTTATATTAGAAACTTATAGTGTCCAAATTGCAGTTCGATAGTCAAAAAAACAAAAAAGTTTTTCTAATAAGAACCTGAATTTTATTGGTGATTTGTATGGGAGGTACCCTCCTGATGATCCGATCAAACTGAAATTTCGACAATAAAAGTTTCAAGATCGTGGGATTACTGGATCGTATAGCTGCCATGCAAAGGAAAATGTTTCTTGTATGGCAACCCCTTTAAGTTTATGAAAATATTTTAGTATTTGTTTGTTTATGAGATATGACCCGAGGACGGACGGACGGACGGACGGACAACAAAGTCTCTGCATTAGGGTTCCTTTTGGTCCTCTTTGGGTCCGGACCCCTTAAAAGAGATAATGGTTTTAATTTCCTTTTTTTTTCTTATTTTTTTCTACCTTTATTAAGCTTTTATAAAACAAAAACAAAAATAAAAAGTTTTTCTTGAAAAAGAAAACCCCTTAAAAATTTGCATACATTTTTTGTTTCACTTACGTAGCCCAATTTACCTTTAATGTACACTGAAATAATTTTTATGTATAATAATTTTTATTATTAAAATATAAAATTTAAAGTAGATTCAATGATTTTAGTACTGGTTGGCTCAGAGGTTTGTGCGGGTTCGATTCCCGCTCAAGGCAAGTGTGGTCCTGAATTTTTCCAATTTCCTCCTTTTCTTTTTAACTTTCCCAAGAGCTGAAGGTCTCTATCGATATTGCTCATACTAAAAACTACGTTACAATTTGTAATTATAATCCTAGTTCTAATAAATAAATAAATCTGGTTTTGAGTCATACAAGCTTTGAATTAAGTGAAACGAAACTGGAACCCAGGCTCTTTTGGATGGCCTCAGTAAGTGTAATTTCTGCTCAGTACATAGCTATTAGATATTTCCAAACATTTTCTATGTATTATGTTAAGAGCCGACAAGTATGGTGGCCAGTTTCGATCCACGATTTAATTACACGGTCAGTGTGTACGTTGTCATGATAAAAAAAATCCATGGCAAAGGTTCAAAAGGTTGTCAAATGAGGGCAAAGTCTGTTTTACAACGTCTAGGTAAGATTTAAAATCATATTTGTAAATAAAAATTTAAGTTCATAGGAGCCATAATAGGATATACATAGCTCTCCAAACAATAACTTCGCCAACTCGGCTATGAAAACGTTCCAACTTATGAGTCGCCTTTCTCAAATGATGGAAATAATAATTAAAGCCCATCAAATTATATTTTTTTCCATCAGAAAACAACACTTTATGTTATACACTATTCCTGGCCATATTAAGTCGACAAAAATTAAAATGAACCGTATTTCTTTACGCGTGGACTGGTGGTTTTTTTTTTCAGATTTTGACGTTCCAGATAGTTTACGTTTTAAATGGTGTACCAGACAGAGGTTTTGCTGGCATTGACACCAGTATTAGCTTTAAATTTATCAATAAAATCATTTGAATTCGAAGCTTCGCGTAATATAGACCAAGAGCACACTATGTGTACGACCGTTTATTTTTTCCATATTTTTTTTTTATTGTAAATGAAATTATCAATCTCTTATTGACTTCTACTGAATTTTTTCCGATATTACAGTTAGAGCAAGTGGACGTTTTCTGTATGTATTGTTTTGGCTTGTAGCGACACTTATTATTATTATTATTATTCTATCCATTCTTCTGAAAATTATCAGTATTTATTAAAAATACTCCAATTAATTAACTAATAACTTTAGGTGTTCAAGGAAGCTACGCAAAGGAAGCTACGCAAATTTTGACGGTGTAGAATTATAATTCATGTTAAATTTCATTGCCTGAAGAGTATTTTCATCGACTTTTTGCATGTTTTAGCAGTAAACCGCGATATGTTGAAATAACGTTCGCTGCATTTTTGATGTAGCAAATATTGTTGGCGCATTCATATTAAACTATAATTACGAAATTCATTAAATTTGACTTTTCATCGCATTAAATTTTTGTTAAGCAGGTCATTTTTGAAGTGAAGGGGAGTAAATCCAAAAAATATGAAAATAAAATGTAACAAAAATCAAAATTTGACGATGTTATTATTATATTGGAGCTATTATATTTAGGCAAATACAATATGGAAGTGAAACTTCCAAAGTAGATGGTCAAGCAATAATACAGAATATTGTAGTATTATATTGTTGCAATACAATAGAGTTATTTTATTTTTCGGTCATTCGGCCACTTGTTCGTACGTTCTTTCGTAAAGTAAACACAATCAGTAAAGCACTTTTTATCTCTCTCTTACTCATGCATAAGCATTCATTCTCTACGCTGCATACGAGCCCGTACAAGATAATGCGCATTGTTTTGTGCGTCTCCCCACTATGTCTCTTAAGCATCATCACATTTTGATTTTCGTTACATTTCTTTTACTAATTTTTGGATTTATCTCCCTTCGCTAAAAATGTTTTACTTCCATATTATGCTTATGAGGGTGAGGCACACTACTTAATTTTTTTTTTGTTTTTATCATTTCAGTAAATTTTTTGATTATTTTATATTCTAAATGTGCCCTAATTCATAAACCATATTAATGTGTTACAAATTAATCGACAATTTTAATTAGAGAATTTCTTATAAGAAAATAAAAATTTAGTGAATTGAAGATAGAAATATTTGTTGTTAAATAAATGCTAGAAGTCTGAATATGAAATATAGAAACACTATATATCAAAATGATAATTGCATATAGATACTTGTTTGTACTTGCGTATAATAGTATGTAAATTTCGTTATTATTCTTTGCTGAGGCTAAATTTTAGGGTTTTTCCTTGTTGGTATTTTATTATAATATTGTAATAATTATTCGGTCGCATTTGTTCATTTACTTATCAGCACGTGTTCTTATAATAACACAAAGAACTAAAACAAAAGAAAACTTATTAGTCAAGCCTGAAGGAAATCTCAGAGCGACACTAATTTTTGAAGATTTATATAGCGTACTAAATACATTTAGTGAAAATAGCGAGGTTGTCGTCGAAGACTGTGATGATATGTTGTTGAGTAAGGATCATAAGGTCGGTAAATGGCAAAATGTATATACGAGGTGTGTTCTATAAGTAAGAAGACTTTTCATTTTTCTCAGGCATCATTTGCGTAAAACGATACGAAAGAAATGCCCGAAATTTTGGAACAATAACACTTGGATATTGCACGACGATTATGCGCGAGGTCACAAGTCACTAATTTTTCGTGATTTTTTTTGAAATGTGAATCCGTAATCATGCATCCGTATTCATTGCTCTAAGGCCTGAAGGCAACACCAAAAAACGCTTATCAAAAAAAATTCGAGGAGTGGAAAAGCACTGGCTTAAATGTAGTATATATTTTTGGGGAATTTCTTCAAAGGGGACAAAATGTAAAATGATGAAAAAATCTTCTTACTTTTTGAAAACACCTCGTATAATATTACTGTCAGCGGAACATTATACTTGTAGTATGTACTATTTACTATACATACCTGTCACATCTTGCCTATGAGAATATGTATGTGTTTGTGTAAGTACTTGTTATAACTTCACTTACACTTTCAACTTAGCAGCTTCTCACGTATAGACTTACAAACGCTTCTTTAACTTTCCCACTTTCTTGGTTTATCTTCGTTTAAATATTTTAATATTCATACACCTACTGTTGAAACTATGTATAATAAACATAGATACACATGTACTTATATGTGTGCAGATGCGGGTAATGATGGCATCCTGAAGTATGCATGTAAAAACTTGTTTAGCTTCATCAGTTTTCCCAGTTATGTGCTCTGTTTTTCTTTTTTTTTTTTTTGTTGGATGCTGTCATATTCTCTATATAACATAAACCTTGCACATTAGTGTATTCTTATTTTGAAGTGATATTTGTAACATATTGAATCAGCTATCTGAGGATCCATAAAATAAATATTGGATATGATCAGCAATGTGACAGGAAAAATCGTTTGTCTAATTGTTCCTTTGCATGCAAATCTCTTACTTTTTGAGATATCGAACTGAAATGGATCGTACATGCAATTAAACAGATAACAAATGTCAAAACTAGAGCTTTATGCCTATTACTGGAAGATGTAGTCCCTATAAAAAACTTATGAAATACTTTAATAGTCAAAATCAGTATATTTATGCTCTGTTCAGACCAAAGTCAACATTTTTCTTGACAATTTATACGTAAAATAAAAAAAAAAAACATTAAAAAGAAGGTTAACTTCGCCTATGCCGAAGTTGGTATACTCTTCACGCACCTCTAGAAAACTTTTTTGCCCACGCTTCTGTGATAAAGCATTCAGAAATATTCGATTATTGCTTAGAATTATATTTAGGGTATAGTCAGTACACATACAGCATTTCAACACTGAGACCGAAATATTTGTATTTGAGTTTTATGATCCAGTAATCCTAGGGTCTTGAAATTTACACGATTGTTGAATATGGGGCTGACACTTGTACAGTTCAAATTTCAATTCGATAATACAAAAAACAAAAAAGTTTTTCTAGTAAAAGCTTAAATTTGGGTTTGAGTTTGTATGGGAGCTATAAGATCCAGTAACTCTAGGGTATTGAAATTTACGCATATCATGGACATTGATTAGAAACTTATGATTTCCTAGCTTCAGTTTCATAGTACAAAAAACCCAGAAAGGTTTTTCTAATAAGAACCTGAATTTAAATGGATGGTTTGTATGGGAGGTACGATATGGCTGATGCCGACAAATATCCAGTGCTTGTATTCCAAACTTATTGTATCCAAATTTCACTATTGAATGGTGCTAAAAACAAAAAAGTTTTTTGAATGAGTTTTCCTATTCCGCTGATTCCCACATATATTTTGCGTATGGTAAAAAGAAAAGTTCGTGTAAAATTTGCTCTCTAGGTCAAAGACTGAGGAGACTACTTGCATACATGCGGACATGGGTAAATCATCTAGTCTCATCGATCTGATAGTATATATAAATACTTTATGTAGTCTCCGATGTCTTCTACTGCCTGTTACAATCTTCATGACCAACTATTACTATTTACTGCCTTTGACCGATCGGAACTTATTGATATTACCATATACATATAAGCTTTTGAATCATGAATTTTAGTATTGGAAAATTATTATAAACATACAAAAAATGGTTGTAAAAGGTATAGAAGCTTGTGAACTAAAGAAAATCTTCTTTTAGTTTGTTTTCTTAATTATTTTTGTATGTTTATAGTACAGGAATATACAAATGTAGCAGGTGTGTGTGTGTGTGTGTGTGTGTGATATATGTGTGTGAAGTGGTTTTGCCTTGGATATCTTAACATTTAATTAACAAGCTCATCTGTGTCATCAAATGTGCCCTATCTATAAATGAACCTACATATTATTACACTATGTATGTGCTTATGTGTACGGCTTTAATTGTGTTTGTATGTTTATATTTAAGCATAATGAATCCAGTTGTTATTATTGTTGATGTTGCTTTTGCTGTTCCTGATGTTGATGTTATTAAGGCGATTTATTAATTTTTATTGTTTGATTCCGTTACAGTTTTCATCGTATCAGTGCCTAAAGGTATGCCACGCTTAAGTACACACAGATACATAGCCACAGTCATTTACTCATTCACTCACATACCACCAACTAATGGCAAGCAAAAACACTTCAAAGACATAAACAATTATGCATACGTGACTTGATGCCATTTAAATATTTATAAATATTATTTCTTGTTCTTTCTACTTTTCCTTTATTCAAGTCACTCACTCAGTTATTCACTCCTTCATTCGATGACTTCCTACTTATTACATATTACTACATACTACTACAATACTTTCTTAAGCTGCCTCTCATTAAATCAGAAATCGCGATTGTAAGTAAATTCGTTAAGCGCTTACATTTTTATCGTCGCTTCACAGACAAAGTTTACACAAAAACAACAAAAGCAAAAACAACAACAGCATAAAAACAAACAAACAAAAACTGAACTTGAAAGTTAAGAAGAAAGTTGTTACCTGGCACGCCATGTCATGCCATGCCTTTCTCACACACCACACACCACTCACCACACACCACTACATGAATCCGTTTTGACTTGATCCGACTGCTATACATAACATTATAGGATAGACTTACTTATGCCCCCGTACTCCTACTCGTATCTGATACATTTGATTTCTTATTCAGTTCAGTCAACTAAGAATTCCAACTTGAGCTAAATTGTTTTAAATAATTTGTACAATACAAAATTATTATTATTATTACTATGCTAAATTCGTACAAACAGAAAATTATTTTAACCTTTCTGATTCTTATGAATTTCTAAGGAATTTAGAAGTTTCTATCCCCACCCCCACCTTCTTATTAAGCGTTTCAAATGGAATTTAATTTCTTATATATCGTATAGTATTATTTATTCATATGCGGCATGTGGATTTTATATAGATTTTTTAAAATTTTTATGTTATAATTAAGAACAATTTAGAAACTTTCATTTTTAGATTGAAATAAATTTGATTTACGAATTTTTACTTATGATTAAATCTTGAATTTTTTAAGGCAATTTCTTTTAATTATAATCCATGGAAGCTAAATTACAATACAATTTATATATAAAATAAACAACTGCCATTGTCAGTGAGTTTTTGCTTTATTATTTCATATCATAATTCTCATTCTTATAATGCTGACTTAAAGTTTTTTAATGCTCAGGCAAGGTTTAAGTAAAAACCATAGAAACATAAACTTAAGCTACGTTCACATTAGGCAAATATTTGCCCAAAAAACGGATAAAATTTTATTTGCCAAGTGTGAACACAATTGTGTTTGATTTATTGGCACGAGGATTTCTTTTATCAATTATTTCTCAATCATTATTTGGAATGTATCTTAATTATGCATAAGTACATATTGTACATAGTTTTTCTAGTCTTTCTTCGTGCTGTTTGTTATATTTTTAATGCTTAAACTATACGAAATAATAAGGAGGACGAATATTTCAAAACATTTTCCTCAAGTGAAGACGTTACTTCGCATTCAATTGTAATTGTTCATGATGCGAGTAAAGAGACTGGACAATCGACTGAAAAAGAAGCAAGAAAAAACGTTGTCGTTCTAAGCCGAAAATTTCGAATGAATCTCATAAAGATATTCTCAAGTTTATTATAAGTGTAGAAATGAAATGTTTCTCAAAAAAATTATTCGAACAAAAACTCTTCGCAACAATGTATGGTGGAGATTTGCCGAATATGTAATTCGAAGGGAAATTTCAAAGAAAGTGAATTAAATTGAAAGTGACTCAATCTTCGCATCCAAAATCAGAGTTTTTCCGAACGATCAAATACAAAACACACGTATTGAAATGATCTGAAGGTGTCACCAGTTGCAAAGTATCGAAGCGTCATCAAAAAGATGATCCGAAGGAGCTATACTAAGTTTTGTTTTGTTTGACGAGATCAGAGTCGGTCCGAGCCGATAGGATAGAGAGAGATCCAATTATGGAGCCCCTCTTGCTTGTCCCTAATCCACCATCGTGCGTATTGACCTTTTTAACTAACTTAAAGGTTAAAGGTTACCAATTCGACTCTATGTTCACACTCTTCACGGGAGTGAATATTATTATAAGTTTGTCATGAAATTTGTAACAGGCAGAAGGAGACAACAGAGTCCAAATAATGTATATGTATATATTCTTGATCAGCTCGATGAGACGAATTAATTAAGCCATATCCGTCCGTCCGTCTGTATGTATGTAAACTATTCCCTCAGTTTTTGGGGTAGGAAGCTGAAATGTTACACGAACCTTTCTTTTTACCATACGCAGTACATTTGCTGGAACCACCCGAATCGGACCACTAGGGGGAGTCCCTCCTATACAAACCACCCGTTTGAATTCATGTTCTTATTACAAAAACTTTTTTGTTTTTTGTGCTATCGAATTGAAACTTGGCACTATCAGTTTCCAAGACAGGCGCAGAACATTTGTCTGAATCAGCCAAATTGGACCACCAAGGGGGTACCTCCCATACAAACCACCCATTTGAATTCATGTTATTGGAAAAACTTTTTTGTCCTATCGAAATAAACATGGCCACTATCAGTTTCCAAAATAGGCGCAGTACATTTGTTGAAACCAGCCGAAACGGACCACTAGGCGGGGTACCTCCCATACAAGCCCCCCATTGAATTCATTTCTTTGGAAACACTTTTGAAATTAAATCTTCCTTTGACGTTGTCATTTGACAAAGATTTTGTTAAAAAGTAATGCGACCAGTAGAAGTGTCCACAGGAATTTTTCCATATCCAATGTCTAATAATGCCTTTGAGAAAACTTCTGCCGATATATCATTTTGTAACGCCACTCGCATATTTTCACATATGTATCTCCATAAATTCGATGTTTTCAAGCAAGCATGTATTTCATGCGTTTGGCGGAAATCCTCTGCCAGTAGAATCATCGCGCCTCCGAAATATTTGTGATTGCTGCGCACAAAGAAAAAAAAAAGAAAATTAAAATTGGCTTAGTATAGTGTGACCTAGAAAAAAAAAAGTTAAAAATTTGGTATCTCGACAACAGCTACAGCTACGAACCGGGTCCAACTGAAGCATAAACAATCTTGGTGTCCCCACAAGTACAACAAACGAAAATAAAAAACTAATGTACCTCACCTATATAAGCACACTATAGAAGTGAAACTGCTGAACAAAATGGTAGGAATCATGATTTTTTTTTTTTTTTTGCTCTACGCTGCAGACGAGCACGCATAAGGCAATGCGCATTGTTTTGTCTCTTTCGCTAAAGAAGTTGCACTTCAAAAAATGATCAAAATTGGTTCAGCCGTTTTCAATTGATGAGCGTACATATGTTTCTCAACATTCATATATGTATATATTGTATATATATATATATTGTAGATTTATTATTATTTTTATTTATTGTATTTATTTATTTTCAAACTGATGTATATAATTTCTTAAAATAATAAATACAATAATGTAATATAATGGAACAAAAAAGTAACAAAAACCAAAATGTGTAGTTTTAAATTTTATGGACCGTATTGTATCATAGACACGACTAGCAAGTAATTTCTATTTATCAATACACAAAACAAATTAAAAATAATCATTTTCAATATAAAAATATAAAAAAAAAAATAAAAAATATATTACCAGTCCAAGCTTTGAGCCCACGACTCTCGGTTTGCCGGACCTACTCTCTAACCACTACGCCACGCAGACATTTTAATCGTCTTTGTATTCCCAGTGAAGGACTCGAATCCCACGCCATCAGTTTGCCAGTCCTACTCTCTAATCAGTAGAAAAAAAATCTGAGGATTTTTTTTTTTGCATCATTTTGTGAAATTTCACTCATGCCGTATAAAAGAGCAACGCTCTAAAAGTGTTACGGTATTATACAATATTCTGGGTTAGCCGATGCTGACATATCATTGTTAAGTATTGGTTATTGCTTACTGTCGCTAGTTTTTTATTTGAATTAAAATGTAATAAATTTTGATCGAATAATCTCAACAACATATTAGTAATCTTAAGAAAAATCTCTTTTAAATTGCACGGTCTCATTATCAATCAATCATGCCATATAGCGGACATTCCCATGTTAATTGTATCAAAATTCTAGTCCTTTCCTTATGTCAAATTTGAAGAGGTACTTATAATTGTTTATGTGAATTTAAAGATATATAGACGCGAATGTATAATACATTCAAATTCAAATACTTTGAATTGGAATTTTTGTCAGTTTTCAAATAATTTCAATTGATTTCAATCAACTATTTATTAGTTTATTTTTGTTATGAACATTTACCTTTATACAACACAAGCAAAACGATAGTTGAGATATATTTAAGTAATATTGAATATTATATCTATGTGCGTGCATATTTAGCATCCCTAAGATGTTTTTGATCAAGAAATAGATTAAGACTGTTGACTGAAAAACAAATACAAAAATAAATACAATAGTTAAAGTCGCTGATAGGGATAACCTCATTTCTCAAAATTTTTCTCTAGGAGCATTCCTAATGATGTTGGTGTATGATTCAGGATTCGGCGCACCAACGTATTCCATAGATGTTCAGTTGGGTTAAGGTCTGATGAATGTTTTGGAATGCAAAACTTTTTTTTTATGGTATACGTATATCAATCAGATTTGAACATTGTACGCAGTATGTATTGATTCATTGTCGTGCTGAATATACAAACCCATTTTCTGTTAGCAATTCCTGGGCGCTTCAGCATTGAGTTTCAATTTAGGTACAATATTTCCTTTTTCAAGGAGAGTACTACTTTTTCTCCACACAAATTGCTTTCTTTTTATTCTAAAAATACAGTACATACTTAATCTCATCAGAGAATAAAACTTTACTCCCAAGAGGGTTGTGGCGAGTTATCTTATTATTTGTAAATTCCAGAAACTCTATTAGCAAAACATATAAAGGGTTTCTTACGGTCTTCTCGGCAATTAATCCCCTACCCTACCGTTTTCTATAGATACGTGTAAAGTATATCAATTGCGGATTTTTTTTTTGTTTGCTGTATTTATGCCGCCCAGTATACATAAATTATTGTACAACGTTTTTCATGCGTCTAGGGTATCTGATAGTCAAAATTACCAAAAATTAATTTTTTTTTTCTTATTTTTAGTCATGCTTTAATTTTTTTTTAATATATTGACGCATTAACGCCATGCATTACGTGTACGTGATATTAATTGGATACCTTTGATGAATGCGATTATGTGCGATTATTTTGCATTGTGAATTTCTCGCATGTGTTAATTATATGCATACATTAACCATATCAGCATTCTAATAGCCTTGTCATACATACAACATAATTTTATACATACCAACCATAACATATTGAACACATAGATTGATGGACTGACTGATTCATTAAGGCTTCAGTATTTCTTGTTTAGTAATTGTAAAGCACAAGATTACCATATTGTATGCATATTCCTATACGATTCTACGCTAATCATTCGTTCATCAAACAAACAATCAAATGATTAAATTAGAATTCATACCGGCCGGCTCTCAAAACTACAAAGCTTTATAGAAGAACAATGTAATATAGATAGAATACGACAATATTCTAAGCATTTGGTATTGTGGCTATTGAATTCAAGTTATTTCAATTGGTTTCTGAATTATTGTTAATTATGTACCACAAAAACAAAAAGCACCACCCTCATAATTACTTTGAATGGAATCAATGTATGCAATCAAATTTGTGCTAAGTATTTATTTCTAAACTATCAAATTTAAAGTTTACCATTCAAATAGATAAGACTTGATAAAACTTTCAATAATTCATAAATTTCCGAAATTTTACACCAATTTGTCTAACGTACTTTCAGTTTTATTATGAAACAAACATGTCTTCCAAATATATTTTATTTTTAATTTGCATCAATTTTTTGTTATTCTTATTATTACAATATTATTTTTTTAAACAGCAAGATCGAAGTTTATACTAACAGCTTAGCTTATGAAATATAAGTCGCAACGGCATCTAGTAGGCTTCAGCCTTGAATTTTTTTTTTTTTTTTGTTGTTATAGTTTAGAGGGATCTTCTTCATCATAAAAAGAAGAACAAAAAAAATTGTTATTTTTAATGCTAATGTTATGTTAATGCTTTTCTTGTCGATCAGAAATTAAGCAACACGTGGGTTGGGTAGTGTTTAGATAAGGGACCGAACACCAACCAGTTGGCGAAAACATGATTTAGAAATTGAAAATTTTGTTTTGTTTTTTTATTTTTTATATTTTTATAAACGCTTTGTAACTACAACAAATAAATGGCAATACAACAAATCTCATTTTAAGTTAATATAAACTTATTAATGTTTAATAATATTAATAAATAAATAAAATTTAAAAATCGGAAAAATGAAAGTGAAACACTTTAAGTATGCACTTTCCTGCTACAAACATAAATATCTGAATAGCCTAGTAAAACTTCTTAAAAACAGACAGAGAGATATAATCTCAAAGTCTGTTAGTCTGTCTGTCTGTTTGTATATTGCTTATGGATCCGTCTGTCCCCTTTTGCACATAAATTAGATTATCAACGAGCTTCTGTGTGTTTCTCGTTCCCTGTTCTTCGTAGATTCGCTTGTTTTTGTACAACACACAAGCTGTTTACTTGCATGTTGTTGTTATGAACAATTCTACACACACGAACTGCATGTTTCTTGTCGTGGAAATGTTATCTTTTTTAAGACTTTTCCGATGGATTTTCCATTTCTATATGGCAACAGAAATACACATTCTGTGAAAATTTGAAGCCTCTACCTAGTGCGGTTCATGAGATACAGAATTACAAAAACGTGACGATTTGCATTTTTTCACTCAAATTTTTAGTATAAGTTTTTTTCCCAACTTCGCTAAAGAAGTGTCACTTCCAAAAAAAAAAAAACTGAAAACTTAAAAATGAACTAGAAAAAAGGTTATCTTCGAATATGCCGCAGATAAATTACTCTTCACGGGATTTGTATGGGAGGTACTCCCCTAGCGGACCGATTCGGCTGGTTCCAAAAATATATATTGTGAACTGATAAGTGTCCAAGTTTCAGTTCGATAGAACAAAAAACAAATTTTTTTTTTAAAATAGGAACATGAAATCAAATGGGTGGTTTGTGGGGGAGGTACCCCCTTGTAGTCCAATGCGGCTGGTTCCGACAAATGTACTGCGTATGGTGAAAAGAAAGGTTCGTGCAAAATTTTAGCTCTCTACCTAAAAAACTAAGGGACTAATTTGCATACATACAGATGAACAGACGGACAGACGAATATGGCAAAATCAATTCGTCTAACCGAGCTGATCAATAATATATATATACTTTATGTGGTTTTTTGTGTCTCCTTCTGCCTGTTACAAACTTCATGACCAACTTATAATACTATTCACTTCCGTGAAGAGTATAAAAATAAGTAAACAAATGTTTATTATTTTTGTAAAGAAATATAATAATATTGCAGATAATGTACTAAACGATAAGAGACGATTTTATTTGAGCCTGGTCCAAAAATAAAACCACTTAGTTTAAATCGTTTTTTTACTAATTTTTTAATTCAAATAAAATCACTTCTTTGTAACGAATGTGTTCAAATGCAACATATGGTATTTCATCTCAAAATTTCAAAAGAATTTTGGTCAAGTACTAAAGGATACATGAGCGCAAACTTGATTCATTCAGTTACCCTCGCGATGTTGATCATGCATCCAATTGGTCATATATGTAGTACATATTTACGAGTATTTTAGTCGGGTATTAGCTCGATCTGAACTAGGCAATGACAAATTTTGTTTTTGTGAAATTCATTAAATATGAAACAATCAAAGCAAACAAATTTTAATTCAAATATTTTATACATCATAGTAAGCTATTCGTTAAACATACAATTCACTAAGATACAATAAGGAAAAGTAGAAGAGGGAATTACAAATTTCTGAAAAACTAAAATATCAGATGATATTGGGTAGCATAAACATTCAAAAAGGACTTGGACCAATATAAAATGGCATCGCCATATAATGGGCCAATAACTAGATCAAGGGCTCGTATGATGGCTCAGGGTAACGTAAATATTGGAGAGCCAACAACCAGTGGCCGAATAAGAAGATCAAGGGCTCGTATGATGCCTCAAAATCGGGGTAACCTAAATGTTGAGGTAGAACGATTTAGTGGCGTGCCGCCTGCACCGACCATAGTACCATCTACGTCGTCAAGAGCAATCCCCAACCGTGAAACAACGACAGCCTGCAGACGATTACTGAAAGAACTAGCGGAGATGACCACCGACCCACCTGAGAACTGCAGCGCAACACTCATTGGCGATAATATCTTTAATTGGGAAGCTACTATAAGAGGCCCATCAGGCTCACCTTATGAAAATGGCCTTTTTAAGTTAAACCTACATTTTTCGGAAACATATCCATTAGATCCACCAGTTGTGCGTTTCATTACAAAAATACATCACTGTAATGTAAATAAGAAAGGACAGATTTGCCTCGATATTTTAGATTCCCGATGGTCCCCGGCTCTACGGGTAGCCACAATACTCTTATCAATTTCATCGCTATTAACGGATGCCAATCCACTGGATCCATTAGAAAAGGACATTGCCTTGAAATATTTGCAAAACCGAGAGGCCCACGATGCGATCGCCCGTCGATGGACACGCTTATATGCTACAGAGAAATCGCAGACCGAGAAGAAAAATAAAAAGTAAAAGAACTTATTAATTTGTTATATTTTGGAGTTTTCACCATAATTTTCTGGACTGACATAAGGTGCAAACCAAAGATTTGTATTTTTTGATGAAACATGTACTTCAAAATTTTCAGTATAACATATTAAATACACATTTCACGGAAACTTAAACCAACAAACTGAAAAAAAAATATTGTCCAGAAAAACTTCTAAAAATGAACTTCCTAACAATGACTACAAAAGATCGAATTGGAATTGACATGGAGAAAATCATACGTAGTGCGCACATTCGACTTCGAATTTCTTGTTTGTAGAAACATGTGGTTTTATGGTCAGACATCCCATCATATTGTAATTGGTTAGTGAAGAAATAAGAAAAATATACTTTTTTATATAAAATATTTGAATATTCAATTGAATTTTTTTCTTTCAGATTACGTGGAAACCACTTCTGTAACAATGAATACTTAATTGTAGAAAACCGAGAAATCATAACTGGAAAAGGAATCATGATTAAAGTGTTACGGTCACTGTCACTTGTCTTTTATTGGACTTAAAATCTAATATATTTTTTTTAAGTATTTCTCGTGAAATGTAAGAGTACGTGGTGGTATCTTTTTGTTACATTATGCAGTTTATTGCCCTTTAAATTAATAAAAATTTGGCGAATAACAAAATTGTTTAACTCTTTGATATTTAGATTTAATTAATTATATTTTTCTTGGTAAATTTACAATAAAAGAAATTTTTGAATCAAATGTATCCTTATTTTATTTATTTATTAAAACTAAATTATAGGAAAGGAGGAAATTAGAAAACTGCAGGACCAGATTGACCTTGAGTGGGAATCGAACCCGCGACTCTTGGGATGTCTGCCCAGAGCACTAACCTCTGGGCCAACGAGCCAATCAAATATGAATCCCTAGTTGTATCAAATGTCTATAAAATTTGTATGAATCGGACATTTTAATGAAAGCGTAAATGTTTAGATACGCTCAAATCAGAGAGAGGGAGAGAGGACGGCGAACTATTAAATTGCTTTTGTTGTTGAAAAATTTTAACAGAATAATTTTATTACAAATATAAAGAAAATCAGGGAAATCACTGCTCACGGCGATAAAGCAGTTTGATGATATCCGGGGTGGTGAGTACTAATGCAATTATCTGTCAACTGATTGTGCTGAAAAAATCAGTATTACGGTGTGAAAGTAGAGTTTATAGAAGGACTCTGGGGTGGGGAACTGTTAAGAACATTAGCTCGGTCAACAACTCCAGACGATACTTTGGTCAAGTAAAAAAATTTGAAACACATAATAACATTAGGTTTCTCATGCTAACGTTTTACTCAATTGTCTTCAATAAAATTAAAACTACATTATTTTTTTATCAATCATCACTCATCAATCAACGTAGAATAAATTTAGCGTTAATATCGATCATGTAAAGCATTAACACAACCCTAAAGGTTGTGTAACAAAGATTAGTTCCATCGGCCCTAGGAAATTGCTTGGAACGATGTCGCAGATGTTCATACTTGACAAATTCGGGCTTCTCATGATCCTTCTTACTGATCAGTACATTGAGCTTGCATATTCCGACAAGAATTGCAGTCCCAAAACAATTCAAATTTTTGTTTGTTAGAAATGTTGAGTGACATTCTCTGTCTGTTCTCTGTCTTTTTGATTAAATAGGAAAAATATTAAGAAACTTCATTACTATGGAAATTTAATTTAGTTGTATGTTGTTTTCTATCTTTTTGGTCAATTTTAATGGTGATAATTATTATTCTTCGCATTAAAGTTTCTTCTTGTCGCAGCATTTGCATCAAGAAACGATTTCCATCACCATATTTCATTGACAGATGCACATTTTCGTATTGCTCTACCAGATTCAATTTTTCCACAATGATAGTATTAAATACATTTCATCACTAATTTCATAAAATATTATCGTGAAAATCACTTGTTCATCAAACTAACAACTTAATGATTTGTCTTGAACAGAATTTATACAAATACAATTTTATTATCAAAACATGAAGACACTGCTGTAAGAAAATATAACTTATGTAGAGATGTATGGAAGTTTCACTAGAACTGACAAATTGAAAATCCTTGTTATTGGCAATGCAAAAAGTCCCAGATGCTTCAAAGGACTACATGAAATCCAATGAAGTGAACTTAATGAGAAGTGCCTTATGCAACTAGACAGTAAATTTGTTTTTGAAAGAAAGAATTGCTACATATCTTGCCATTGGATGACACCTGTCCAGCACACCCGAAAAGGACCCAAGCTAAATTAAAACAAAGAAGAAAACTTTAAGCACGCAGTTTTCCTCTAATATTACATCATGATTAAAGCCAATGGGTCAAAGCATCACACATTCATATTTATATGTACATAGAGGTATAGTATATTCAACTTCAAACAGAAAAAGAATTTTGAATAAAATTTTAAATTCAGGAGAAAACGTTTTGTTTGTATGTCGCTGAGGCTTTGTCGTATAGAAAGGTGTGGGATTCCACAGACTCCAAAAATAAAAATAACTGTACATAATATTATCCTAATAATTTGATTGTCTTTTAAGTAGTTTTTCGACATTTTTGCTTATGACAAATGACTAACGGCAGCAAAAACACAAACTTCTCCAAGTTACAAGTGATTTAGCTTTCGAACTCGCCCCGGGGTCAGTTGATTTTCGATATGCTTCTTCCAAACTACTTTTTACTTCAGCGTACTGATCCCACTCCACTTACAAGCTGTTGACTCTACTTTCTCCTATTGTATCCTACACCTTTTGTTTTAAACTCTTCATATTGTATATTTCGAAATAACTTCCCATTAAATTTGAAAAAAACACAAAGCACTGAAGGATGCCAAATAATGAAACTGACTTGACTGAAGTTTTAGTTGCATTAACAATTTCATCCAAAAAAATATGTCTATTAGCCCTTCTCCGCTGGAGTCTAACACAGGTTTATAAGTTAAGAAGCATTCACGGACACAAAAGTTTCAACATCGGAAAACATAAATGTGAGCCTTATTTGTTCGGTAGGACTTATATTGGGTATAGAATCTGAAATAATCGACAAATATTTGGCATATTAGGGTTCCGGACCAAAGAGTACCAAACGTTACCCGTCCGTCCGTCCGTCCATCCATCCGTCAGTCCTCGAGACATATCACATGATTAGTAATAGCTAATGCGACAAACTTTTGCTGTAATGTGAATACGTTGGAAAATATTTGCAGTACAGTACAAGTATTCTGTGTAAATTAGAGATATTATGTACCATACATTGGAGATCTTAATGGACTTTTTAGATTCACATTGGTTACTACTTATATACAGATTGGACAGGAGGAACAGAACCTCATCTATTGTAGTTTATTTTATTATTATCAAATTGCTTCCACATCAACTTCTTAAGATGCAAACAAACTTCATCATTATCATCATCATCTATTTGTTAACAAATCATCTTTTGATATACTTTTCCAATTATTCAGTTTTACTTCATTTCATAATACAATATTTTTCTTTGCTTGCTCTCCAATCGAAACTGAACTAATAGCAAATCTTATGAAATAATCTATGGATTCCAGGATGAATGACTTTTGACATAATAAACCTTTTGTGAAAGGATAATAGAAAATACTCTGTGCAAATCGTATCTTTTCTTTGTAAATGCCTACAATGCAAGCTTCTATGCTTCTACTACTTACTTATTACGATATAATTTTGCTTATAGACAAAAACACAATAACAATTGAGTATCCAAGTTCAACAAGTAGCAAGATGCCACCACTCTCACATATTTGCTAAAATACTAACATACTTATTCACTCACTTACTCACTCATTGACTCACTCTCACAATTCATTCGCATGCTGGCCATTGTCACGTTGGAAAATGCTTTTCCTTATTGCATCATTTACACTTGGCTGACTTGAATGTAGTTAGAACAATAGCGAAATGCAAACGGAACTGCACGTAATATAAAGTAACGCAACCCAACACAACGTAACGTAACGCCAGGCAATGAAACGCAACAGAAAGGAATCGAAAGGAAAGGAAAGGAAAGGAACGCAATGCAAATGTTTGTGCCAGATGAAAACGATTTTCTGGCAGAGTAGACAGCTTAGACAAGCAGAAAAAGATAAAGAAAGCATCAAGTTAAAGATGTTAGGTGTTGTTGGATGAGAAATGGTCGAGGTTGGGTGTCGCAAATGAAATGATGATAAGTGACACACATGCACATGCACATGCAGATGTACACGCACATGCACAAAATATTCTGACACCTGTGAATCCTGGCAATCCTGAGAATCTTGTTTTTCTGTTCACCTCCTTTTTACGTGTATCTTAAACTGAGATAAGCAGCTTTTATTCTTTAACAACGCAATAAACGTGTACTATTTTTTTTTGACTCTTTTCTTTTAATGAAATTCTGCTTAGTTTAACATTTAACATGGCCCAACTTAACTCAGATCAACATAAAATAAACTCAATTGAATTGAATTAAAGTAAGTAAGTAAATTTAAGCCTAGCAAGCTAATATAATCTGTACATGAATGCCATCCATTTATGAAGCTACAATGCAGAATGTTCTTTACACATTTGATTTGGCATCATTTTATTTTCTGTATCAAAGAGAAGATTGACAACAACAGATAATTTCATGATTTTTTAGATCACCGCCCGTCCTTGTCGCAGGTCGTTATCTACACTAACATCACCTCAGCTCACGTGGTTGTCTCTCCATTCCAAGATCTAAATTCCGGTTTCAATTACTACCGGTTCACTCCGGAAAATCCTTTGAAGGCAACATGACTTATCCTCGGTCGACCATCGACGGAAACCCTTAACAGCTCCGTTGGCTTTTAACTTGTATATTAAGTCTAGTATTAAATATTATTTTTAATGTATTAAATAAGCTCCGCACCACTTGAATAGAACACCCTGTAAACTATCAGTTTGAATGCAAATCACTCAAAAATTAACATTAAAAGTAACGATTTTTTCTTGAGTGTTTTTTCTATGACTATTTAGCTGTCTTTATGAAAAAAAATTGAGCGCTGGAAATAAACCGCTATATTTTTGTTTTTCTATTTGCATGCATGGGTATCAAACCCATCAAAAAGCATGTACAAATTCATGCGCTACTTGAATAGATCATTTGTTGTTTAAAGGTAGATTGTTGTAATTTGTATCGTTGCCCTTAAACGATACAAACATTTGCACAAATTTTTGTTGTTCTAATCATTATTCGGTCATAGTTTCGAATTTCTTTAGTTTTTTAATCTGCGCATATTCACATCAAAATATTCACAAGAATGAAAGAATTTCATCATCCACAAAAATAAAACAAAAAAAAGAAAAATTAAAGTAAAGATTTGAAGAAAAATCAAAACGTTTAGATTTTCGCCAACCATTTGCACAAACTCTCAAGCATGGCCATTGACGGCACAAATGGCTTGCGCTCTCTCTCTCTCTCTCTCTCTCTGTTTTCATAATATTTGCTCAAATATTTGTATAGTGGATTTCTACCTTAAATATTTAAAAAAAAATACCACTGAATGCAATTCGAAAGGA
The DNA here is from genome assembly GCA_037043295.1 of Amiota minor. Taxonomy (NCBI): domain Eukaryota; kingdom Metazoa; phylum Arthropoda; class Insecta; order Diptera; family Drosophilidae; genus Amiota; species Amiota minor. The sequence goes on from JBAMAW010000419.1 coordinate 229,515, forward strand.
GCAACGCCTTAATTTTTACCGTAACCATGCTGGACTATAGAGTGGCATCGCGTCATATGAAACCATACCTGAACTAATAGAATCCATCAAACTAGCTTGGAGTTCAGTACCATTCAATTATGTAGCCCAGTTGTACGAATCAATTCCAAGAAGGATCTGTGAAGTTTTCGAGCAAAAAGGGGCACAACCCACTACTTAAAAAAATGCATTGGACAATAGTAAAATGTTCTCTAAAAGAAGAAATATACATGTTTGAAACATAAGAATTTTAATAAACGGCTTTTTTGAAAAGCTGTTCAATCTGCGTGTTTTTTTATAGTTGATTTACCAAAAAACTAACTGTATCAGTTACAAAAACAAATCCTTTTGTATTTCATTTGGAATGAGTTGTAGTTTCATTAAAAATTTTTAAAAAAAAAAAGAGGTTTTCTTGCTGGATCTGCAAAATGAAGCTTCAAATAAAGTTTGTTAGGTGTCCTTTCCAAGTGGCGCAAAGTGTAAATAAATAAATATGACATGCAACGGAAATTTGGAAATTTAGGAATGAAACAACATAGATAATTTGCCAGAATGAAATTTGCAAAACGAAGTCGCGAGCAAAATGCCAAATAACTTAGTGTTTGATAAAACTTCTTTGTGATCAAAATGAATATAAATAAAATGTATTGTCTACTTCAAGGCGCAGCGAATAAAGCACTCATCCAAAGTCATCCAGTCACACATCAGTTCGCTTCCAACGAGAGTCATCGAAGAAAGAAAGCACCACAGCAAATAACAACAACCCGATTTAATATTGTTCAAGTTCTACGAACAAAATACCAAATTAATGTCAAAGTAAAAAATCCCTGCAGACACATCATGTGTCCCTTTTTATGTCAAATATGCACACAACACAAGCTTTAAAAGAAAAACAGAACAAACAAAAGGAAAAACATAAAAAAGAAGGAAAATACCGCGCAAAAAAAAGGAAAACAACAGGTGACCGGAAGTGTGTCCATGTTTAGTCATTTCCATTGTGGGTATCGTATGGACACATGCATAGCTCGTATTAACGGTTGTACTGGTTATACTCGTAGTCGTGGCCACACAATGCACACAATTTTATACGAGTACTATATATTTTTTTTTGGTTTAATATTATGTTATTGAAGTCTGTGCTGTTCGTTCGCGCTTTTAATAAAATAGGTCGCACATGTTTAAAAAGAATGACAAAAAAAAACAAGAAAAGAGAAAGCTAACTTCGGCTATTCCGAAGTTGTCATACACTTCACGTACCCCCTAGAAAACGTTTTTGCCTAAGCTACTGTGATCGAGCAAACAGAGTCAGTACACGTACATACATCATTTCAATACTGAGACCGACATATTTGTATGTCGTAAAGATAGTTCGAAAAAGTTTTCTAGTAAGAATCTGAATTTTAATGGGTCCCGATTCGGATGTACAACGTAAAATTTCAGCTGTTTAGCTCAAAAACTGATGGACTGGTTTTCATAGATAGACGGAGATGGCTTAAACAACTCAATCAATCTCATTGAGCTGACCTATATCCTTTATGTGATCTCCGATGTCTCCTTCTGTCTGTTACAAACTTCATGACAAACTTGTAGTACTATTCACTGCGTGAAGAGTATAAAAGTTACTATAACAAAAACGTTGTGCCGGAAAGGTGTGCATAATTAATTCGCAATGCAGCCATGCTATGTATTTTTCAATAGTGCAACTATATTGACATAATTTTTTGTTTTTGTTTTTATAGAGACTAATATAGGGACACATGAGTATAATATTATTGCTATGAAAACTATTCTAAATATTCTGCAGAAAATTGATTGCGACTTGTGACATTTGCTAGAACAACTTGGTTGTTTGGTTATTTCGAGCGACAATGGGTTAAGTTTTAAATATATTTAACTATTCTAATTTCAAAAAAAAAAAAAAAAACAAAATTAAATTAATTATCCAATCCACTTTCAGATCTCACAATACCAGCACAGCTGGAGTTGTAGGCTGTAAATTGTCAAAACTAATAAGTATATTGGTGGAAAATTGTTACTATAAGGAAAAACCCCGTAAGTATAAAGAAGGACCCGTGTGAGTATAACGAGGTACCTTGATAGTAAAAGGTGGGACCGTTGTACGTATAAAAGGATATCTATTTGAGATGGCGATGCTTATGAGTATAATGGGGGACCCTTGTGACAATCTTGACTTACTAAGTATATGCAAGTATAGTATATACGATTTACTTCAGAACAAATACAAGACATTTCGCTGTGATCATTGGAGTAAAATTAACTACTTTGAGCAAGGCTTAGGTTTTACTTCCTTTTATCTTCGCTGCAGTGTACCTTCTCCAATATTTATGTCAATTAATCTCTCTGATATTGACGCAATTGCAAAGGGGAACTTATGGCATGATTTTCTATGATAGATCCAAGTAATCTGCAGCATTCGTTTTGGTTCAAGACAAGTTTCCTATCCATTTTCTTCAAGTTATCTACATTGGGACAATAAAGTTTGTTGTCAATTTTTTCCAGCCATATTTGAGAAACAAAAATGAAGGAAGCTGTACCAGACGTAAAGCAAACACGTCTATTGACTCAAATTCTCAATATTGCAGTGCTTTGAGGTTTCGTCTTGAACCAACAGGAGTATGTTGTCTAAACGGCAAGGTCAAGTTACCACAACTGACAACGCCACCTGAACCTCTGAATTCACTACTTTCGAGACAAGAACCTCTGTCAAATCATTTTTTGCAGAACATTCAAAGTTACAACAGTGTGTCCCAAATGACTGGTTATTCTGAAGCTGAAGTGAATCAACGCTGTACCATCAATTGTGTAACTAGGCGAGAGATAATATGCAACTTGCTTCATTACCATTCATTTGTTGTTTTTCTTTTCTTTTTTTTTTTTTTCTTTTTTTTTAACTCTAATTATCCTGTTATTCATAGAACAACTTAAATTTTAATATATATAAAGCAATAACAAAACAACTTATATTAACAAATGGGAAGAAACAATACATTTAATAAGATCTAGTAGGGAGGTCGACAGGATGCGATCTTCTCAGTCGCCTCCCTTTCTAGGTCTCTCTCTTTCAAAAGGCGCCTGGCTAGTATGTTTGGATGATTTACCAACAGAACAATGTAGTCCTTGGCCTGACGATTAATCATATGGCCGATTTTTGATATTTGTTGTTTTCAAAAAAAAAAAATATTATTAAAATCGGTTCTGTATATATTTATATAGATAGATAGATAGAAAATAGATGGATAGAAGATAGGTACACCACTCGTGCGTAGGTATATAATAATGAACCCAAAAAATAGTATGACCCAACAAAACTCGAGAACGGCTGGACCTATTTTGATAAGTTTTTTTTTTTTTTGTTGTACTCATGGTGTTGCCAGTCAGATTTGTTGCTACATTTGGATCCGGTAGGTGGCGCTGTTGTCCTGATAGAGGTAGTGTTGTGTCATTTATTAAACATTTTCTCATTTAGCTCAAAATATATTGAACCGATTTTAATATTTTTTTTTTTTTTTAAAGAATAAATGAATCTTAGTGCAAGAAATTGTATACTTATTTTTTTCATTTTCTAAAGTTAAATATACTATTTTTAACTATTAAGTTTCAAAAAAAAAAAAACATCGTTGTAATGCTGGTTGTTATAATTGTTGCATTTTACCTCTCATTTTTTTATAACTGAACACGCACAGGGGTCGTAGCAACGCACGCCGGGTATCGCTAGTAATTTATATTGTATTAAATTTTATTACATTTCATTTAATTGATTTTTCTTTTTATTTACATATAAATTAAATTCATATTCTTTATTTTTTTTTTTTTTTTCGGCCCAAGTCATTCGCAATCAATTCGCAATGGAGACTAAATTACATTAATGCCAACATAATCGCACACATGAGATGACAGTCGCATACCATTTAATTAATATTGATGTCATTTAGTATGAAATATCCATTGACAGTGCGTAAAATATTTTTGAATGAATTAACGTTTGATTGAATGAATGTAGGAAAGAATATGTACGAGTATTTCAACTGTTGACAGTTCTGAATCATTTATCGTTTTAATTTGTGAAATGATATGCTATTTTTTGTTTTTTGTTTTTATTTTTGCTTTTAAAAAAATTAAAAATAATCAAACAAACAAAAATCATTTTACGATTGTTTTTTTAAATTTATCTTGATTGCAATATAATGCGCTATATCGAAACAATGTGGTATATTGAGATGATGATACTCGTAGGTTTTGTATAATAAGCTGATAATTGAAATGCATGTTTCTTGTTTCTTCAATTTGATGCATCATTTTGTTTTACCATTCATACCATAAATTATTGTGCATTTATTGAAGGGCAACATTTTGGTTGGGTTGCAATGTACAAGCAGTTTAACACTAAATATTTCATGTCAAATATTTTCCTTGAGCTTAGTGTAAACAAAAAGAAGAAAACAACCTAAGGTTTTCAAATTGCACCATCTCGATTGCCATTTGACTTCTCCATAGATTGAAATATACAAAACAAATTAACCAATCATAAAAACGCTATTTTATCACTTGTGTAACACGTTTTAATAATAACAAGCTTCCATTCACAGAAAGTCGGTGATCATGGCTTGATATTACTCGATGATGATGATAAGTGACCAGCTAAGAAACACGGGCTACACCAGCTACCCAAAATCGACTTCAAGCTGTAAATATTTGCAGATAATGTCTTCAACATCCTTTCAGGAAATCTTGTTAAAGTAGCTGATAGGGATAACCTCATTTCTCAAAAAATTTCTCTAGAAGCATTCCTTATGATGTTGTTGTAGGCTTCAGGATTCTAATTATTTACAAATTCCAAAAGCTTCTGTATATTAGCAAAACATATAAAGGGTTTCTTACGGTCTTCTCGGAAATTAATCCCCTACCCTTGCCTCCCCATCTAGGATTACTGGATCGGACAATAATTGAAATGCTGTATGCTCAACCTTCGTAGGCAAACCGTTTTCTATAGATACGTGTAAAGTATATCAATTGCGGATTTTTTTTTGTTTTTCATGCGTCTAGGGTATCTGATAGTCAAAATTACCAAAAATTAATTTTTTTTTCTTATTTTTAGTCATGCTTTAATTTTTTTTTAATATATTGACGCATTAACGCCATGCATTACGTGTACGTGATATTAATTGGATACCTTTGATGAATGCGATTATGTGCGATTATTTTGCATTGTGAATTTCTCGCATGTGTTAATTATATGCATACATTAACCATATCAGCATTCTAATAGCCTTGTCATACATACAACATAATTTTATACATACCAACCATAACATATTGAACACATAGATTGATGGACTGACTGATTCATTAAGGCTTCAGTATTTCTTGTTTAGTAATTGTAAAGCACAAGATTACCATATTGTATGCATATTCCTATACGATTCTACGCTAATCATTCGTTCATCAAACAAACAATCAAATGATTAAATTAGAATTCATACCGGCCGGCTCTCAAAACTACAAAGCTTTATAGAAGAACAATGTAATATAGATAGAATACGACAATATTCTAAGCATTTGGTATTGTGGCTATTGAATTCAAGTTATTTCAATTGGTTTCTGAATTATTGTTAATTATGTACCACAAAAACAAAAAGCACCACCCTCATAATTACTTTGAATGGAATCAATGTATGCAATCAAATTTGTGCTAAGTATTTATTTCCAAACTATCAAATTTAAAGTTTACCATTCAAATAGATAAGACTTGATAAAACTTTCAATAATTCATAAATTTCCGAAATTTTACACCAATTTGTCTAACGTACTTTCAGTTTTATTATGAAACAAACATGTCTTCCAAATATATTTTATTTTTAATTTGCATCAATTTTTTGTTATTCTTATTATTACAATATTATTTTTTTAAACAGCAAGATCGAAGTTTATACTAACAGCTTAGCTTATGAAATATAAGTAGCAACGGCATCTAGTAGGCTTCAGCCATGAATTTCTTTTCTTTTTTTTTTTGTTGTTGTTATAGCTGAGAGGGATCTTCTTCATCATAAAAAGAAGAACAAAAAAAAAATTGTTATTTTCTGTGTGTTTCTCGTTCTGTGTTATTCGTACATTCGGTTGTTTTTGTACAACACACAAGCTGTTTACTTGCATGTTGTTGTTATGAACAATTCTACACACACGAACTGCATGTTCTTGTCGTGGAAATGTTATCTTTTTTAAGACTTTTCCGATGGATTTTCCATTTCTTGGGGATATGGCAACAGAAATACACATTCTGTGAAGATTTGAAGCCTCTACCTACTGCGGTTCATGAGATACAGAATTACAAAAACGTGACGATTTGCATTTTTTCACTCAAATTTTTAGTATAAGTTTTTTTCCCAACTTCGCTAAAGAAGTGTCACTTCCAAAAAAAAAAAAAAAAACTGAAAACTTAAAAATAAACTACAAAAAAGGTTATCTTCGAATATGCCGCAGATGAACTAGTCTTCACGGGATTTGTATGGGAGGTACTCCCCTAGCGGACCGATTCGGCTGGTTCCAAAAATATATATTGTGAACTGATAAGTGTCCAAGTTTCAGTTCGATAGAACAAAAAATAAAATTTTTTTTTAAAATAGGAACATGAAATCAAATGGGTGGTTTGTGGGGGAGGTACCCCCTTGTAGTCCAATGCGGCTGGTTCCGACAAATGTACTGCGTATGGTGAAAAGAAAGGTTCGTGCAAAATTTTAGCTCTCTACCTAAAAAACTAAGGGACTAATTTGCATACATACAGATGAACAGACGGACAGACGAATATGGCAAAATCAATTCGTCTAACCGAGCTGATCAATAATATATATATACTTTATGTGGTTTTTTGTGTCTCCTTCTGCCTGTTACAAACTTCATGACCAACTTATAATACTATTCACTTCCGTGAAGAGTATAAAAATAAGTAAACAAATGTTTATTATTTTTGTAAAGAAATATAATAATGTTGCAGATAATGTACTAAACGATAAGAGACGATTTTATTTGAGCCTGGTCCAAAAATAAAACCACTTAGTTTAAATCGTTTTTTTACTAATTTTTTAATTCAAATAAAATCACTTCTTTGTAACGAATGTGTTCAAATGCAACATATGGTATTTCATCTCAAAATTTCAAAAGAATTTTGGTCAAGTACTAAAGGATACATGAGCGCAAACTTGATTCATTCAGTTACCCTCGCGATGTTGATCATGCATCCAATTGGTCATATATGTAGTACATATTTACGAGTATTTTAGTCGGGTATTAGCTCGATCTGAACTAGGCAATGACAAATTTTGTTTTTGTGAAATTCATTAAATATGAAACAATCAAAGCAAACAAATTTTAATTCAAATATTTTATACATCATAGTAAGCTATTCGTTAAACATACAATTCACTAAGATACAATAAGGAAAAGTAGAAGAGGGAATTACAAATTTCTGAAAAACTAAAATATCAGATGATATTGGGTAGCATAAACATTCAAAAAGGACTTGGACCAATATAAAATGGCATCGCCATATAATGGGCCAATAACTAGATCAAGGGCTCGTATGATGGCTCAGGGTAACCTAAATGAAGAGCCCACAATCAGTGGCCGAATAAGAAGATCAAGGGCTCGTATGATGCCTCAAAATCGGGGTAACCTAAATGTTGAGACACAACGATTTAGTGGCGTGCCGCCTGCACCGACCATAGTACCATCTACGTCGTCAAGAGCAATCCCCAACCGTGAAACAACGACAGCCTGCAGACGATTACTGAAAGAACTAGCGGAGATGACCACCGACCCACCTGAGAACTGCAGCGCAACACTCATTGGGGATAATATCTTTAATTGGGAAGCTACTATAAGAGGCCCATCAGGCTCACCATATGAAAATGGCCTTTTTAAGTTAAACCTACATTTTTCGGAAACATATCCATTAGATCCACCAGTTGTGCGTTTCATTACAAAAATACATCACTGTAATGTGAATAAGAAAGGACAGATTTGCCTCGATATTTTAGATTCCCGATGGTCCCCGGCGCTACGGGTAGCCACAATACTATTATCAATATCCTCACTATTAACGGATGCCAATCCACTGGATCCATTAGAAAAGGACATTGCCTTGAAATATTTGCAAAACCGAGAGGCGCACGATGCGATCGCCCGTCGATGGACACGCTTATATGCTACAGAGAAATCGCAGACCGAGAAGAAAAATAAAAAGTAAAAGAACTTATTAATTTGTTATATTTTGGAGTTTTCACCATAATTTTCTGGACTGACATAAGGTGCAAACCAAAGATTTGTATTTTTTGATGAAACATGTACTTCAAAATTTTCAGTATAACATATTAAACACACATTTCACGGAAACTTAAACTTTCAAACTGAAAAAAAAATATTGTCCAGAAAAACTTCTAAAAATGAACTTCCTAACAATGACTACAAAAGATCGAATTGGAATTGACATGGAGAAAATCATACGTAGTGCGCACATTCGACTTCGAATTTCTTGTTTGTAGAAACATGTGGTTTTATGGTCAGACATCCCATCATATTGTAATTGGTTAGTGAAGAAATAAGAAAAATATACTTTTTTATATAAAATATTTGAATATTCAATTGAATTTTTTTCTTTCAGATTACGTGGAAACCACTTCTGTAACAATGAAAACTAAATTGTAGAAAACCGAGTAATCATAACTGGAAAAGGAATCATGATTAAAGTGTTACGGTCACTGTCACTTGTCTTTTATTGGACTTAAAATCTAATATATTTTTTTTAAGTATTTCTCGTGAAATGTAAGAGTACGTGGTGGTATCTTTTTGTTACATTATGCAGTTTATTGCCCGTTAAATTAATAAAAATTTGGCGAATAACAAATTTGTTTAACTCTTTAATATTTAGATTTAATTAATTATATTTTTCTTGGTAAATTTACAATAAAAGACATTTTTGAATCAAATGTATCCTTATTTTATTTATTTATTGTATTAAAACTAAATTATAGGAAAGGAGGAAATTAGAAAACTGACCTTGAGTGGGAATCGACCCCGCGACTCTTGGGATGTCTGCCCAGAGCACTAACCTCTGGGCCAACGAGCCAATCAAATATGAATCCCTAGTTGTATCAAATGTATATAAAATTTGTATGAATCGGACATTTTAATGAAAGCGTAAATGTTTAGATACGCTCAAATCAGAGAGAGGGAGAGAGGACGGTGAACTATTAAATTGCTTTTGTTGTTGAAAAATTTTAACAGAATAATTTTATTACAAATATAGAGAAAATCAGAGAAATCACTGCTCACGGCGATAAAGCAGTTTGATGATATCCGGGGTGGTGAGTACTAATGCAATTATCTGTCAACTGATTGTGCTGAAAAAATCAGTATTACGGTGTGAAAGTAGAGTTTATAGAAGGACTCTGGGGTGGGGAACTGTTAAGAACATTAGCTCGGTCAACAACTCCAGACGATACTTTGGTCAAGTAAAAAAATTTCAAACACATAATAACATTAGGTTTCTCATGCTAACGTTTTACTCAATTGTCTTCAATAAAATTAAAACTACATTATTTTTTTATCAATCATCACTCATCAATCAACGTAGAATAAATTTAGCGTTAATATCGATCATGTAAAGCATTAACACAACCCTAAAGGTTGTGTAACAAAGATTAGTTCCATCGCCCCTAGGAAATTGCTTGGAACGATGTTGCAGATGTTCATACTTGACAAATTCGGGCTTCTCATGACCCTTCTTACTGATCAGTACATTGCAGTCCCAAAACACCACTCAATTCGAAATTTTGTTTTGTTAGAAATGTTGAGCGCCATTCTCTGTCGTCTTTAATGTTCTTTGTCTTTTTAACTAAATGGAAAAAATAGTAATGGTAAAAGTTTTTCAGAAACTTCATTACCATGGAAATTTGATTTAAATGACAGTGGGACAATTTTAAAAAATAACTAACTACTTTGTGCCTATTCCAACTTTTCATAAAAGTTTCCATTGTACTTAAGGTTTTTATTTCAACTAAACATGCCATGATATGATAATTTGTGTATTAATAGGAGAAAAGCCTTCTGCTCTGATCGGAGTTTTGTTATGTTTCGTCGATGCAACACGTAAATTTTTATATTTATATTATGACATATATCATATTTTATATTGATGTTATTTGTTATTTGATTTCAAATAAAAATGGTCCATAAAACACGTACATATTCATTCAAGAACTAATACAAGAGTTTGGAATTTGTGTTCTGTTGTTGTTTCTGGACCCGACCGGCAAGGCGATAATCTTTTAAGACCATTGAACATGGTAAGTGAATATATTGTAATACAAATAACATAACGTAAAATTTGAATAAGAGTATTATTTTTTAAGGCAACACGTTGTCACCACCAATTCAAGAAAGCATTGCTACGCAAACTGTTTGCGATGAACGAATTATCACGCATCAGCCGTTGTCACGATAAAGGTGTCATAGCATACAGTAGCGAGGATTATGCCATTGTAGGATGATTGTCAATCTGTTGCAAGATATTAATTGGGATCAATTTCGATTTGAATCTTTTTAACTCCCTCGTGGTCATGGTTCCTGGTTAAGTTTCATCATTTTACTGAATCTATAATATTCGACGAACGAAGTATTAGTCTTAAACGGAAGAGTACGTGTAAGAAGCATTTTGTGAAAAGTTATTTGATCTGATTCATTCAATCTTCATTCTTTAACTTGGCAAAAGTTTAACCGTTAGCTCTGATCAGTTTCTATCAGTTTCTATAAAAACATACCCAGCTAATTCTTTCATTTCAAGGCAGGCAACGTTCTTTTTGCGCGATTAATATCGTACATGATCATATTACGATGATGAATAATGGCAAAGAATAACAGTACACAATTAATATAATCACAGAGTCAATTTTTAACACAACCGCTAATATAATACACAAGCATATAAAATAAAATTTATATTAAAATGCATATAAAAGTATATTGTTTTCATTATGAATATCTTAAGCTCAACTGATCTTATGACAAAACAACTAAAAAGAAGTTTAACTTCGTCTATGCCAAAGTTGATATACTTTTCACTCACCCGTTACAAAACGTTTTCCTAATGCTCTGTGATAGAGCCTTCAAAAATATTTGATTATCGATTTGACTTCTGTTATGGTAGGGTCTTGAAATTTACATGGTTGTTGAATATGAGTCTGTTATTTATAGTGTTCAAATTTCAGTTCGATAACGCAAAAACCAAAAAAGGTTTTCTAATAGCAACATAAATTTGGGTTTGGCTTTGTATGGGAGCTATACGATCCAGTAACTATATGGTCTTGAAATTTACGAATGTCTTGGATATTATACTTTCCTAGCTTCAGTTCGATAGCACAAAAAACATAAAAGTTACTCTAATGAGAACATGAATTCAAATGGGTGATTTGTATGGGAGGTACCCAACTAGTAGACGAATCGACAGGTTCCGACAAATGTACTGCGTCTATTAAAAATAATGGTTCGTGCAATTTCAAGTCTCTAGCTTTAAAACTGAGGGATAGTTTGCATACATTCAAACGGGCAAATGGACATGGCTTAATCAACTCGTCTCGTCGAGATGATCAAGAATATATGTATTTTATGGGATCTTTGATGTCTCCTTCGGCTTTATTTGTTAGTAAGGTATGATATTATTACCTTATATCTTATTTTTATATGTACAGAGAGAGATTTAAAGTTATCAGAATCACGAATTAAAAGGTATTTATAGGTTTATACTATATTACTGGTAGAATTTATACTAGGTAGTATATGTTTATATCTTTTATATATGTTTGTGGAATTACTAAGCGCAATTAAAGAGTTCGAGTTGTTAAAGATTTTCTTTGGGAGTACAAATTAGTTCGGTCCGTTTTCAAAAGATGGCTCCACCTGCAAGTTCTGGCGGATTTTGGAAGCGATTACCTATTCCATTGGAAGGGTTTGACATCTGTCAACAGTAATTAGTGTACATCAGCGTCTGTTTCTGACAACAACACTGTTTTTTGCCTCTTCGAAAATGTCCGGATTTATGTTAAATAAACAACATTTGCCGGAAGTTTTGATTTTTTTTTTTAATGGGAAGAAAAGTGCAGCTGAAGCCCATCGAATGCTTGAGGAAGTTTATGGTGAATCTGCTCCGACCGATAAGTCATGCAGCGAGTGGTTTCGACGCTTCAAAAGTGGTGATTTAAGTGGCAAAAACAAAGAGCGTCCTGGTCAACCCAAAAAGTTTGAAGATGAGGAATTGGAAGCTTTACTGGATCAAGATCCGTGCCAAACACAAACTGAACTCGCAGAATCGTTGGCAGTGAATCAGCAAGCAATCGGTTAAAACAATTAGGATTTATTGAAAAGCAAGGATATTGGGTGCCGTACGAGTGGAAGCCGAGAGATGTCGAAAGACGATTTTTCGCTTCGGAACTGCTTCTTGAAAGACATCAAGGGAAGGGATTTTTGCACCGGGTCGTGACTGGAGATGAAAAATGGATATACTACGATAACCCCAAGAAGACAAAATACTACGCCAAGCCTGGTGAACCCGTTCTATCATCGTCTACATCGACGCCAAAGCAAAACATCCACAACGTAGCTGTAACGGTCGAAAATTACCAGGAAACGCTGAAATGGAAGTTCTTACCCCACCCGCCGTATTCTTCAGACCTTGCTCCTTCCGACTACTGGATTTTTCGATCTTTGAAATCACATGATTTATGATTAATTTTTAGTTATCGCCATCACTACATTGAGACTGAAATTGTTAATTTAACATTCACAATAAACAAAACAAAAGTAAGCCACAAGAAAACATCACCGGTTAATTCTGCTAAATGCACCAGAATTTAAATAGAAATAATAGAGATTATTAAGTTCTGTAAAATAAATTGATTACTGTTTATGGACAACTGATATAAAGAGAGAGAGGTTGATTATTAAACAAATTTCACAATATTTTATTCATACAATAATATTGTTATTTTTAAGTAATAAATATGAAATGAGAAGTACAAAAACAAAGAACAAAAAAAAAACAAAAAAGTTAATAAAGATAAACAATATTATACTATAATCTGTAAAATTGTACTGTCTTATCGCGCTGGGTATACGCTTCGGCCTTTTGTTTAGCCTCAAGAGCCGCACTTGCAGCATTATATGCTGCTACTTTTGTTTTCTCGAAATCGTTACGGGCTGCTTCCAATTGTTTATGTAGAGAAGCTAAGCGACTTATTGCCGCATCCACAAGTTGATTCCTTTTATTCATTTCCTGTTGGGCAGCAGTTGCCAATTGTTCAATGATAACTTTGTTTTGGCGTGCATTCTCCACAATGGCAGCAATGGCTTTCACCTCATCTTTTGCATTATATGCTACCTTTAGAGCAATATTCATATTTTCATCCGATGCGTTCAAATTAAGGGTCTCCTCTTCAACAATATCGGCGGCTTCTTTGACTTCGCGTCTCAAATCGTTCACAATCATTTCTTTACTAGCAAGTGCCTCTTCAGCAGCTTTTGCTGCTAACCTCGCTTTCTCAGCTAAATTGAATTTATTTTTTATGGCTTCAGCTTGATCGGCCGGTGATTGTGCCTCTTGAGCTGTTTTGGCGTCCTCGGCCGCTTTGACAGCAATACTTAACGGCTTCTCCTTTGCATATTCCAATTGAACAGTACATTTTGGCTTTGGTTTTGCATCAGCTTTGTCATATGCTGGTGAAATCTTACAAGTCTTAACTTTCTTGGAAACGTTAACTTTCTTATTACTACTATCACATTTGGACTCATCATAAATGCTAACAAAATCGTTATAAAAATTTGGTATACGTCGTTTCTTTAGCAACTGTAACAAAATTGTGTAAAAATAATCATTAACCCTTTGTTAGATAATTTGCAGATCTATTAATACTCACCCTTTTAGTTTTGTATCCATGATTGGTTTTTATAAACAAAAGTAAAATGAACAAAGTTAGTACGATTAATACCAATCTCATTGTTGCAATAAATCGAAAATATATCATTAAAAAGTTACATAAAAATTCCATATGTCATTATTTTGGAAATTAATATATATATATTTTTATATATACTTAGATTTTTTTTTTTTTTTTTGTTGTTAACGATATTAGAATTTCATAGCATATGAGATTTAAATCTATTATACGTTTATCTAGGAGCTTCATAATAAAGTTTTGCATTGAAATGTTAAAACTTTCATTAGATTTTAAACTACATTTAGAAGTTTACTGCCAAAAATTCAAAATTTACAATAAACCATCAAAGGAAGATAAAATGAGACCAAATACTTTTGCAGTGAATTTGGTTTGGATTCTGAGATGCTCAAATGATTATATCCCATTCAGAATTAAACGTACTATGTTTGTGTAATGGTACGACAGTGATTACTAGTCTGATTTTTGCGAAGAAACAAGAAGAACTATTGCCCTGGGTTGCCTCAATCTCAAGATAATTCATATGATAATCTTGTCATCTCAGTTCAAGCACTGCATCGATATTTTCTGGCAAAGCTATTCAACGAATTCTGCAAACTGTGGTGCCTTATTGTGAAAAATCGAAATAGGTTTATCGATGTACTCTTGTTGATATATAATAGGTAAATCCTCTCTATAGTGCATATTGGAGCACATGTTTCTGGTATGGGGACCATTTAATTTTGTAACTTTATTTTTATTATTTGTTATTTTAACTGTCCACCTATTAACCCTATTCATAACCAGGCTAAATGTATGACGTTAAGTACCACGTAGTGACTATAAGGCACCAAGTACAAACACAAAGCTGTTATGTAATAAAAAAGGCGTAACCCAAATAACTTTTTTCTTTATTAAGACATTAATACACATGTATTAATATATGCAATAGAGTAAAAAAAAAAATTATTTGAATTAATTATTTTTAACACATTTAAGGCAAATTTTGCACAATTCACAATATTACAATGAAGCTCTTCCTTTTTCGTGTGGGCAAATGTGACATCGACGACGATTTTTTTTTTTTTTTTTGGGTGGGGTGGAGCTGATGAGGTGGTTATTATTGCTAAAAAAAATGTTGTGCCTCGTTAATATTTGCTATGTTGTTACGCGAGTCAATTCCTTCAAAAATAGTTTACGTGACGTACCCTTTTTGGCTTTATTCCAATCCGTATATAATAACTCCCATATTACCTTAGCAGCTATTCCGCAATCGTTAATTAAATTATAAAATTGTGCGGTAGGCGAGAAAAAGCATGGCACATTTGATCGAGTGTATCTACGCCACCTTTAGTGGCATTGTAATATTCGCATAAGTTAATCTCCGACTTTTTAGTTTTTGAATCTACTTCTGCTGCATGGTGCATAGTTGAAAGAAGAAGAACAGCTTTGTTTTTTTTTTTTTTTTAAGAACATAACTAACAAGAGTCTTATTCTTAATAATCCGAAAGGTTGCTTTCAGGTTCTCGTTGCTTGCTTAAAGTACCCACACATGTTAAACGCTTTGAATGAAGATATAAAACCAAATCAAAACTTGTGAAGTTGTTATCAAATGTTATGGTTCTGCTCGTATTCTCGTAGAACTGACAAAGTAGTTTTACAACACTTTGAGCCAACTTATTGGCACCTTATTTCCCCAGATAAGGATAGCTCATCTCACTATTACAAATCCTTTAATTTTCCATATTAGTCAGGTTTTGATAGCATATATTGGCGAAATGGTACTGTGCCTCTGAATGACCTCAGTTGCTCATCTATGGCCAAGTTGGCTCCAGGCATACAACTTTTTTTTTAGGTTTTTTATTATTATATTCCAAATATTCCGTACTGGAGCAAAATTTATCTTACAATAGACGATAACTTCATGTGGCTATATGATCAAATCTAAAATAGCGTGAAAAATCAGCAAATCTACAATATTTTTTGGCATGCACGCTCAAAAAATTGTACTGGCATACAATGGATCCCAAAATTCTTTGTACAATAGTCTGCAACGCCATTGTTCCGTGTTCCTGCTTCAATCAGTAATCCAATATATGCACGGATTTTTATATCGGTTGTGTGTTGCCATTTTTCAATCGCTTGTTTATCAAAAATTACGGCATCTGAAATAAATTCGATTTGTTTACCAAGAGGAAGCAATTTTACTTTATTGCAACTTTTTTTTTTATAATGTTGTGAGCAAGTTTTTTCCCAATATTAAAAGGTTTTGGCTGCCATTCAGTAGCGTATTTGCCCACAAACAAATTTTTATATTCTTCTACTTCCTTACAATCTGATATACTCATTTCATCCTCCAAATCTGATGCAGTTTCACAAACGTCTGATTCACTATTTGATGCCAAAAGCTCCTCAATGCTGTCAAAACGCTGGTCAATTTCATCTTCATTAGCGGCATCTTCATCTTGAATATAAAGACCGCGTTTAGAAGATATTTTTCAAAACTAATAAAAGCCAAATATAATAGGCTGGACTTTTATTATTTGATCTATGATAAACAACTTTACATAGCAAAACCAAATGAACTGTTACAATTTACTCTGATGCGGCGGCACTCATTCCTTAGGCTAAACGAATGAAGAGAAAAACAAAAAATATATAAAAACTGTGAAATCTGTAGCAGTTGGTCCGTGTATTTTTTGGTCTCTCAATCTGTCCAACTTTAAGAATGTCCAACTTAGATAGATGCCACTGTTTCTAATTTTATTTTGGTGTTCGTTGTTGACCAGTTAAAAACAAACATTTCGTCGCCACAAAACAATAAAACAAGACAAACAAAATTTGTTGAAGTGACTGAAGATCACCACATGGGATTTAACGCCAGTAAAAGATAAAATGATCGGAAAAAAGAAGAAAACAATATTTTTAATTGCTACCTTTTCCATTTTTCTAAAAAAAAAAAATTGATTAATACTAAAAAGTACAGATTTTTGCATTCTATACTTGGAAAATTACAGCAATTTAAATTTCAAAAGTGACTCAAAGTCACCGCCTGGGATGAATAGGGTTAAGCATTACGGTTCATGAGATACAGTCCAATGACAGACAGACGGATTAAGGAGGCTTAGTAATGAGGTTCCATTTTGTATCCTAAAAGAAAAACTCTCGTCCCTTCGACTCAATAAAAAAAAGTGGTTTAATTGAAACATCTCCTTGTTCTGTCTTCCTTTTAATTCATAGGCAAAAGACTCGTAAATTTCTAAGCAGGAGAGATGCATCATTTAGTTTTGGCACCTTTGGTGAAGACCAAGAACTGACTCCGTCAATGAGTTAAGTAATAAATTTTTATTCTTAATGAGAATTAATATCAAGTTGTTGGTGATAATATAATAAAAAGTATCTTTTATTTGTTCAGTAGTAATTTATTTAGGACAATTTTACGCCATTTAAAAAATGTAGAATAGTAGAATATAAGCAATATTTTACATAAGCATAGACACAAATGTAGTATTTGAAGATTGTCCCAAGGATAACTGTGTAGCAATGAAGTTGGACATGGACTAAATACCATAGAATACCAAATGAACATGTTAAATTGGTAATTTCTTCTAACAATCCTTGTAAGGCTTTTTCGTAGCGATGTGAGCGAGCGTGTGCGCCTGGAACAACAATAAGAACTACTTTATTATTAAAACTTGCACTTCCAATGAAAATAATTAGAGAGTTTTACTTGAATCTCACATTGCAATTTAATTGAGTAGAAGCCATTGTTGTTTTCATCCTTCCTTATCTTTCGCCTTTACGTCGTCATCATTACTAGCACGCATAGCTTTCATACTATGTTTTTGTTTTGCACGTTACGAGTGTCTTCAGCATCCTTGAATGGTTGCGTGCATAAGTTTACATCAATGCCAAGACTCAACTAAATTCGACCCGACCCGACCCGATGCGACCAATCCAACGTAGTCAAGTCAAGTCTAAACAAGCCAACTGAACTCAACTCAATTTATCTTAACACAACTCAACTCAACTCAAGTTCAACTTGTTCTTGACCTTAAAACTATTGTGACTCGTTTTATTTCTTCAATTGTTATTTGTTGTTTCAAAAAACCCAGGTGTATTCCAAAAGTATTCGGTCCGTGGCATCATTTAATGTAATCTCCAATACTCTTCCATTGGTGCTTTCACATTCTGAAGTAATTCTGGAATACCAATATCATCACTTGCTATTCTACAATTGTAAATTGATTTTGTAACAGAATGTTATACTATGACATTTCTATCTGTGTTTTGCCAAAACATTTGTACCCAAAATTCTTCCATATTTTTTCATGACACTTGCGGTGAGTTCGTGAAAACTCACTCCTCATGTTTCTAATCTACAGATGATATTGAAGATATTCTGACGCGATACTCTTGCGACAAACCTCGTATGCATTGCATAATAAATTGTAGTTACACCGAGCTTTTCCGCTAGGAGCCAGACCAAACAAAGGTAAGTACAAAGATGGAGTGGTCTCTTATAAGGCAAAGAGAGTTTCCGGTGTCATCGTTAGAGATGCTTGCTCCTATTCTTTTATTGTATGTGACTTTAATTACAATTTCTAGATAATTAACAAGAATTGCAGCTAAAGAGGCAGTTGCCAACTTTGGACACTTTTTGTTAAGTTGCACCCGCAACCACTAAGAACACCACAAATTCGGTCTGCTTCAAGATATTTTTCATGTTCTTAAATAATGATATGTACTACTCTTACTACACCATAAAAAACTTCATTCTTAGTTGTAAACTTAAGTTGAATTCTAAAGTGTTAATTACGAGTAAATATTGTTTTAAGTTTGAACAAGGACTGACTATTTTAATAGTCGTTCTTTCATTTTAATTTTACTTAATTTCAGCTAATTCAACTTTAAATTGCAGCATATTAGTCACATTTTCTATCATCCTTATACCATTTTATCTTACATATTTTTGTTTCTAAATATCTATAAGTGTATCTATGTTTTGTATACTTTTTGTTTTGGTTGCTTTTAATAGCGAAATGTTTACTTTTTACTACTCGTATTTTGCGCTTTTGCATAAGCCCCACTCCCATCAAACGTCACGAGCATCTAGAAGCATCCATACTATTTATTTATATTTATTTTACTTTAGTTAGTTCCCATGCCATCTTTCCCTCCTTTTACTTTACTTCTGTAGTACTTTTTTTTTTTTTTTTTTTTTCGATTTGCAACAATGTGTACAATTAAATAAAGAAAATAACCCGCTTAATATTTCAATTATTTCCTTAACATTCTTTTCAATCTTTCTTATCCATTTTATTACTTTACTCACATTTTTATTGTACAAGTATGCTTCGCACGGCCACCGAACCTTTCCTTGAATTTGTGTCAAACAAAACATTCAGCATTCAGTTGAACCATGATTTTATTGAAATGAAATTCCTACATCGTAGTTGATTATTTTGTAAATCATTTGTTGTTGTTTTTAATGTGTTGATAGCATAATACCTACATTTTTAGTATTTAATTCTTGTTTCCGCTGCCCTTTATTTTGGACAAACGGACAGCCACATAAAAAATTCAATTGAAAAACAATACAATTTGTGAAAATGTTCTGAAATTGGTATGAATACGAACAAATGAACGAACAAACAAACAAATATTGAGTTTTATATATTAGATAGATAATACAATGGTTGGTGGCTTTACATCAGAAACTTATATTGTCGAAATTTCAGTTTGATCGGATTACTAGGGAGGGTACCTGCCATACAAACCCTCATTAACATTCAGGTTCTTATTAGAAACACTTTTTTATTTTTCGTTCTATCGAACTGAAATTTAGATACTATAAGTTCTTGACATAGTCACTACACATCTGTTGAAATCAGCCAAATCGGCCAACTAAGAGGGGTACGAGTCTGACTCGTACTTGGCCTTTTTTTTTCTTTTTTTTTTTTTTTGATGTGGTTCTGTTTTATTTGTTTCTTTTTCTCTATACTCATTTTAACGATTCGCTACTACGAGTATTACAACCAAAACTCTTGTACATCCTGTGGCGAATAGAACCAATTGAAAAGCCGGAAAATCGCATATACAAAATTGTTTAAGCTCTGCTTACCAACAAGAATCGCAACTCCCACATAATATAAGGGAGTTCTAATATGTTTCCAACCGTGGCAAAGGCCATTAATATCTGAATTTTGTCAGTGTCAAAAACTACATGACACCTGTTTCTTTTTTTTTGGTTTTTTTTTTTTATAAAAATCACTGAAATTGCATAAAAAAATCAGTGTTTGCCTTGACTGGAATGATAATTGCTTATAATTTTTTGGATTCAAAAGGATTAATACTCAATTGATTTCAGTGTACATTATTTATTTCCAAATATGAACTATTGACTCGGTGGCAAGAAATTTGCAAAAAAAAAAAAATATATATGTATATATAAACGAAATGGGAAAATGAAGCCTCGTAGCCTTGGAAACTTTAATAAACGTACACAATGTTTCCAAAGGATACAAAAAAGGTTAAGTCTAGTGAGCAAATGAAATTTTTGCAAACATTTTAATCTTATTTGTAATATTAGAAACTTTTTACTTAAAACAACAAAGATATCAAACATTTACTCTTTAGTGAAAACAAATTGTTTACACCCTTTAACTCTTCCACTTTCACTTTCACTTTCATCAAATAATCAAAATATTTATGCAAAACAAAAATGTAGAATAGAAATGAAACGGAAAAATATTTTAAAAATAATTGACATAACTGCGTGCATACATAAAATGATTTAAATTAAATCCAAAACAAATCGTTTCATTTTTAACAAAAATAGAATTTTACTGAGTATAAAAGAAGCGTACGATTGCATTCTATTGTGCTAAGTATTGTAGTATGATATTCTCCTCCTATACTCAAATTATTTTAGATAGATATACACACATGTTTACATAAGTATAGAATATGTTTTGAGTTTTCTTCTGCAATATACTCGCACCATGACACGATATTTGTTGCATTCTTCTTTACTTTTGCTGATACTGATGTTGTTGCTGATGTTGATGATTTGTATGGGAGTACGGCTACATACATAAATCCGTGCTAATCAGCACTAATTTGTTAAATGCTGTTAAATGTTTTACAACAAACATTTCAATAAAAATTTCGAAAGAAAATAAACTAATTTAAGAACACGAAAAAATAATGTTGAGTTTGGCTATGCCGAGGTTTTTATACTCTTCGCGCCCCCGTAGAAAACGTTTTTGCTAACACTCCTGTGATTGATTAGGGTAGAGTAAGTATACATAAAGCATTTCAGCATTGAGAGCAAACGAACCCTCGATATTACAAAAACCAAAAAGTTTCTCCAATGAGAACATGAATTTAACTTGAGATTTGTATGAGAGCTATGTGATCCAGTAATCCTAGGATCTTGAAATTTATATGGTTGGTAAATGTACTAGTACACACTAGTAGAATTCAAGCTTTAGCTCAATAATACAAAAACAGAAAGGTGTTTTTTTTTAAATCTGGATTGTATGGGAGCTATACGATCCAGTAATTCTAGGATATTGAAATTTACACTGTGAAGAATAAGGGTTAGATACTAATAAAATTTAAATTTAAATTCGATAATACAATACAAAAAATAAAAACGTTTTTCTAATACAAACATGAATTTGAATATGGGTTTGTATGGGAGGTACCCCTCCTAGTGGTCCGATTCGACTAATGTGCAGTGTCTGGTGAAAAGAAAAATTCGGTCAAGTCCGCAGCTATCTTTCTCAAAAACTGAGAGGCTAGTTTGCTTACATACAGACGGATAACGACAGAAGGACATGGACAAAGCAACTTGTCTCGTCATGCTGATCGAGAATATATATAATTTATGGGGTCTCCGATGTCTCCTTCTGTCTGTTACACACACATTATACCTTTTACAAATAAAATATTAGAAACGATATTGTTTTGACTTCCTCTTTGAAAAATCAAGTGTAATATCATGAGAAGCTTCTGATATGAAATTTAAGCTTATTAACTTAAGAACAGAATTGAAACGGACCAATTCTATTGCATATTCTTAGCTTGATTAACGCTTCCTAAGCTTGAATCCGTAGAGTCACGGGCGAAGGACTATAAATATTGTATCAACTGGAGCTTTCGATATGAATGTGTAATTTCGGGATAGCCAACACAGAAAGGGTTTTTTTTTTTTTTTTGTTCGGAGTACGTTTTAGCCAGTCTATGCAATAGTCATAGTCTTTGCCTGGGGTCCATGAAGGCATATTACAATTTTAACATTATCCTTACATCCTCTTACTTTTTATTCATATAAATCACTATATAAGTCCTTGCGAATAGCGATCACTGATCTGATATGAATTAAATAGAACAGAACTTACAATCCTTTGTTCACTTTATAAGACGATTGATCCAATTATTGAGTTTTAAGAAAAATGTAAATTGCCAAAAACTGAGAAGTGGTCTGCATATCAAATGTATTCTTAAATACTTGTTATTTTTCTAAATTCATTATGTTTCAAATGTCATAGTAATGCCAGACAAACACCCACATTGGTTTGTGTGTAGGGGACACCATCATAAGTAGAAAAGATAGGAAGCATAATTTAAAGAAAATGAAGAACTAAAAATTCACTTGTGTCAAATTTATTGCATTAGGGTACAGATTTCAGCTAAAAAAGAAAAAAAAGAAAATAAATAACAAGAAAATTAACAGAAAATAAAAACTAAATTGTTTATGTAAATATTGTAGTATAAGAAAGTCAAATGACCCAAGCGGGCGCGTGGGTGATTTTGACAAATATGTTAATTTATATTGGATTTGTAAAATGCTTGTGATATATTGTACTATATAATTTGACCTAATTTCTTAATTGAGACTTTTCATTCGTATGCTTAATTTAAAATTAAGTAGAAGAAGTTTTTGTAAAACTTATAATATTTTTTATATTGCAACTCTCTCATACTTTTCATATTTGCGATGCTATGAAACTTAACTACTACATTGAAACACACTGTTTGTGAATCATAATTATGAAAGTTAGAAAACTATGATAATAACGCATATCTCATTAGAAAGAAGAAGAAACTATGAAAAGCGCCTTAAAGTTTGCAACAAATTGTTGAAATCATTTACTCAACATTTTAATGAACTGAAGAGCATCATTATAAACTTCACCTAAAAGCATCACAGTTCTGTAGAAGGCCTTCATTACTGATATCTTAATACCTTGTATTCGATATTTTGTAGGAAGGCTCTAAGACCATTCTGTTACGTCCTTCGTTGGGTCAAAAGGGGGGACATAAATTAAGTTTGATATTAACCTTAGTGGCAGCCTCCATGAGACAGATATGATATGATGATGGTGAGTCTTCTTTCTCAAAGATGGGGATAGGCAAAACCAATATATAGGTTTCTTTTAATGAGCAAAATAACCTGCAGGACAAGTCAATTCTAAAGAGAGAGAGAGAGAGAGAGAGTGAAGACAGAGTAAGTAAGAAAGAAGTTACATTACCTTTACCAACAAATCATGTGCAATATTATGTATGAGGATATATTCATATGTAGTTTTAAATAAGTTACACCTGCTTTTGTACGAGTATATGGTAATTTATTACAGAACCATACACTCATAAACATTTCCATATACATATGTACAATAGTATAATTAAAAATTTGTAGAAACTGACTCGCTTTTAGTCATTAATTTGTTCGTCCCCTTTGAGTAAGTTTATTCATTCGTTTGAACATTTTTTTACTGATTTCCATTTTACTTTTCCTTTCCCTTCAACTATATTTTTTGAACGGTTTACATTTGTATTTTCCTAGAACTAAACCTAGTTGGCCAATGGCCAATAGCATATCATTTGTATTCATACATTTGACTTTGCTTACCACCCTACGTAACCAACACTTCTCGAACATTTTCATAAAGGGTGCGAGCATAAAAACATTTTGCTACAATCAAAAAAACAAAACAACAAAAAAAAAGGCAAAAAGTATCTTTCAAATAATCGTTTAATTTTTTTTTTTTTTTTTTTTTTAGTTTAAACAAAGTTTATCTAACAAAATCATGAATTTAAATCTGGGTTTGTATCGGAGGTACCATTCCTAGTGGCCCAATTTGAGTGATTCCGACAAATATACTGTGTCTGGTGAAAAGAAAACTTTGTGCTTTCAGATCTCTAGCTAAAAAACTGAGAGACTACTTTGCATACATACAGACGGACAGACGGGTATGGCTTAATCAACTCGTCTCATCGAGCTGATCAAGAATATACCATATACAATTTATGGGGTCTCCGATGGCTCCTTCTGTCTTATACAAACTTTATGACAAAAGTAAAATACTATTCATTGCATGAAGACTATAAAACTCGGCCAAGTACGAGTCAGACTCCGTACCAGATCGAGGTTTGTATGGGAAGTACTCCTAGTGGTCCGATTTGTTTGATACCAACAAATTTAGTCACTACTAGTTTCTAATCCACCTTGGCCAACCAAGCAATTTTTAAAATCGTGAGGTTACTGGATTGTATAGCTCCCATACAAACATCTTGAAATTTTTGAAAGTATTTTAGTTTGAGTATTTTTTGCTATTGCCCTGACAGAAAATTTCAAGTCTCTAGCTATTACGCTTCGAGGACGGACAGACGGACAACGAAGTCTTAGTATTAGGGTTCCGTTTTGTAACCTTTGGGTCCGGAACCCTAAAAATGAATTGATTGAATGCTCTTTATTTTTTGTTGGATTCTTTAAGGTATTTTCTTAGTTCGAAACATAGGTAGCACTCTTGCTCTCTTGCCCTTTATTCCCTATCTACACACTGTGACAGTGTGATTTTAACTTTTTAACTTTTATTTAAGAAGCATGAGTCTGAGGCTTAACGTATCCAACCAACGTCTGGCCTTACCTAAATCTACTTAAAATGAAGTTGCCTACAAAATTTTCAAATCCGAGTATGCATGATTCATATGTTTTTTGTATTTCTAATAAAGTCTATTTCAATTTGATGTATAGCCAGCAAACCTCCAAATTTCAAGATCGTGATCGTATAGCTGCCATACAAACCAAAATAGATCTTGTATGGGGACCCGTTTTATTTTTCTAAAATATTTTAGTTTTAGTATTTGTTGCTGATGCCCGGATAGAATTACACATTTTGTGAAAATGTCAACTCTCTAGCTATTGCGATTTATGAGATATGACCCGAGGACGGACGGACGGACGGACGGACAATGAAGTTTCTGCAATAGGGTTCCGGACCCAAAGGGTTCAAAAAGGAATGAGGGGAAAAAGTACAACAATTACAACAACCAACATTAACAACGAAGAAACATATAAAACATATTTTGTGCTTGGTCTTGCAGTTATTTTTTTTTTTAAACTTATTAGTTAAAAATAGTATATTTAACTTTAGAAAATGAAAAAAATAAGTATTCAATTTGTTGCATTAAGATTCATTTATTCTTTAAAACAAGAAGTTATTAAAATCGGTTCAGTATATTTTGCGCCAAATGAAAAAATATTAAAAACATTACATAACACTATCTCTATGTGGACAACAGCGCCACCTACCAGATCCAAATGTAGTAACAAATCTGACTGGTAACACCATGAGTACAACAAAAAAAAAAAAACTTATCAAAATAGATCCAGCCGTTCTCGAGTTTTGTTGGGTCATACTATTTTTGGGTTCATTTATATACTATATATATATTAGTCTCAAATTCCCGAATAATTAATACATAATAATGGAAGATAAGATAAGAATATTAGTGGTAAACATTTGCATGCGATCTGGTTCAATGTTTCAATGAAACAGAACTTATTCCTATAGCCGATGACCATTTTATATGTAGTACGAGTATATAAATAGAAGTTTATTTCTTGTTGTACAGTCAATTTATCCAGTCATTTTTGTTAGTTGCTTGTTTGCTTTTTCATAATTGTTTCATTTATCCTTTGCAGTTTATTGTGGTATAAGTTAAGTTATAGATCGTATAACTTTTAATAAATAATACTTTCTCAAAACTTTGCAAACAACCATACAAAAATATCAAACCTATTTGAGTGCGAAACGCAAAAAATACGTTGTGCTGTGTTGCTTTCACTTGTGTGAATTAACCAAAATAAGTAGTACGAGTAAAGCTAATTGAACCACAAATGTGTTCATGTACTTCATTTTCTGAGTGACTAACTGACTGAGAGGGTTCTCTTGTTACTAAATGGTCTTTGCATGTTGTAGTTTACCGCGCAGCTTTATTGTTCCCATTCATTCATTCATTCATACTGCAATTGTTCTTTCCACATTTGGTCTGGTTAGGTCTGTTTGATGTATTCTATTCTGGACTTTGTTTGGTTTGCCTTTTGATTTCAGACAATCATCATCATCATCATCATCATCATCATCATCATCATTGTTTGTTGTCCTCAACACATCCTCTATGTCATTCTTGTGCAGCTTTTGTGTTTAAATGTACTCGTACATACAATGAGATGAGACAACGAATAACCAAGAAAATAACAAAGAGATACGCAAAAAAGTTATACTGCCACAGATATATACACATACACAGAGAAAGAGAGACACACATGTCATCAGATATCATGCACACAGAGAAAAAGTGAGATGTTTTAGCAGAACTTTTACGAAATGCATTTGCATATCAAATTGGAATCGCATTCACTGCTCAACCGACCAGTTTTGTTGGTTACTCCTGGCTGATCTGCATGACTATACCACATAGATATCCTATAACTTGTGTAGAAATTATTGTCTTAGAATAGTAGTATTAGTAGTAGAGTAGCAGGTGGTTTGTTAAAATCAACTCGGTTTAAAGTTGATACATACTATATACTATAGAGTTTGGCCAGCATTTTGCATGACAACAATAGTTTTGAAATCGAGTGGCAGTTTATACAACTCCTGGTCATATCTAGGAAATATATGAATATGGAAACAAAATAACCATGGATTAAACTTACAAAAATGTCTCAAATTCATTCATTTAGAAGATTATTATATGCAACATAGGTAAAATAATATACTCGTATGTACTCGTCGTACTGAGTCAGTTGATGTTGATGTCCTGTGCTCATTTCATTGGCTGTAATTTCATATGCATTGTTTCTATGACTGGTTTCTGTATCTGTCAGTCCTTTTGTCTATTTATTTGTGCAATTGTTGCATGCATATTCAGTTGATGAACTCCATTGAAATGCAATTCAAATGCAAAAATGTATATACATATATATATATAACCGAGGGAGATCTGATAAGTTTGATATGCTTGTTGAATGAAAAATTGAGTATAAAAAAGCTATGCGAACTTGAAAAAACAAAGATGGATAAAATGGTTTATTATTGCAATATTATTGACCTGCAATATTGAATAATGGCAAACATACAAAACTACAAAATATACTGCTACTTATAGAGGATGCCTTGTCTTTACAGAAATCCAAACACGACACAAACCTAGCAAACGGACCATTTCTTAATATCTGGAGCCCAAGAGATGACCCAGAATGTTTCTCCAGACAACAAGCAAGCGAGCCCGAATCTCAACTACAAAACTATTATAAATTACATTTTTATTTTTTATTTTTTTTTTATTTTTTTATAACGGTATCGCAATTACATATTGCATGAAACATTTATATGATTATATATATTGGGCGTACAAATAGAAAACCGCCGTTTTCCCATAGATGGCGCCAGCGCCGCTAATCGGTCGATAAGTACGATCAGAAACATTACATAGCCAGCTGAGGTATCGGTCAACAACTCTACATAATCTCGCTTGTGTATTTTGACTGTGCTTTGTCCTGTTCGTTAGCGAAAATGGCAAAATTCGAGCCTACAAAGGGCCATTTGCGGGAAGTGTTGCTTTTTGCATATCATTCGAAAAAAAAATGCTACTCAGGCGCATCGAATGATTGTAGAAACTTATGGTGAAAGCTATATTAGTGAAAGAACGTGTCGGGAATGGTTTCAAAAGTTTAAAAATGGCGAATATGGCGTGGAAGACAAGGAACGTCCCGGTCCCGTTAAAAAGTTCGAGGATGCAAAATTAGAGACTTTGCTGGATGAAGATTCGTGTAGAACGCAACAGGAACTTGCAAGTTTATTGGGCGTGACTCAGCAAGCCGTTTCTCATCGCCTAAAGAGCTTAGGAATGATCCAGAAACTGGGACATTGGGTGCCGTACGAGTTGAATCCGAGGGACATCGAACGGCGCCTTTGCATGTGCGAACAACTCCTCCAACGGCAAACAGAAAGGTTTTTGCATCGCATCGTGACGGCGATGAAAAGTGGATACACTATGACAACCCGAAGCGGAAAAAATCGTGGGGGCTTCCCGCCAATCCTTCAAGTTCGACCGCAAAACCGAACATTCATGGCTCGAAGCTGATGCTGTGTATCTGGTGGGACCAGCTCGGTGTAGTGTACTATGAACTCTTGAAACCAGGGGAAACCATCACAGGAGCCCTCTATCGGACACAAATAATACGTTTGAATCGAGCGTTGAAGGAAAAACGCCCGCAATACTCGGAAAGACACGACAAGGTGATACTTCTACATGACAACGCTCGGCCACATGTTTCCAAGGTAGTGAAAACATACCTGGAAACTTTGAAATGGGACATCCTACCCCACCCGCCGTACTCTCCAGATATCGCCCCTTCTGATTTTTATTTATTCAGATTGATGACGCATGAACTGGCAGGACACCGCTTTCGTTCTTTCGAAGAAGCCAAAAACTGGATTGATTCGTGAATCGCGTCAAAAGACGAACAATTTTTCCGACGAGGAATTCAAAAGCTGCCAGAAAAATGGGAAAAAGTTGTGGCTAGTAATGGAAATTATTTTGGAGATTGAGTATGTAACGAGTTTTTTAAAATAAAGCCTCAAATTATGAAAAAAAAACGGCGATTTTCTATTTGTACGCCCAATCGTATAATATTCACATGGCAATTAATATTAAGTTGGTGGTAACCTTCAACTTAGAGGGTCATTAGGATGGAGCCTCTTTAAACGGCGTCAGATCACTTTAAGAGTGACTGTTGCCACCAGACAGTTTGGATGGCTTTGTATCCTTTGTTGATGACGATTGCTGATTTGCAGGATTTCGTCATGTACCGTGGGTATCCTTAGGTCTCTGTACAAGATGGTGTTGGAACACCAGTTATGCACCGAAGCACCTAGTTTTGACAGCTTGAACTCTCTAAATTTAATGTCTGGAGCAACTGATTTCTTTACAATGTGTATCTACAAAAGATAAAACCATGGATGAATACAAATAATAATTCTCAGCACAAACTGAAAATCTAAATTTCAAGACATAACAGAAATTGGTAAATTATTTAAATACTTCCACATCGAATCAAGGCGATAAGCGTTATTACTTTTTTCCCTTTTTCGAAGCCATAGAACCCTCTTCTACCTCTGAGTATACATCCATGTTTTTTCTTTTTACGAGAAACGAATACGAAATTCTCCAAATATTCAAGGATATTATTGCAACAAACGATCATCAAACCTTCGCCACCAAAGTTACCAAAGACAGCCAAAATATCATCATCTAAATTTGACGAAGCTAAAGAAAATGTTCATACTAATAAAATAGATCTACTATTCTGTTCCAATAAAAACAAAAAAATAATCTTCAATAAGGCGGAAGAAAAGCCAAATCATGAACAATCCGATTTTATGCAGAAGTGCGAAAGTCTTAAGGATATTAGGGAGCCACAAATCGAGAGATACGATAAGTTTGTGGCTTTAGTTTTAAATGCTAGGTGCATTTTGCTAGTTAGTGATGAGGATTTGTTGCATTTCCCCAGAAATTTACGTAAGTTTCATTTGAAATTACATAACAATAGAAATTCTTAAAACATTTATATCTTCTCTAGCATCTGAATCTGTATATGACTTTTTAGAACGAGTTAACTTGTGCGTTGAGGGTGAAGATCATGTCCTTTGCGATCATTTGAAGAATATTACAATGTGTAAACATCAAGACGAATGTCAACATCAATTTGAATGCATCCGTGAAATGTTGAATAAAAAAAAAGAAGACTTGATAGAATATATCTACCATTTGTGCCAAGACACAACAACATTACGTGATATGCACCATGCACGCCTCGCCTATAAACTTGAACATAAACTTATCGATATAAAGACAAAAAATGCCAAAAAAAAAGTATCTCATGGATTGCAATCATAAGTAACCGATTCTCTTGAGCATTCTATGCATTAGAATGCTTAATTTTGCTAAGAGAAATTACAGAATTAATTCTGAAACTATTAACAGCTTACATGATCAGCTTAGAAAGGCTCAGCACAACATTGATGAATTTCAGAACATACTTTCATTAAGGAACTTTACCTTGGATGAAAACGACCATGTAATTGTAGAGCTGCAACTGAAAGTGTCAGACTTAAAGACGAAAAACCGTTTACTCGAAGTCGATGGAAATCAACTTCAAATGGTAAGTTAAATTATACATACATAATAGTACGTAAAATGAATAAGTTGTTATAATGAAACTTCACTTTTATAGATAGAGGAAAAAATAACTGAACTTAAGATGGCACATAAGAAAACTACAGTAAGTTTGACGTACAACTAAAATACCTGCGAAATTATTTGAAATGCAATTGATTTTAAATCCTTCTCCTTTTAACATACAAAATGGTTACAGCTCAAGTAGCAGAACAACCCAAATCTGAAAGAGGAAATTTTAATCTCCAATCAATCATATCATATACCGGGCATTCCCAAGTTAATTGTATCAAAGTTTTAAGTCTTTCCCTTGCATTTATAATTATTTATGTGAATTTAAAGAAATATAGACGCGTATGTATTATATTCAAGTACTTTAAATTATTATTTTTGTCAGTTTTCAAATAATTTCAATTGATTTCAATCAATCAATTGCTGTTTCTTTGTTATGAACATTTACCTATATGCACCACAAGTAAAACGACAGTTGGGATGTATGTAAGTAATAGAGAATAATATATTGTATCAATCTATCTCCGTTATACTCATGTGGAATAATATTTCTAGTATTCAAATTCGGAAACTACAATATTAAAAAATATGCCATTTTAGTGGCCAATCGCAGTCCAAGCATGTCAAGACAGGTAACACTTTTTTTCCAGTTTTGTCACTTGTAAGGACAATATTTATTTTCTATCACTATTTTCTTTGCAGCTATGGTTTTCAAATTGACTGTCAGTGGCTTTGGCATTCACTTGTGAACAAACACTGATTATATTAATAATGACTATTAAACAGTATTTCAATTTCATTTTGTAAGTTCTCGAAGTATTCATTACGTGACTTTACCAAAACGAAGTATGCAGCCATGTAACCATATTGTCTTTTTCTTGAAATTTTTTACTCACACTGTTTGTTTTTCCCCTCTTTACGGTGTGACAATTATTTATCAATATTGAAGTTAATCTCAGCAATGTCCTGCTATCTATAGTTCAAAGTTTTAAAGTTTAAAGATCATTGGACTTAAGATACAATTTTGGAATTTTCTATTTGCAATTCCTGGCAATATTCGTTCAAAAACTATATAACAGGGAACTGTTTTTATTTAGTTATAGCAACAGGCCTTCAGAAGTTTCTTCCCAAACCTTAGAGGGTAAATAAATGGGATTGAATATCTAAGGAGCTTCATATTAGGAATATAACCAGCCCAGACACCATGGTTTTGTTTTCGCCACCAGCCAATTTTTTTCTATTATGTTCAGAATATCTTCTACGACCCGACGTGCAACCATCTAAGGGCAAAACTAAATCACAATGGGGAACTCATTGGCATTAAGTACACAAACACACCATTGTAATGGTCTCCCAAAATATTCCTCTAAATATTGAATCGCGCCATCCTTCCACCCGGTGCTACGCAACCATTTGACGTTATGTGTCTCTAATGATTTCGTCCAGGTTCTGGATCAAGATGTGCTTTTCTGAAACTCTTTTGCGATGGTAACGAACCTCTATTTTCTCATTGGGGACATTTGCTCCGTAACATGTAGGACAGAAAACAATATTGTCCTACAATAGTCATAGCAGTTATCTATATACTTATTGTATATAGATAGTCAGGTAATAAAATTGAGGACATAAAGTTTTTCAGTTGTTCATCCATGTACCATTTTTGGAGTTTTTTTTCATAAAGTTCCACTCATTTTGACCGGCGATTCCAATGTAAATTTTACTGAAGAAAAGTCAGACTCGTTTGTACTTAACACAGCACATTCAGTATACATTCGGTTGAGGGCATTTAAATGAGGAACAAGTTAAGTTATTAAGTTTGTGCGACTTCATTCAAAAAATTTTAAAAAGTTGCCATGGCAATCATCATCTTATACAAAGAAATTGATCAGAGCTTTGTAGGCGACTTTCAAGCATTTTTCAATAACAAAGATTTCTTCTTCTTAGAAACTATCAAGTCAAATTCACGATACCTTTTGCCTTTCGAAAAAGTTTGTTAGTGTTTGGGAAAATAAGTAAATGTGTCCCCCACAAACATTATTGTCACTTCTTCTAAAAACCTAAAAATAATTCACTTCTATTAATTTTTATTTGTCAAGTTGACTTGATTTCTATGACAATTGTGTTATTATTTACCCTCCGGAAGAGTCTGAGCTATAATTGAAAAAATTTGAAACTAATAAAAGAGAGAAACATCATCATAATGACTTATTTATTTGCTACAATACAATTAAAAAAATCCAAACAATAAGACTCAAAACCATTTCCAAAACTCATATGAGACATGCTTTATCTGGCTTACCTTTTGATGATCTTCACTAAACATTGAGTGTCAGCATAATAAAGCCAATTTGGACCTACTGCTCGCAGCAGTGGGGAAATGCAAGTTCCTCGAATATAGAGAATTGTTACTGAAGCTCCCTGGTAGTAAATTGTTGAAAACAAAATTTGATCGGCCGTTATAATGTTTATTATTCGTGGGAACAAAATGAAAACAAACAAAACGATGCAAATTGAAAAAAAAAACAACTAAAAACTTAAAAATAAAAAATAAGTAAAGAAATGTTTATTATTGTATTTTTGTAAAGAAATATAAAATGTTGCACAGCCTGGTCAATGCTCTAGATTTTTGAGGAGAGTGGTGTGATGACAGCTACCTACCAAATTATTTTATTCTCTCCAAAAATAAAATCACTTAGCTTAAAACTTTTTTTTTTTTTACTAATTTTGTAATTCAGATAATATGACCTCTCTTTAACGAAATGCAACATATGGAATTTCATCTCAAAATTTCAAAATATTTTTGGTCAAGTACTAAAGGATACATAAGCGCAAATTTAAGATTCATTCAGTTACCCTCACGATGTTGATCATGCATCCAATTGGTCATATATGTAGTACATATTTACGAGTATTTTAGTCGGGTATTAGCTCGATCTGAACTAGGCAATGACAAATTTTGTTTTTGTGAAATTCATTAAATATGAAACAATCAAAGCAAACAAATTTTAATTCAAATATTTTATACATCATAGTAAGCTATTCGTTAAACATACAATTCACTAAGATACAATAAGGAAAAGTAGAAGAGGGAATTACAAATTTCTGAAAAACTAAAATATCAAATTATATTGGGTAGCATAAACATTCAAAAAGGACTTGGACCAATATAAAATGTCATCGCCATATAATGGCCCAATAACTAGATCAAGGGCTCGTATGATGGCTCAGGGTAACCTAAATGATGAAGAGCCAACAATCAGTGGCCGAATAAGAAGATCAAGGGCTCGTATGATGCCTCAAAATCGGGGTAACCTAAATGTTGAGACGCAACGATTAAGTGGCGTGCCGCCTGCACCGACCATAGTACCATCTACGTCGTCAAGAGCAGTCCTCAACCGTGAAACGACAGCCTGCAGACGATTACTGAAAGAACTAGCAGAGATGTCCACCGACCCACCTGAGAACTGCAGCGCAACACTCATTGGGGATAATATCTTTAATTGGGAAGCTACTATAAGAGGCCCATCAGGCTCACCATATGAAAATGGCCTTTTTAAGTTAAACCTACATTTTTCGGAAACATATCCCTTAGATCCACCAATTGTGCGTTTCATTACAAAAATACATCACTGTAATGTGAATAAGAAAGGACAGATTTGCCTCGATATTTTAGATTCCCGATGGTCCCCGGCTCTACGGGTAGCCACAATACTCTTATCAATTTCATCGCTATTAACGGATGCCAATCCACTGGATCCATTAGAAAAGGACATTGCCTTGAAATATTTGCAAAACCGAGAGGCCCACGATGCGATCGCCCGTCGATGGACACGCTTATATGCTACAGAGAAATCGCAGACCGAGAAGAAAAATAAAAAGTAAAAGAACTTATTAATTTGTTATATTTTGGAGTTTTCACCATAAATTTCTGGACTGACATAAGGTGCAAACCAAAGATTTGTATTTTTTGATGAAACATGTACTTCAAAATTTTCAGTATAACATATTAAATACACATTTCACGGAAACTTAAACCAACAAACTGAAAAAAAAATATTGTCCAGAAAAACTTCTATAAATGAACTTCCTAACAATGACTACAAAAGATCGAATTGGAATTGACATGGAGAAAATCATACGTAGTGCGCACATTCGAATTCGAATTTCTTGTTTGTAGAAACATGTGGTTTTATGGTCAGACATCCCATCATATTGTAATTGGTTAGTGAAGAAATAAGAAAAATATACTTTTTTATATAAAATATTTGAATATTCAATTGAATTTTTTTCTTTCAGATTACGTGGAAACCACTTCTGTAACAATGAATACTTAATTGTAGAAAACCGAGTAATCATAACTGGAAAAGGAATCATGATTAAAGTGTTACGGTCACTGTCACTTGTCTTTTATTGGACTTAAAATCT
Source organism: Amiota minor (assembly GCA_037043295.1). NCBI lineage: Eukaryota > Metazoa > Arthropoda > Insecta > Diptera > Drosophilidae > Amiota > Amiota minor. The sequence goes on from JBAMAW010000419.1 coordinate 264,506, forward strand.
AATATATTTTTTTTAAGTATTTCTCGTGAAATGTAAGAGTACGTGGTGGTATCTTTTTGTTACATTATGCAGTTTATTGCCCGTTAAATTAATAAAAATTTGGCGAATAACAAATTTGTTTAACTCTTTAATATTTAGATTTAATTAATTATATTTTTCTTGGTAAATTTACAATAAAAGACATTTTTGAATCAAATGAATCCTTATTTTATTTATTTATTAAAACTAAATTATAGGAAAGGAGGAAATTAGAAAACTGCAGGACCAGACTGACCTTGAGTGGGAATCGAACCCGCGACTCTTGGGATGTCTGCCCAGCGCACTAACCTCTGGGCCAACGAGCCAATCAAATATGAATCCCTAGTTGTATCAAATGTCTATAAAATTTGTATGAATCGGACATTTTAATGAAAGCGTAAATGTTTAGATACGCTCAAATCAGAGAGAGGGAGAGAGGACGGTGAACTATTAAATTGCTTTTGTTGTTGAAAAATTTTAACAGAATAATTTTCTTACAAATATAAAGAAAATCAGAGAAATCACTGCTCACGGCGATAAAGCAGTTTGATGATATCCGGGGTGGTGAGTACTAATGCAATTATCTGTCAACTGATTGTGCTGAAAAATTCAGTGTTACGGTGTGAAAGTAGAGTTTAAAGAAGGACTCTGGGGTGGGGAACTGTTAAGAACATTAGCTCGGTCAACAACTCCAGACGATACTTTGGTCAAGTACAAAAAATTTCAAACACATAATAACATTAGGTTTCTCATGCTAACGATTTACTCAATTTTCTTCAATAAAATTAAAACTACATCATTTTTTTTTTATCAATCATCAATAAACTTAGAATAAATTTAGCATTAATATCCATTGGGTAAAGCATTAACTTTGGGTTTGTGTAATAGTTTTGATAGTAGTTTCTTATTAGCAGAAACTATCTTACTTCAGAAAATGCCAGGCTTTAACCACAAAATCCCTGATCAAACTTTTTTTTTAGCAAAAGGAAATCGCAATAATTGATTCAATGATTGACATAAATAACCTTGTCGGAATGCAAAATGTTATTGATGTTGTTTTCCCTTTATATATTTTCTTTTGTAATCACTTTTCATGTTACCGCGAATTATGACGTAGTGTCATTATGATGGAAAATCACATAAATGAAAAAAAAAAAATCACAGAAGAAAAAAACTGAAAAGAAATGAAAAAAAAAAGAGAAGAGGAAAAAAATAGAATGGCGCTTAAAGCTAATACACGCAAATATGCCTTTCACGATGGTCACAATAAAAATGCCAGAGAAACCAACGCCATTATATAGTTTTTAGATATTCATAGATGGGAAAAACTAATTCAAAAACTCACTGACTTACTCCTTCAATGTATGCATGTATATATTGCGAAGGATAACCAACATTGCATTCGACTTTACGCGCCACAAAAATGCACTCAACAAAAGAACAAAAGTTCAGTAAAACATGAAAGCGTGAAAAGCAAATGTTTGAAGAAGTGAATGAAGTGAACAAAAAATTTGTTGATGTTTAGGCAAAGAATATCTTTTTATCAAAAAGATGGCCGATACGAAGGAATGAAGGAAGGAAGTAAACAAAAGGAATTGGTCGCTTTGAAGGGAATCATGCAAAGGGACGCATCACGTCACGTTACAACAAATATATGCTCAAAATAGTTTAACAGCAAGAAACACTGCAAAAGCGAAACAAACAAAGAAACGATAAACTTAAAACCAATATGAAGAAATATGCACTGTACTCAGCACAAAAGTATGCTACACACATTCGTATTTATTTATACAAAGTGCAAGTTCGTAGATATTTTCATTCCGATGTAAAATATGGGTATGTGTCATGCTTAGATTATTTATCTTTTATCAATGCCGCCAGCATAAATATTTATATACGAGTACATCAAGGAAGTGGGTAAGTGAGCAACTGAGAAATCGTAAGAATATATTATGTTGATCAATAGTATAAAATTTCTTCTTTGAGTTTGCATATCTTTGCTTAGCAACCAATTTGAATACCAAACAGATTTAGTATGAGTACATCCTTTCCATTCCATTCCATTCAATTCAATTCCTTTTCCTTTCATTCATATTAAACCACACATTATTGAGTTGAAAGAAATAACCTTCCTTCAATTGAATTGTATAACGCTTAGTGGACATAAAACTTGAAAACTCATTAAGTCTGATGAACATAACATTCATTTGAATAACTTCACCAAAAACGAAGAAATGAAGTTCGAATATTTAAACTTCATCAAAGATTTCATAGATTCATTCAAAAACAAAGACAAAATTCATAAAATACAATGTTTTGTATATAAGGGCGGCTTACAGAAACTAGTGTGAAAAGACGAAAAACTAATAAATACTTTTATCAAAATGAAATATGTACTTTTTGATTTTGTTTAAAGATAAAGAAAAACATGGAGATTCGCGTATCATTCATTTCCATATATTAGTATGATCAGCAGCATACAAAGCAAGATTTTGCCGCTGTCTTTAATTTTATAAAATTTCACTTAACTCTTACATTTCTAATCCAATATTTATAAAAACCAAAAAATATATGGATACAACACGATATAAACGAAATTTTCGTTCAATAGGGAAAAAAACAAAAAGTTTTTCGAAAAAGAACCTGAATTTTAATGATGGGTTTGTGTGGGTGGTACCCCTCCCAGTTGGCCGATTTGGCTGGTTCCAACAGATGTGTAGCGCCTATGTCAAGAACTTATAGTGTCCGAATTTCAGTTTGATAAAACAAAAAATTAAAAAGTTTTTCTAATAAGAACCTGAATTTTAATAGGGGTTTGTATGGGAGGTACCCTCCCTAGTGGTCCGATCAAATTTAAATTTTGACAACATAAGTTTCTGGTGTACATCCACCAAGTAACAAAATTTCAAGACCCTATAGTTACTGGATCGTATAGCTCCCATACAAACCCAAACCCAAATTTAGGTTCCTATTAGAAAACCTTTTTTGGTTTTTGTGTTATCGAACTGAAATTTGAACAGTATTAATGTCTAACCCATATTCAACAACCGTATAGATTTCGAGACCCTATGATTACTGGATCGTAATGCTCTATGCTTAGTAACTATACCATAGCAGAAGTCAAAAAAAATAATCAAATATTTCTGAATGCTCTATCACATAAGATATTCATAATACATTTCTATAGAAAGTATTGTAATGCATACAATTTATCGGTTGATGATGATAATACAATACAATTAGAATACAATATATAAATAAAAAAAAAAACAACATACTTGTATATGCATTTTAATATAAATTTTATTTTATATGCTTGTGTATTATATTGGTTGTGTTAAAAATTGACTCTGTGATTATATAAATTGTGTACTGTTATTCTTTGCCATTATTCATCATCGTAATATGATCATGTACGATATTAATCGCGCAAAAAGAACGTTGCCTGCCTTGTAATGAAAGAATTAGCTGGGTACGTTTTTATAGAACTGATCAGAGCTAACGGTCAAACTTTTGCCAAGTTAAAAAATGGAGAATGAATGAATAAGATCAGATAACTTTTCACAAAATCCTTCTCACGCGTACTCTTCCGTTTAAGACTAATACTTCGTTCATCAAATATTATAGCATCACTAAGATGATGAAACTTAACCAGGAACCATGACCACGAGGGATTTAACAAGATTCAAATCGAAGATTGAAATTGATCCCAATTAATATCTTGCAACAGATTGACAATCCTCCTACAATGGCATAATCCTCGCTACTGTATGCTATGACACCTTTATCGTGACAACGGCTGATGCGTTTGCGTAGCAATGTTTCCTTAAATTGGTGGTGACAACGTGTTGCCTTAAAAAATAATATTCTTATTCAAATTTTACGTTATGTTATTTGTATTACAATATATTCACTTACCATGTTTAATGGTCTTAAAAGATTATCGCCTTGGCGGTCAGGACCAAAAACAAAAACAGAACACAAATTCCAAACTCTGGTATTGTTCTTGAATGAATATGTACGTGTTTTTTGGTACATTTTTATTTGGCATCTTGCAACTGTGCCGATTGTTCCAATATTCTACGACTTCATGATCGAGGACTACAAAGCATTACGCAATGAGAAAATGCAAACCATTTTAGGCTTTAACAAAGATATTTGATAGAAACTTTTCTACTATTTTACATATTTTTAGTAAATTATTGATAATTAAATATAAACTTTTATTAATATAACAAATAAACGCAATATAAAATAAGATAAATGCCAGAATATAAATATAAAACTTTCCGTGATGCTTCGACGAAACCTAACAAAACACAGATCAGAGTAGAAGGCTTTTCTCCTATTAATATACAAATTTTCATATCATGGCATGTTTCGTTGAAATAAGAACCTTAAGTACAATGGACAATTTTATGATAATTTGGAATAGGTAAAATGTGGTTAGTTATTTTTTAAAATTGTCCCACTGTCACTCGAACTTATCAACTTATCGACTTAGCAAGCGTTACAAGTCAAAATCAAGTTTCTGGACAATATTTCGTGAATTAGTGAGTGTCGTACCGTAACACTGAATTATCGAAGACAACCGGTTGACATACAATTCATTAAGTAGTCATCATGCCGGAGATCATACAACTGCTAAAAGATATTGTCTCGAGCAGCACTAACGAGGACGCAATGTGTATTGGTCTTTTAAAGGATACTCCAGTGTCAGTAATACTTACCATGTGCCTGACTATGAAGTAATCCTGTATTTTTACAAAAAAAAAAAAAAAACAATACTAGTCTGAAAAGTTCAGTTATTGTTGTTGTAAATGTTGCAATACAAATATGAACGGCTTTGAACTTTTTAAGTGTTGAGATTCGAATTATTATTATTAATAATCAGATGTTAAAAACACACGTTGATTTCTCCAGTTGAACAGTTTTCATCATTTTACTTAAGAACTGTTACAATTTTACATTTTTATATAAAAACCAGCTTTCCTGCTTGGCTTGGCAATTAATTATTTATTCCTAAATTAAGCTATGCACAAGCTACTACTAATAATATTAATATTCCTCTAGAATACCCTGCTAACAACCAAACTAATACTAATTAAAGATGGTATCAAATTTGTCAGCTTCGCAGTAACTCAAATATGTAGAACAGTTTGGGACACTTGAATACCGATGCATTCGAACGTTTATCTTTTTATTTTATCTCTCTACCAACAGTCCGGTAACAAAAAAGGCAACTTCAGAGACGGACTTAACAAACTTTTCGAAACTCTACAGCTGCACAAAACAAATAAGTACTTTATAATGGCAGGGGACCTGAACTTTAAACACGCAGAATATTATACCGCTAGTTCTTATGTTTTGGTTGATCTACTACTAGACTAGCCACTTGTTTGACATCTCTTAAAATTTCAAAGAATATATATACTTGATGTGGTTTTTTGTCTCCTTCTGCCTGTTACAAACTTCATGTGAAACTGAGAATACTATTCACTTCCGTGAAGAGTATAACAAAGTAACGTTATGATGGTTAGGTCTACGAAATACAATAAGTTGTCATTTTTGATTAGGAAAGGAAAACCAAGGTGCTGACTGGTATTCAGTGGGCAAAGGTACCAGGCTATAATTGGCCGCATATTGTGGCTTTGCTAATGAGCTGAATGGGACTTCCGAGCTCAAATACTTTGCCAAAATTAGGATGATAGCGGGAGTCTTAACGGGACACTTTGCTATAGGGCTAATGGCTCAAATGATAAAAGTTTCCCATACGTAACTGTCAAGATGAGAACGAATTCGTAATGATCCAACACCTTCTGTGTGGTTGCCCTACACTTCTTGAAAGATGAACCGAATCCGTTTTTTCGGATAACCCTCCTTTAATAATTTAGGTAGCTTGGCATATTTACCATTGACAGACTGATTCTGTTTATTGATTATGCTTGTTGGTTCCAGTGGCGTTAGGTAACTATAGAAAACAATTAAGGTTACTCAACTGTCAGCAATTAAGACATCACAATGGGCTGCTACCTACCTCAACCTAACCGTGCCTTCGCGCCAGACCCTAGATGTGCTCGAGAAGCTCGCAAAAGCTCGCTAAGCAAAGCTTGCACGGGTGATCCTGCAACTATTATCAATCCATCATGCACAGCTCATCGCTACTAATTTTCCCGTCTTAATATAAAAAATTTAAAATAAATAATTACCACAAGTTTTTCATGCTAACAACAATAAAAACATTTAATGATCATAACAAACATTTACACTCTTATATAGTGTAACTCATCCAACAAGCAAAACTACCTTCAGTCTTCTATTAACAGAAAACGAACTTATCGTTCATACCCATCAGGTAGGGCATTTACTTTGGGATTATGGAACAAAGATTTATTTCCATCGCCCCAGGGAAATTGCTTCAAACGACGTCGAAGATGTTCGTACTTCACAAATTTTGGCTTCTCATAATCCTTCTTGCTGATCAATACATTAAGCATGCAAATCCCAATCAAGGATGCAGCACCCATTGATAGTTGACGCCATGTTGCAGCACCGCCATTGAATTTGTTCTTCTGATCGTTGAAAAATTTAACGGACATCAGTCCTTTATCAATAACGAAGCGTTTAAAATTCAACATTTTATTTACTTTATTTTCGATGTCTCGTTTTGTTGCTTGAATTGCCCGAACAAATCTAAAATTATTAATATACAATTTTGACAATGATGAAACTCATTTACTATGGATATCAATATTTTATACATTGAACCTACTTTGTTTGTTCATAAAAATCAAAAGTCACCTACAATCTCAGTGTAACTAATTGCATTGCGAAAAGTGAATTTATTTTTTAATTTTCAAAATATTTGATAGAACTATATTTAAGAATTGATGAAAAACCTTCTCAAGATTTTGTCGCCCAGTAGAGGTAGTGTAACATTATTGATACATTCTTCAAAAAAGATAAAGGCCTAGAGTTCTGCCAATGATTTACGATCTTCAGTGCCTTGTTGGGAGGGTATTATTGCATGTAGCATATGTGATTACGATTGGGAGAACGATAATGCTCTTGAATCCTATCATGATTATGGACTAATCTAAGCCCCATGAAGTTTTCTTGGTTGTTTGACTCATGTAGATTTTCCGGATCAGCTTCCACCTCTGGATTTGACTTTATGAAATTAAATAATAAACTACGATTTAATGGAAAACCTTGCGTCAAGCGATGGCAAATTATAGATTGGAAGAAATCGTCTTTATGAGCGATATTATGAATCGCAAGATACCACAAGTCCAAGAAAACATCAATACACAATCGTTTGTAATAATATGGTAGTTTTAGTAGTCCTATTGCTGAACTATTTGAGGCTTCAGTCTCTTCTTGGACTTCTTTTATAACTAATTTCAATGTTACACCGTCATAATTTTTAATTGAATCTTGCCGTATCGCTTAAAGCTTCCCCGTCACAAATTAAATCAAGGCTTGTTCCGCGCAATAATTTTCAGTAATCAGAACTCCACAAATACTTTGATTAACCTCTTAGGAACGGAACATAATTTTTCCATCCTTTTTCTATTCGTTTTTAAAACTGTTTTTAATAAATCCCATCAAAAAAGGACATCAAATGGTAGAAACACATTAAAAGCAATACACTAAGTAAAAATAGAGCTGCAGAAACAACCGCACAATGTGAATATAGACTTGAACAAAACCGAAACAGAGTATCAAGTTGTTCGAATTTCTACTTTTCTTTTTTTTTTCTTCTTCCAACTTCTCCTCTTGTTGGTGTTACCCTCCACGTAGTAAATAGTATTATAAGTTTGTCATGATGTTTTTAACAGACAGAAGGAGATATAGAAGACCTCATAAAGTTTAAGGCGAGTTGATTAAGCCATGTCCGCCTCTCTGTCTGTGTGTATTTTGCATACATACATACATAGTCCTAAGATTTTTAGCTTGAAAGCTGAAGTTTTGCACGAAGTTTTGTTTTTAACAGATGATGGCGGAACCAGACGAATCGGACCACTAGGGGAGTTTCTCCCTTATAAACTCATATTTAAATTCATGTTCTTATAAGAAAACGTATTTGTATTGTCGAATTAAAATTTGGATACTATAATATATTTGCCAGACTTATATTCCCCAACCATTTAAACTTCAAGGTTCTAAGATTACTGGATCTTATAGCTCCCACACAAATGCTGTATGAATGCTGACTCTATCCTACGTATAACTGATATCAATACTGAAATATTTCTGTATGCTAATTCACAGGAGCATTTACAAAAACGAGAAGCGTGAAGAGTATTAATGCTACGGCATAGCATTTTGACGTTGATACGTCTATGTTTTTTGCTTACGTAAGGGTACAATCTAAAAAAACTGATGATGACAAAAAAGCGGATACATTTTGGTGTTGTAGTTACAATACATATCTATATTCTAGGTGTATAAAAAATCTATTACACAACTCGATACTCGATACCTCGATCAAAGAATTGTTTACTATGAGTGATGATAATAGCGGATGGCGGAGGAGCAAGCGCCCCATTTTTGACCTTGTTATGGTATATTGTAGAATTTGTGTGTGTTTCGATCAAATCCTGGCATTCTTACATGAAATTCATAAAGGTATGTTGCTACGCAAAGTATCGGAAATTAATCTGGTTGCTGTGCCCAATCAGTAAACTTCCCCCATCAAAAAAAAAAAAGCAAACAAATTAAAGGTATCGCTGCCGTATGTGTAGATCATAAGAAACATATGTACACGCCTGCCAAATGGTGCTTTAAGACAATTCATAAAAGCACAATAGGCATAAAAATCTCAAGTTTCCAACAGTTTTTAATGAAATAAATAGTACACATATAGGATACAGCAGCAGTTACAATGAGCGTCATCAAATAAACTTAAATATATTGGCAGTTGCAAGATGCTACACGACTACAAATTAAATGAATTTGTTATTATTTAAATTGGATCTGATAATTAATTTGCAAACAATGAATACTTTAAGGGGTCGATGTGCGTTCATGTCAATCTTAATTTCATAATGAAATGCATCCACCTCTCATTATTTGTAACCATTTTAAATTTGAAATCCTATGGACTTTATGTTTACAGGAGGATAGGTAAATATGTGACTGAGTATTATTTCAACAAAATCTCCAGCAATAAATTTTACACTAAAACTCATGTATGAAATAATTTTTTCCCCTCTTAAATATTAATTATTGATTTAGTAAACAAATTTACTCTGCGATTTTAAATTGACGCTTATTTTCTTGATCAATGGTCATAGCAAAAGTCATTCATTTTCTATCCGAATGCTGATCGTGGTCGCTTAATTCAGCGAGATATTAATAACTAAATAAGACTGTATAAAGTTTACAGACTTCTGATAAAATTTAGCACACAATTCTTCTCTTTAAAAGCGAACCCTCTACTTTCGTTGGCTAAAATCCTATTTTCGTAGGCGTAAATTCTACGCAAAATGTAAAGACGAGATGAAGGAAATGAAACTGATTGGTCCAATATTTTATACAATATCCACAACCGATTTGCAAATTGATGATAACAATAATATCACAGTTGCTACGAAGATACTATGAGGTATGGTTGCTACTTCAGAATTCAAAGTTGAAACTTCTATCATCCGATTGGAATCCTGATTTTAAATCTGATATATCGCTGTAAATACTGGAACTATACGCCACAGATACGTCGCAATTCTCCACCAGTTATCCTTTTTCAAGAAGTTATGCCTCACTCCAATTTTATTAACTCACTTATATTATTAAATCAGAAAACAGTCATTCGGTCAATTTGGCTTATTCGTTTTCAACCCAAACTTCACCTTGAATACAAAATATTATACTCCTTTAAAAGGCAATCATAAAAGCAGTGTGGACCTATGGGATTCAATTTTGAATAATGAAACTGTACCAACAGTCAAAAAAAAAAACTTGCAACGCCATCTATCTAATAGAGCGAGCTACTAGTTGTTGAAAAAATCAACAAAAATTACTCACTTCTCTACACCCCCAATACCCCCTTTCCTTTCAGTAAGTTTATGCCACTGCAATGAAGCAGCACAATCTCTCAAGTATTAACAATGCACAATGCACAATCCTCAAGGAAAACTTGCAAAACAGAAGTTTCAATTACGAGCACTGGGGGGGTAAGTATGTATATAAATATCAGAAACAAAATTGAGATTGTAAAAGAAAGGGCTTGGTTGATTTGAATTTGACTAAAGTTTGTTTAAGGAATTTACCTGACTTCGTGTGTGACAATCGGTTGACCATTTTTTTTTTAAATGTTATATACATGCAAGATCTTTTGCAAAGTAAACGAGACATCAAATCAAAATCTCTTTTTATAGTTCTGTCAAAATTTCATGGCAAACGGACAGTTAGAAGCCGAGTTATTGCGTTTTAAGTAACAGTGTGTTTATAGGATCGGTCGAAAAGTTTTGTTTTAAACTTGGAAAACTTTTGCTGAGACCTTTGAATTAATGAAACAAGTATATGAGTGACAATTGTTTATCTCGTTTAAACGATTCAAAGAAGGTCGTGATGATATCAAGGTCGACGAACATCCCGGTCAGAAAAGTTTCGTAATTACACCAAGTAACATTGAAATTGTGCTTGAGTTTATAAAAACTGAGCCAAAACTTTCGTTTCGATGCATGGGAATTAAATTCAACATATAAACAGATTCAGTTCATCACATTTTGAGCGAAAAATTATCGTAAAAATGGCAGCTGGCGCCTTTAGCATGATAAGTAAGTATGAATGTAATATGTAAACATTTTCAAAGAGTGTGTAGTTCTATCGGGAGGGGCTACAGCAACAAATATTAAAACTAAAATATTAACACAAATTTAAAGGTGTTCCCATACAAAAAACTTAAGGATTTGTATGGCAGCTAAACGATCCAGTAAGCCTAAGATATCGAAATTTACGTGGTTGGTGAAAATGGATTACAAACTTATAGTGTCTAAATTCCAGTTTAATCAGACCACCCATACAAACCCAAATTTAAATTCATGTTCTTATTAGAAAAAGCTTATTTGTTTTTTGTACTATCGAACTGAAATTTTTACATTACAAGTGTCTGACTATCTATCTGTCTATATTCACTAACCATGCAAAGACCTTATGATTACTGGATCTTATAGATCCTATACAAATGCTGTATGAATGCTGACTCTATCCTACATATAACTGATATCAAAACTGAAATATATCTGTATTCTCATTCACAGGTGCGTTGACAAAAACGAGAAGCGTCAGTATTAAAGCTACGGCATAGCATTTTGACGTTGACACGTCTATGTTTTTTGCTTACATGAGGCTGCAATCCCAAAAACAACTGATGATGACAAAAAAACGGATACATTTTGGTGTTGTAGTTACATATCAATAATCTATATAAAAAATCTAATTACACATCTCGATATCGAAAGGATCAAAGAAGTGTTTACTATTAGTGATGACAATGGCGCATCGCGAGTAGTGGAGGAGCAAGCGACTCATTTTCGACCTTTTTACGGTATAAATTTTAGAATTTTAGAATTTTTGGAGAAGTGGAGGCGGACCAAGTCCGGTATTTCGATCAAATCATAGCACTCTCAATCTATTTAGTTTCGGTGGATTCGATTTATGCGCATTCGATTTCCGTTAACTCATGCTTTTCCTGTATTTAAATACAATATAGTTTTCTTTTAAAACCAATTTATAGGGAGGCAGACCACTAACTGATACAGTATTCAAAAACTCAATAGGAAATTTATTATGTTCACGTGCCACATCGCTGACAATTTTATCAAAGCTGCAGTATGCCTGCTCCAGTCCAGGCGTTCATTTTAAGACTTCTAATGAACAATCATCATTTTTTGGAACCAAAGTAAATAATTCAAAATCTCAGCAGATAAAATGGGTTCGGAATATTTCCAAATATATCATTGATAATGTTTACTGAGGCTTCTATTTCGCCGTTACCAATTCTCTAAGCAATCTATCAATTAATTTCATAGCATAAAGAGGACACATTGAAATTTCGTCAGCCACGCTTTGCTGTGGCCTTTCAAACAAAGATTTTAAATAAATAAAAACAAGAAAGAATGTTATCTTCGACTTAGTAGTTAGTATTCAAATGTGTGGTTTGTATGGGAGGCGGTTTGAGTCCAGCACTGGGAATATTTTTTTTTTTTTTATTAATTCTGTCTTTTTAGAACTCTTATTCACTCATTAATGTAGTCATGAGCAAAAACATCGTTCATTCTCTTTTGTGTTTAAAGAGAAACCATATACATAAATAAATAGAAATAATAATAAACAATACCAATAAAAATGAATCAAAAAAAATTTAAGTTAAACATAAAATTTTAAATAAATAAAATAAAAATAATAATTAAAAATTTTGTTTTGAACTGTACTCTACACGGGTGTCGCACGACACCACTTTCTTTTTGTATATTTTTTTGTAACAAGTAAATTTATTATTAGCTAAGCCTTATTAAATCCTATTTAATATAAAAAAAGTGAAATTCACATTATGCATACGCCATACATAGCACAGTAGAAGGCTCGTTGTAGTATAGTTTGCTTATTTCTTTATATAAATAATATTAATTGTACAAATAATCATTGAAAAAAAAATGAACTTAAATTGTTATTATTAATAATGAGAAGTAAAAGACATATGAAGATTTCTCCAGTTGCACAGTTTTGTTCATTTTACTTATTCCGATTTTTTTATATTCTGATGTAGGCGCGGTACATTTGTTGGAATCAGTCAAATCGGACCACTACCCATACAAACCCCAATCTGGTACGGAACCCTCCGTGTAGGAGTCTGACTCGCACTTGGACCATTTTTTTTTTTTTTTTTTTGTGATTTGCTTACAAATATATTTGTGGCTCAGTAATGTCATACTAGGTCTGTTATGGCAAATATTTTTTCCTATTTAGTATAAATCTTTTAGTGAATCTTTTAAGCTGAGGTGCAGACTCTTCTTCGAGTCATTACTCCTTAAATGAACGTTTATGTATTATTTGTGAAATTAGATGTAGTTTAAAATGTTACTATTTTTCAATAAAACAAATCTGCGTATACGTAATTTTTATGGTCTTTTTAAGACTTTAAATTTCATTGAATAATTTGATTAATATTACGAGGTGAATCAGTCTCTTCGTATTTAAGATATCGATTTGATATTCTGCACATGATTTTGGCTTCTTATCTACAAATTTCTTTTGACTAAATGCTGTAAACAAAGAGAATCCAAATAAAATAAGAAAGAATAAAAATCGCAAACTAAAAACTAGAAAGTCTCTGTTGCAATGAATACAAAGCAAAAGAAAAACGAAAAGTAAGATAGAAAAGATAAAAAATATTGTGAATAAAATATAATTCAATGCGAAAAATAACATGTCACCACTTTTTGCCACGGAAAAATACAAAAACTTATACTGAAGATTGACAAAAAGAAAAAAGGAAAACAAAAAAACTGACAACGAAAAAAACCAAGAAACTTAAGTGACGCCACAGTGTCCTGTAAGAGTTTTGAGGACGGCAAGGACGACTTTTTTTAAAGCGAATCGAAATTTTGTTATTGTATTAATATATACCTATACCATATAAGCACTGAATATTGAATCACAACGAATCTCACCACCCCCACACACTCACGTAAGCACACACACAATATTATTATATAAGCGATATAAATAAAATGAATTTGCAACATTTTGAGTAACTAAACGTAGGAAGTAGTGTTAGGTGGGAGTTGCGAGTTTGTAACTTACTGCAATACTTCAACTTGGAGTAAGAACATACGAGTATATGAGTGTATGAATGATGATGACGCTCGACGAGGCGCCCACGTTTCATAAATGCTACTCAGATGACTTTCACCTTCCATATATTTTTATACTCTTCACATAAATCAGTTTGTCATGAAGTTTGTAACATACAGAAGGGAGATATTGGAGTCCATATAAAGTATTGTACATATATGTACATATTCTTGATCAGGGCGACAAGACGAGTTGATTAAGCCAGGTCAGTCTGTTTGTCTGTCTGTCTGTTTCGTTTGTTGCATTATCGAACTGAAATTTAGACATTATAAGTTTCTAACCAATGATCACCAAATGTGTAAATTTCAAGATGCTAGAGTTACTGGATCATAAAGCTACCATACAAACTCAAATTCAAATTTATGTTCCTATAAGAAAACCATTGTATTTTGTATCATTGAAGTGATATTTGGGCAATATAATCGTCACTAACCCTGTAAATTTCAAGACCCTAGGATTACTGGATCGTATAGCTCCCTGTATGTTTACTAACAATACCCTAAACATAAGTCAAATCAATAATCAAATATTTCAGAATACTCTATCACAGGAGCGTAGCTACTATATCTTTGAGCTCCAAGTTGCTCCTGAAGTTTTCCACATATTAATCAAAACATTTGAAAGTCAGAGAGAGGGCTGTAGTGAGAATGAGTTAGTATCTCTTAACCCATAATGAAGCCATTGAAGTATTGTCGAATAAAAAAATCAATTTGTCCATCATCAAATGTATCTAAATGCTTGGTAGGCTTTGTTTGTTTTATACTGATCTTCGTAATAATCAGCACTACAGACTTCAAACAAAACACGGCTGCTTCAAAATGCTGTACCAAAGTTTCGTTTTAGCCAGTTTTTCACTTTCAGGAAACATTAAACAGATTTTTGAAGGCTGTTCAAAAGAAAATCCATCAGCTGATCAATGCTTATCCCACTGATGTCCACATAAATTACTATAAGTACCAAACTTTTGCCTCTTGAATTATTGAATGACTCTCTTTCATACTTACCTATATACTACTTGTAATAAGTTAAAGTAAAGTTCAAGATTCTATAAGTTGTGTAAATAAGTAAGAGAGTCAGTCAGCCGAGCCTCCTATCCAACTTTGTGGAAATTGATACTTAATGCCAGCAGTCATATTTTGCACTGAGCACACACTATGTACCTATGATCTTTTGTTGCTGTATATACTATTACACTTTTAGTACATGTAAAAATATTTGAAAATATCTTGCAGTTTATTGTTTTTATAACATACAAACATACTGCTAAGATATACGTACTTTGTACTACTCGTTCTTTCCTATTTGCTGTTTTCCCTTCTCCTTTTTCTTAGTAGAATTTTTGGCTATTTCTATGTTCATTCGCTTTCAACCAAAAATTCTCAATGTATTATTGAGTATATTTTGCTTTGAGTTTTAGTCAATTGCTTTTGATTGCAATATAAATGTAGAAGAACAAGAACATCAGAAGTCCATAACAACTTCAATACATACATACATATGATATTTATATACATGTAGTACACACGTACATATGTATGTACATATGTTGTATATGAAAGAAAATCGAAAAGCAACTAAATCGAAATGAGTTTGGTATTACCGTAAAATGCAGTTAAAGCAAGGAAAAGTGTGTTGCCAATGGTCATTGCTGAGTTCAATGACCGATATACTTCTGAATGTACTACTAATATCATGGGAATAAGCCCGATTGCTTTCAGCATGTGAGTGAGTATGTGAATGAATGGAAATGAAAACTAGCGCAAATAAAATGAAATAAGTTTTTTTTATTAGATATTTAAAATTTTATCTTTTATACTCAAATTGGTTTTGTTTCAAACAAACTAATTTAATTTCCAATTAGACATTCACAATTTAATAATTGTGAAAAATTACTAATGAACTTAAGAGTAAGTACAAACGAATATTAATACCCATGCTAGACTTTCTCCAGTACAACCTCTCGTTGGAAAACAAATCAGATGTTTGCTCTGGAAAGACCTCCTCCAACAGCCATTTGGAAATCATGGAACACAAAATAACTGCTATGATTAAAATCAACACACAAGTCCACACAAGTTCAAACTTGATTTAGATATTGTTTCTCTTAATCTAAACTACAGCACCTTATTGCTTTTATCTATCATAATAGATTACCTAATTAGATTTAATACAACTGAACTGCTTAACAGCGAATTATATGCTCACAACAAGACAGACCATTTTATTGTAGTTGTGAAATTGTTTGTTGGAACTTGTGAACTTTAAATAGTTTCATAAGACCCTAGCATCCATCATTGTGTGGTGAGATCTTCTAATTAAACTTAAAAAATTTTACTAAAAGAAAATCACCATTTTGTTCTCAAAAATTCATCTGATTTTTATGCTGCAATAGAAAAATTAAAAATAAATTTGCATCAAATAAATTTAAAGTTACATTGATCAAAGATATATTGTACCTACAAGGATGGCCATATTAAGTTGACCCATCAGCCAACACTTTAACTTTAAGAAGAAACATCAAATCGACTAATGACATTACGTTTTTGAAGCGTCAATCTTAGAAGATGTTTGCTATGGAATGCGCTGAAATTGTTCACCTGTACATTCAATTTTAAAAACTCAACGTGCTTGGAGAAAAAAAATAAAGTGAAAAGTGAACAAAATTGCCGATTCTATATTCCCGAAAATCCTCAAATTGTGACACAAAAGTGATAGCGTGGTGCGGAATTTGTGCGGATATGATGATCGGTCCGCTCAATTTCGAAAACGACAGTGAAAACGCAAGAAGCGTAAATCAGAAGCGTTGATAGTCGATATTTTGATGACAATGGTTCATGAAAATGGTATTGAACACTTTTAGATTTAAAAAGACGGTAGACTAACTCAAACAGCTCGTGCCACAATCGATTTGTTCATGCCATTGTTCCCCGGTCGCTTGATACAAAAAATGGAAATTCGTCGGATTTGATTGCGCCGGACTCTTTCCTCTGGGAAAAAGATTTATATCAATAAGCCAAAGATTCTAGACAATGATAAGGCCAAGAACCGCCAGGAAAAAAACACCATATTGTATGAAACATTGGTAACTGAGATTGAAAATGCCGAAAAACTGTCACGTTACGCCATTTGAGTTCAGGGCGACTACTTGCGTGCTGGAAAAAAGTAATTGAATCAAATCATCTTAAACTTAATTAAATGGTCTTTCATTTAAAATGCAAAAATATCTTTTTATGCATATATGTATATGCATTCCATTTATATCACAATATCAGCATATTTGTATACAAATTGTCAGCATGTGTGAAGTGAATAAAATGTAAAGTCATAACAAAGAAAATAATGAAGTTTATCGCAATTATTTATCAGTAATATTATTTTGCAATAAAATCAAAAGTGCAAAGACACACAAACTTAAGAAATTTTTTATTGATAAAGGATTAGTGTCAGTAAAATATTTGAATGAGCAAAAATATAAATTTAGAGGTGGTTCGACAATGTGGCATAAACTATCATTCAGTGCTGCATCACTTGTAGGCGGATGGATCCTCGGTGTATTTATTAATCAGTAAGAGGGAACAAAGGAACCAGCAAACTGTAAAACACAAACACATACGAGAAATTTTTAAACAATGGCAATGACAGAATTCTTATTCCAAAGCCCAACTAAAATGAAATTAAACACCTTTGAGTTGCTCATAAACCAACAGCAAAAGTTCGGGCATCTTTTTACTCCACTTTCACCTCCCCTGAGTGCCACCCTAGTTTTAGACCCACTTCGATTGACAATTGAAACAATAGGCATCAAAACATCTGAATAACGGGCATGCCATTGGTAACGATGAAACAATAGACAACTGGCAACCATTGGAAGTTCAATTTTGCAGACTGAGTAAGCTTGTTTAATGGAAATATTAAAAAGTTTCAACATCATTGGGCGAAGTTTATCAAGATTAGAAACTTGTTGGACCCCGGGCGATAATAATAGGCATGGCTATCTTTGTATTGTTTATGAAAATAAAACATATTTTTGTTTGTATCAGGAACATTAAACCAATAAAGGCTATAAAATATTATTCTGAGGCCTAAGAAAATTTACAGAGATTGAAAAAAATCAATTTACAGAAGGGAACAAGTAATTTTATTGATTTCATTGATTGAAATGTTGGTAAGTCATTTGGGTGCAGTCATTTTTAGGCGCCTTTGCAATACCGTGCTGGCTTGAGATTCTACAAGAGGTTTTGGGATTGGAACCAAATTTGCTTAAAAATCTCATTGACAGTATGAAGAATCGTATTTTTCAGACGATATCAGCAAAAGGAAGCTTAATTAATTAAATTAAAGTCAATTACATAAATAAAATCATGTTATTCATTTAAAATTAAAAATAAAATGCAATTGGTTCTATAGAAATGCAACAATTTTTACCAAATACCGTTATAAGTTTGTTATTGTGCCTTCCACACAATTTTGTACAACATTGTGATACCCTACAGTCTTTCGTTTTTAAAAAATCAAAAATTTTGTTTTGTGGTTCTATAATTTTGCAACGCACCTTATATTTTTAGACTCTTTCGCCACATTGTTGAACCAACTTTTAATTTAAATATAGATCATTAAACTTGTTGATCGACATAACTTTTCAATTGTTTTAGTTAGTCATATTGATGTCCCGTAACTTTTGCTTTCTTGCTATTCTTATATACATATATACGAGTACCACACTCAAACTGTGTTCCTAATAACCACATTTACATATGTGTATATCTTTGTTTAATTAAACTGCAAAAATGATTCATCACAATATAATGACTAGGGCAGCGATTGTTTGTCGCAACAACTTGTGTGTAAATTAATTCCAGAAAGCAATAAAATTTCAAACAATTTTTCAATTGTCGGAATAATAATGGAGAAACTTAATCAAGACATGCTGTGAAAAGGGGTAAAAATGTTGCATAGGCAATCTCATTTCCACGCCCTCCTAAGGAATACACCTGAAATTGAGCTTATGATGCTGGCTATCTTACTTCAACATTTTTACACTATTCAATACAGTGATAATATTGATTGTGAATCAATCAACATCATGATTTCAATCTGTTTTTAAGAAAAGTTTCTAATTTTCCACATTGGAGTTTGTAATTTATTGAGGAAAACAGAAAAACTTTCAACAATATTCATGCTAAAATAAATTGTTCTAGATATTTTCATTTATCATATTTAGATATAAATTAAGTTCTTTTGTTCTTTCATGAATAAATTGAGATACGTACATACATGCTATCGAGATGATAGGGTCTACATGGGATGAGTGATTTAGATATACGAGTACTATGATTGTGCGTTAGAATATTCACAAATAGATTTGTATTGCTTGTACTTACAAATGAACTGAGAAAAGTCAGTTATTTATTTGACCCACTCAGTCAACGAATAAGGTAGTGAAAGAAAGTATAATAGGCAGTTGAATAACGCATTAAACTATCTTCTTTAACATTTGCTCTCTGCCGCATTATTGTACAATAAACAAGTTATTGGCCTTTGTGGAATCTTATTGCCTTGCATTATCCTTTCGGTGCAAACCAATTCAATTCAATGGGAACTTTCGCTTTACATAAAAAATTCCAGTAAATAACAAAGAATAAAAAGCTGAACGAAAGAAATGAAAAGCAAAGAAAAGAAATGGAATGAAAACATGAAAAAGGAAGGTTAACTTCGGGTATGCCGAAGTTGTTATACTCTTCACGCACCTCTAGAAAACGGTTTTGCTCACGCTGCTGTGATAGAGCATACAGAAATATTACAATTCGATAATTCAAAAGACAAAAAAATTTTCTATTAGGAACATAAATTTTAATTTGGGTTAGTATGGGAACTATACTCTACGGTCTTGAAATTTACATAGTTGTGAATAAACAATGACAATACAAAAACCAAGACAGTTTTCATTATAAGAACCTGAATTTGCATTTGGATTTGTATGGAAGGTACCCTCCTAATGATCCGATTCGGTTTTTTCCGACAAATGTACAGCGTCTGGCGAAAACCAAATTTGGTGCTAAATTTCAGCTATCTAGCCCGAAAACTAAAAGACTAACGTTCATACATACAGACGGACAGATTTACAGGACTTAATTAACTCGGCTTGTCGAGCTGATCAAGAATATATACTCGTATACTTTATGGAGTCTCAGATTTCTCAGAAGTCTCCTTCATGATATCTTATAATATTGTACTACTATTCACTGCGTGAAACGTATAACGATAAAACTAAGATCAAAGGATGAAAAGGATAAAAAAATTGCTTTGCTGTCATTGAAATGTTGAACGGCGGCATGGCGCGTTGCATATAAATTCTCAAGCACGCGAATTATTGGAAGGAGAAACGCCATAAAAGAAGGTAAAGTCTCTTCAGTTTAGTTGAGTTCAGTTGAGTTCAGCTGAGTTGAACATAATGAAGCGCGAAATGCATAAAATGGCCATAATACAAAATTAACACTTTGACTGATAACTTCATAGGATCCTAAGACGGGCGGCAAGGCACGACGGCATGGCACAATTTACTAGAAGCAATATAAAGCAATAATTTGCAGCTGGTTTTGTTGTTAAGGTTGTTGGCAATTTAATGACTAAAAGTGGCATTCACGATTATATGAATACAAGAAAAAATAGTATGAGTAGAAAATAGATACGATACCAACTTAAAAAAGACAATAATTTTCTATTAACTTTCCGCTTTATGGTCATTGTAGATATTGTTGTCGTTGTTGTTGTTTTTGTTCCTGTGAGGTCTTAATTTATGTATAAATATTTTTTTATACACAATAGTATATACTTAACTGAAACATTCGAAACTGAATACGAGCAAGCCTTCTTTTGCCAAAGATAAATTAAGAATACTCAGAAAATAGAATTCAAGTGTGTTGTTTAAATAGAACTAAGGAACACGGAGGATTCCGTACTAGATTGGGGTTTGATTTGACTGATTCCAAACAATATACCGCGTCTATATCAGAAACTTATAGTGTCTAAATTTCAATTCAATAGTCCAAAAAACAAAAAAGTTTTTATATAAGAACCTGAATTTTAATGGTGGGTTTGTATATGGGAGGTACCCTTCCTAGGTGGCCGATTTGGTTGATTCCAACAGATGTGTAGCGTCTATGTCAAGAACTTATAGTGTCTAAATTTCACTTCAATAGTCCAAAAAACAAAAAAGGTTTCGAATAAGAACCTGAATTTTTATGGGTGGGTTCCTCCTAGTTGGCCAATTTGGCTGAATCCAACAGATGTGCAGCGTCTATATCAAAACCTTGTAGTCTCTATATTTCATTTCTGTAGAACAAAAACCAGAAGAACCTGAATTTTAATGAGGTTTTGTACCCTCCCTAGTGGTCCGATCAAACTGAAATTTCAATTTTTAAAGTATAGCCATCAACCGTCGACATTTCAAGATCATGGGATCACTGGGTCGTATAGCTGCCATGCAAACCAAAATGTTTCTTGTATGGGGACCCCTTTAAGTTTTTGAAAATATTTTAGTTTAAGTATTTGTTACTGATGCCCGGATTGAACTACACATTCCGTAAAAATTTCAAGTTTCTAGCTGTTGCAGTTTATGGGATATGACCCGAGGACGATCGGACAGACGGACAGACAACGAAGTCTCTGCAATAGGGTTCCTTTTGATGCCCTTTGGGTTCGGAACTCTAAAAAACCATACAGTTAAATAAGAAAATCAATTTGCAAAATATCATTTCTTCGGTAAGACAAAACTTTTTATTCCAAACAGAAAAAGTGTGTAATTTAAGATAATACGATTACAGATAGTCGTAATGCTTTACACATGCCACGAATATATCCAGGTAGATAGTCCATCATAAGTCAGTTTAAAAACGTGGTTTGTTAATGCAAAAAATTAAATTTATTTTACTACCGTTGGTATGGTTTAAGTAGTTGACCTTGATGGACCTACATAGACCGATTAGATCCTTAATGATATCAGTTGTAGTTCATGCTAAGCCATAATAGGTATCTGAGCTTGTTTTAGTGAATTTTAGAGACTCTTTCATCTCCATTCCAGAGATGTGGTCAACTTTTAAGTGTGTTCGCTTGTTTCAAGATTTCTATTACCCCTGACACTCGGCATTTCAGCTATCACCTGCGATGGCTTCATAATCCTTTCGCGGTAGTGTAAGTAAAGGTTCATTTACATTGACAAAATGAATGAAAGTGAATTGTTGCCAGATTGCCACGATTGGTCACTCTGATGGGCAAAATGATTACCACCACAGTGTGCACACCGATCTTTTCGACTGAGACTGGCAAAGAATGTGCCGGTTTATTCTGTTTTTTCCTGACGTGGTGTAAACCCAAAGTGTTTTTGACTGTCATTTTTTGCCATTTTGTCACTCAATTAGTGAACGCGATGGTTGAAATTCACGTTAAGAACAGATTCTGACTTTTATTATTTACCTTACACATGATGCTTGCCGCTTTACAGTCAATAAAGTTCGCCCACTTTCATTTCTCTGCATACTTATTCTCCTGTCTATTACTTATTATTATTTAAGCTTCTGTCTATTTATGTAAATAGTTTGTTGAAATTGTATGTGAACTTCTTTTTTGACAAATGTCCTACTTCATTTCCTTCAATGTCAAACACAAAATTAGACAAAGTTTCATGTGCAATGTATTTAATAGTCTTGTAAATATAGATAAAATCGGTAAATACATCATTGATTAATATTCATAAGATACTTATGAATGTTGAAAAAACTCTCCTAAAATCCTATCTAAAATATCCGACTTAACTACTTGATTGCCATTCTAATAAATTTAATGGTTTGATTCCAGTGGTGGAACTTGGCAAAAAAAAGAATCTATGCTTCCATTGGTTGGGTTAATTTGACTCTGGCTTAGGATCTTGGCCATGGGTCTTCATTATGTATTGCAGCAAGTGTGTGTGCTGGTGACATTTCAATAATTGCCACAATGTGACATCTAAAGCAAACAAGAATGAGCATGTTTGCATAAATTTCAATTAAAATGCAAAATCTAGACATAAAGCCAGCAAAAACAACAGCAACTTCAGAAACAATAAGAATAGCAGAAACAGCAAAAAGGAAAATCGGAAAATAAATGAAAAATATGTGTTAAAAAAAAAAAAACGGAACTAAAACTGCGGAAGTTGAAAGGCATGAAAATGAATAAAATATATGGGTATGTCATTGCGCTATTGTTGTTAGAGTAGTAGAAGTGTGAGTGAGTACTTATACGTAAATATGTAGATTTTTGGCAGTAAAGTTATTCAACTAAAATTATAAAGTTATAAATTTACGTAAAAGCATTTTTAACTTTCCTTCCTCATTTCGCTATCATCATCATCATCATCATCATCATCATCATCATCATCATCATCATCATCATCATCTAATACCATTCATGTTAGCCACAGAGAGAAGAAATTGTGAGGCATTGAATACAAAGGATGTGAGTGTGATATTTGTAACTAAATAAATGAAACACTGCCAGAGACCACGAAAAGTCAACATTTTTAACACTAGCGACCTAATTAGTATTGTATGTTAGAAAACTATTCTTTATATTATAGCTACTTACATATGTACGTACGAGTTAGGTATCTCTAGTATCCAGTATCTTTTTCAATGTGCTTTCACTTGTGCATCGTTCAGTTTTTACAATTAAAACTAATTAAAAATTTTCATCGGTGATGCCAGTTCTAAAAACTGTTTCAGTTAGTTTTAATACGTTTCACGCAGTGCCACATTAAGTATCCTCTAAAGATTTAAAAAGACAGAAAAATATCCAGGCCAGACTGACCATCTGTCCGTCTATCGGTCTATGTGTGTTGGTTAACCATGGATGTTTTATGATTGACATCTTGTATGGATGGACATGTTCAGAAACTAATTTTGATTAGTTTTCAGTCTAATCACATACATATTTACTATGTGTAAGGTATGAAAGTTTCAATGAAGTCCTATTTAGACTATTTCCTTGTTTTGTTGGAATATTGTTGTCGGCTGCTCGGGAAAAATGTTGCGAATGATGCAAAAGTTGTAGCGCATTTCAAACGCATTTTCAATCGTACACATTGCAACGTTTTATAATTAAACTTTGTGTCACAAACATGATAAAATAATAACATAAAAACTTTACTGAACTGAGGCCAACTGAGTAAAAAACAAAAAAGTTTTTCTAATAAGAACATGAATTCAAATGGTTGCTTTGTATGTGAGGTATCCCTCCTAGTGGTCCGATTGGGCTGATTCCGACAAAATATCCTGCACCTTTCTTGGAAACTGATAGTGTCCAAGTTTCAGTTCGACAGGACAAAAAACAAAAAAGTTTGTCTAATAAGAACATTAATTAAAATGGGTGGTTTGTAAGGGAGGTACCCACCAGGTGGTCCGATTCGGCTGGTTCCAACAAATGTACTGCGTGTGGTAAAAAGAAAGGTTCA
This sequence comes from Amiota minor, assembly GCA_037043295.1. Taxonomy (NCBI): domain Eukaryota; kingdom Metazoa; phylum Arthropoda; class Insecta; order Diptera; family Drosophilidae; genus Amiota; species Amiota minor. The sequence continues at coordinate 288,870 of JBAMAW010000419.1, forward strand.
TGCAAAATTTCAGCTCCGATTTAACTGATTCCAACAAATGTACCGCGCCTATATCAGAAACTTAGTGTCTAAATTTCAGTTCAATAGTCAAAACAACAAAATAGTTTTTCTAATTAAAACCTGATTCTTAACGGTGGGTTTGTATGGGAGGTACCCCTTCTAGTTCGGCTAATACCAACAGATGTGCAGCGTCTATATCAAAAACCTATAGTATCTAAATTTCTATTTGATAGAACAAACAACATAACAGTTTTTCTAGTAAGAACCTGAATTTTGATGGGGATTTGTATAGTAATCAACCCTTTGAGTCTGGAACCCTAAAAACCACATTAAGTATATATATTCTTGATCAGCTCAATTAGACGAATTGATTAAGCCATGTCAATAACAAAAAATTAAAATTAAATAAAACAAAAGAATGTGTAAAAAAGAAAAACAAATTTTACCCCAGATGGGACTCGCACCCACCACCCCAGTCTCAGGAAGCCGATGCCTTATCCATAAGGCCACTGGAGCTTGCGATTCCCTAACTGAATTTATTGATTTTTAGAATCAACTCCTTGTGTGTAGACAATATTGTCAATAATAAATTTAAAGAAAATGTATATCAATTATGCCAGGAAGTACTTCAAATATAAATAGGTAGTAGATCAAGGAACGCAACAGACCTCGTCTGTTGCAGAATGATAAAACTAATGAAGAAATGGAAATCAGGTTCATCCGTTTATTGCGCATTTTCATAGACCCACAACGGAAATGTCATTTCCCCATTTTTGGCAGCTCTGACTATTTTAATGGTTCAGTCTTTTTATACTCGTCACGTAGTGAATTGTCTTATAAGTTACTCATAAAGTTTGTAACAGACAGAAGAAGACATCGGAGATCCAATAAAGTATTTATATTATTATTTATACAATATTAGCGTTACCCGGCGTGCGTTGCTACACCCCTATGCGTGGATTGAGTGTTTCTTCTAAAAAGCAACTTTAAGATTCATTTGTTCTTAAAAAAAAAAATTATTAAAATCGGTTCAGTATATTTTGCTAAAAAAATGACATATCTGAACAACAGTGCCACCTGCCGGATCCAAAAGTAGCAAAGAACCTGACTGGTAACTCCATGAGTACAACAAAAAAATTGGTGCAGCCGTTCTCGAGTTTTGCGGGTTCATTTTTATATATTGTATGTAGATGTCAGTTCGACGAGACGAGTTGATTAAGCCATACCAGTCCGTTTGTATGTATGCTGACTAGTACCTACCTACCAATACCAACCTACTGTACTTAGAAACTCTGCAGTAGGGCCCTCAAGTTTCAAGAGATCTTTATTGTCTTATGAAGCAGATGTTTGTTTTGCAAGAAATGTTTTCAACAGTAGGCACGACATTCTATGAATACTTGATAGTAAGTTGTTGATGCCTTCGCTTGATATTTGCATGTCAGGTCAGTGTCAGGCCCAGATATCAAGCAATAAACTCCAAAGGAATACCCTCACTATTTAGAAATATTCAAGGACAGTTAAAGTTCCTAATGTTGTAACAGTATCATAGCAACGTATATGCATCCTAGAGATTATGATCTGAGGCTATACAAACGTCACGACTAGCAGATTGCTTTGCAGCTTGTGGGCACCAGCTCACATGCGTTTAGCATAAGAATCAGTCGATTTAAATAGATTTAAATACAAGTTCTTCTATCAACTATGTGTTTAACATAAATCATGTTTGCACAGAGGCCAACGATACTGTTGGCATATAGTTTTCATAATGCTTGATGACATCGAAGAATCAGACTTAAGTCGAAATATATAAACTTTTACTAACCTGTCACTTGAAGTGTAATGAATAATTATTATTAATTAATTAAACGTTGTCAATCATCTTAAACCTCAAACATGCCGGGCAATCAACCCTTTGATAATCTTAAAAACAACAGGCGCGGTTTCTTTTGTGTTATTGTAAATCCTTTGATTAGGACAATGTCACTAACATTGATTTCCGAGATGAAATTTTGTAATAATACCCAGTTAACCAATTAAGTTTTCTTACTTCACTTGACACTTTCATATTCATTTTCTCATTTGCATTTATTACTTGTTGTGCGCTTGGAATAATTTTTTTTTATTTTTTTTATTTCACTTTATGTGGAATTCGTTTTAATTCTCAATAATTTTTCCTCATTTCTGTTAATTGTAGGCTATAAATGCCACAAACTTAAATACATACAAATGTATTGTATTATTTTCCGTCCCTTCTTCGGGATTCCTTTACGTTTGCATCATTGCGTGGTATCCCTTTTTTCTTTTTATACACTTCACGCAGTGGATAGTATAATATTATAAGTTTATCATGAAGATTGTAACAGACAGAAAGAGGCATCAGAGACCTCATGAAGTGTATATTCTTGATCAGCTCATCCAGACGAGTTGATTAAGACATGTTCGTCTGTTCATCTGTCCTTCTGTATGTAGTCCCTCAGTTTTTAAGGTAGAGAGCGGAAATTTTGCACGAACCTTTCTTTTTACTAGCCATTCCATTAAAATTCAGATTCTTATTAGATTTTTTTTTTTTTTGTTTTGTGTGTTTCACTATAATTTTTTATCCAATGTTGACGGAACTGTGTAAATTTCAAGACCCTAGCATTACTGGATCGTAAAGTGTTGAAACATAAGTCAAATCAATAATCAAATATTTCTGAATAGTCTTTCACAGAAGCGCAGACAAAAACGTTTTCTTGAAGGGTATGTCAACTTCAGCATAGGCGAAGTTAACCTTTTTTTTTTAAATGTTTTTTTTTTTTTCCTTTTGGTTTGGTTTTACTGAGTTGCGGTCACATGGCTACACAGTTGACACAGTTGTATAATAGTTGTTCATGACAGCATTTGCTATTTGCAATTGATGAATAAAAGCCCATACCGCAATCATCCCCAAATAAATGACAAAAAGAACGTCATTTCACTGTATGGTTATAATAACAGAAATGACATTTTGCAATACAAGGTAAATTTAAACTGTCAAATAAAGAACTACCCATTTCATTGTATGTACAATATTTCATTACGATATATTGAGCACCTTAGAATTATATAATTTCATTATTCTGCTCCAACGTGACGTTAAGTTTACCTAAAGATTCTTCAAGAGAGTAGTTACTGCGAAGTTGTAACCTATTGAGAAAAAAACTAAGGCAATTTTCCGTGAACTTAAAGTAACTTATGCACTTTATTTATTCACTTGCTTAAGTTATACACATATGTACACATATACAGTTTCTTATAATCTAATTAACAATTTTTAGTAGATAAGTACAAGTATAACTTTGATTTATAGATTTTTAGAAAAACAAAAAATGATAAAGTAAAACGTATTTTTGGGTGTTTCATATTGATAAATCAGTCTCAATTGTGAATTAAATTTATTGGTTAAAAATTAATCCTCTGAAATTTGTTGCAGGATTTAGAGTGTTTAATAGTGAATAGAAGATCCATCCATCCAATTATTGATTTTATAGATTTGGATACTTTTATTAAAAGGTTTGCCATTTTAGTAACAATTGCTGTCCTTAATGTTGTTCTATTAGTGACTATTTACTTAAACAAATTTTACTAATACGCCTCACGTATATGTTAAGTTTAAGTCCAGATTGCAAGGTGGTTCCATAGTATAGATAGCAACACCTCCGAAATTGCGTTTTGTTTCATTGCTCCAATGAATGCGAACGCTATTCTATACGAATACTTGACTGTACTCCCTGCTCTTCATGCATTGTGATGTGAACTGCAATTCAAGCGTCGCTTTCAATGTAAAAGCACAACTAGTAGAAATACGGAGGTACCAGTGGAATTGTGTTATTGGAAAAGTAAACAGGAATCTTTAAAAAATCATTCCAATAAATTGGAAACCATCTGGACTATTACGAATCAACATATTTCCGTCAAAAAAAACTATCTTTCCAACAAATATTGTGAAACATATGAATTTTGAGATTATTATTGTTAGCATATTTTCTCCAATAAGTGATTAGATGCTTTTCTGCATATTGAGAACACGCCTGCGTCTGCTTTTGCGAAAGATGTGTTATTTTTTTAGGGTTCCGAACCCAAAGGGTACCGAAAGAAACCCAATTGCAGAGACATCGTTGTCCGTCCGTGGTACACCTACTTGCATATTTTTGATTCATATACTTTGGCAACCAAATTGACATATGATTTTTAAAAATAATCGCAGTAAATTGAAATTTCCGATTGATTACCTTATCCTTCTGATACAGCAAAAAGAGCATAAACAATGCACTCACCAAGGAAAACATAATGGGACTATGGCATGATTTGAGTTCTGGCACCCATAATTGTTTTTCAGAGACAGAAAAGTGTCATAGTTCATAGTTCTATGATGCAAATGCATGAAGCTTAAAACTTCATTTTCAAAGAGTCTTATGATTATGATGGAACGCATCTTATATATACAATATATTGTATATGTTATAAGAAAAGTGAATAGTGACTTCACTATATATGGACTCTTATAGAGATTTACATACATAGTTTTTTTTTTTTAAGTTACTGACCGTATATATATATATCATATATTGATTATTTGTTCAATTTGACTTTGTTAAAGACACTATTTTGCTAGCGTGCTTTATGTAAATATGCAAGAGATTATAGATTATAATAAGCAGCCCTGAAGATCATTGGGAGCTAAATTAAATGAGGCCCCGGTATGCCGACTCAGCATAATCAGTTAGCATTGCTGAAATATTTGCAAACTTTGTTACTATGAACTGCCATGAAGAGCGAAAGGACACATCCCTCCCACATCGCCTCTATTTATTCTCCTGAACCGATTTTTTATTATGTTGAAAAGCCACAAATTATAAAACTTAAAAGGAAAAGGCCTTGGCCAAAAAACTTTGCACAAAAGGCAAAAGTTTAACGCAAAAGCATCAAAATAAGTCCCAAAACGGTTAAAAAATAATTGCAACAAATTTGAAGTTTCCTTTATTTTATAAAGTGAGAATATTTTGCGACCGTGTGTATTTGTGTCTATGGCTGAGTGTTAGTGTGTGAGAGTGTAAATGTGCGTGTATCTGTGTGTGTGTGTATGTGTGTGTGTGCGTTTGTGTGCATTTGTGTGTTGGTTTTGAATGTTGAAACACCATAAAGCGACATTAAGCGCAGCGCATAATTTACCAAACACTTGTTAGACATGCAAAAAGCACTCAAAGCAGTAATGGCCAAAAAGTGAACATCATCAAGAACAGATACATAGGTAGAAGAAGAAAGATTTAAAGTAGCAAATAGCAAGAGTTGGAACGAGGTTGGTGGCTGATGACTGTGACTACCAAACATGGCTTAGTGTGCTTATATTTATACATCAAGAGGCGTTGTCTGATAAAGGACAAGCAACGTCAAGTAACAGACAAAAAAAAAAAAAAATCAAAATTAAAAAAAAAAAGAGGACGAGAACAGCAACAGAGAAATGTTCATAGAGTTGAAAAGCCCAAGGAACTTGAGGACTGAGAACTGAGGAACTGTGTGACAAACTAACAAACAAACAAACAAGCAAACGTCCGCAGGGAGTTTATCGTTTCTGTTTCAAGCTGTTGTGAATTATGGTAATGAATGTCAGTGCTAACTTCCGGTTGGCGACGCAGCGGTTTTACATACTTACTTTGTAACCAGCAAAACAAACCAACGACAATGACTGGAAACACTGGGCTTATGTGTGTATGCGTATGTATATGTGTATCTACAATATGAATCTATATAGCAATGGATACAAAATCCTTTGTTTAAGCTATTATTGTACTTGTTATTGTTTGTCGTTGTTGTTGTTGTTACTGTCATGCGTTTAGCAATGCCACCAAGTGCAGCTTATAGCAACCGGAAATGCAACACTTTGCTGCTGCTGCTGCTGCTGGTGCTGATGCCGCCATCAATGTTTCTAATGCTGCTTATGTTGCTGTTGCTGCACCGCGACCAATTCTGACTGTCATCATCATTCAACAATAATGGTGTCGTCATCGTTTATTCATTCTTCCAACCAAACAACCATCTAACCAACTGAACCCCGCCCAAACCATCCATCCAATCTTCCATCATCCATCCTTTGATCCATCCTTTCTTTCATCCGTTTATTCGTTTGGACATTTTATCACATCTCTTTTGCATATCAGTTCCCTTCATTTACCCATATACCTTTTGACTTGTCATGACCTGAACTCATTGACTTTTGGTTTCCGCTATGCTTTCCTTTGTTATGGTCACTGGGTCTCTGGTCTGTATTGCTGCTGCCATGACTGATTTAGCTATTGGCGCATCAGCATTTGTCGTAAATCTCATTGAGTCACGTTGCAGCACTCCTCATAGTTTCGCTATATTCTCTCTTGAGTCCAGAAAGTGACAACTGCGACAAAGTGTATGTTCGGACTCGTCCCAACATGAAAGTGTTGCCTTTGAGCTAATCATAGGAATTCCATAATGTTAGCATGCAAACTATAAAGCGTTTGTAAACTTTTCTGTTTTCGTTCTGTCCAATCATAGCATTCGATCATTAGCTGACACCAGTTGCTGCTGAATGATGCAGCATCACACATAACATTGTTTTCATTGTTGATTCTCCACTTCACATGTCAATGCCAATCGATATGCTGAGTATGTGATGTGATGAGATTAATGAATGGATGTGCCTATAGATGTGAATGTAAATAATATTTCTTTGTTTGCTTCACTAAGGGGACTGCTTCATGGAGTGCCACAAGGCGACCCGACACAGCAATCCTGCAATGCAGTAACAAAGCGCGTGCCTTATTCATTATGTCAACTACCCATCTGTCTACCAATCTGCCCAGTTCAGGTTGGCTCTGGTTAGTAAAACAGTATATCGGACATCCTTAGAGGATTGCATTAATAGTGACAGATATCCATCTCTCCGTTTCGTTTCGTTTCGTTTCCGTCTGTTGTCCATTCCTTCATTCATTCAGGATGTCGATATAGGTACGTCTTACAATAAAATCGAACCAGCTCCATGCTAAGTATTAGGTTAACTCTCAACTTACGGTGCATTTTATACTAAGTGTTCAAAATCTCATGCAAAAATATTGTCTTCATTGAATGTGATTATAAATCTTTCAACTCATAAACTCGCCATTAGTAAAAATATTGAGAATCTTACATACTTCCAAAAGCAAGCAACCAATTTAATACTTTTCACCTTGTTTTCTGGGGATAAACTAACTTTAACAAAAGGAAAAGGAGAACTTTTTTATTGTTTGGGACTTCATCAATAAGTAAGGTGCACTTCAACAAACAAAATTCTTTTACTACTAGTACTAAACCAGAGGCAATATTGCCATGATGAGGTCTTATGTTACATATGTATGTCTGCTACTGTGTAAGTCTATTTAACAAAGCTTATATTTTCAGGTCTCGATGAAGCATTGTAATTGTCACATACCACGGAGCTCCAGATATGAAACGAAGAGCTTTATTTTGGCAGGATTGGATCCCCAAATCTCTATGCCATAGCGCCAGACAGGGGCAACCACCTTTTTATATGGTAAATAAGCAGTTTCCTACTTAGTGATAGCTTTAACTTCGCGCGTAATAGCCAATTAAGTCTGCGTAGTTTCTGAATGCAGCAACCAGAATTTTAGCAAGTATGTTTGAGTCATATCCGCTGACACATTGGGGGAGCCGTCACTTGGTAGAATGACTGCGTGTTACAAAATAGGCTTTACCTGTCAAGCAGCAAAAGATATTGATTTATTTTTATACATCATTACATTATTCATGGCAAGTACTCTCAGTTGACCTCGTACTATTTGAATTCAAAATTGCGTGATGAAATGGAGTGCTTGAAGAAGATCGGATCTCACCGGGACCTTAGTCATTACTCAGGTTGCACTGTTAGTGTGTCTAAGAAGAAATAAACGGCATAATTTTCATCCGGATGAATTCGCCACTCATCATAGTTTTCCAGTATTTGTCCAGTATCTGCAAAATGCAGATGAATTGGTAAAGAAAAATGAATGCACTCGTAAGGTGACGTTTCTAGAAGGTATGTAACTTTAAGGTTTTATGATTTCGTAATTAGTTCATTCAACTCTTTCCGTCATATCCAGTTTTCGACCTAGCTCAGCTTTATTAATGAGCTCAAGGCCTGGACATTAGTGCACTAATTATTTAATTATTAGTTACAGTATTATTTATTGTGTGTAAATGAACTATAATTAATTTTAATAAATAAATAAATAAAAATAATTGAAATATTTGTTCAATGCAGAATTCTATGTTATTGTATTTATGATGTATGAAGCTTGTTCATATTTTACTGAGTTGCATATTTTGTAAAAGGGAAATTTCTGCCACTGCATATTTTTAGGCAATACTATTATACAATACTTTAAAAGGTAACATATAGGTCAGCACCTTTCACAATTGTCGAGGTATTGAAATAGTGTTATGGTAGCTGCATATATGTATTTAAGTTTAATCGTGTACGAGCAACTATCACGGAGTAAAAACTTAAAATTAACATCCACAAGAAATAATTTCCATTTATACGAGTTTGTATACCTATTGTATCTATATTTTTATTTACTTATTTGTTTATTTACAATCTGCTCATTCATAAGGAACAAAAAGAAACTTAACATAAAGACTAACTACATGACGTGAACCAGATGTGAACAAGTGTTGTAGTCGTATAACAGAGTCTAATTTAATGAGAAGCGAAAGGGGAGGTCGAGTGGATGCTCTCTTTGTAGCTTTCTAGTTTGAAGCCTGTTGTCGAGCAGCCCTAAAGCCAGCGAATTGGGGTGATTCTCAAGCCTAGTGTTATGTTGCTCATTGAACCACCTCATTTTTTCTTTAATCAGTTGCACCCGAAGGTCTCTGTGTAGGACCGAATTTGGCACATAGAAAGGAGCACCCGTTACTTTCCTCAGAAGCTTCGATTGAAAGCATTGAAGTATTTTTTTGTTAGAGTTTGCTGCTGTACCCCATAATTGGATGCCGTATGTCCATATTGGTTTCATTATTGTCTTGTATAGTTAGACTTTATTGCGCAAGCTGAGCTGAGATCCATGACTTAACAGCCAGTTGATTTTCCAGCTTTTCAGAGCGAGTTGCTTCTTCTTTTTTTTTTTAATATGCTCCTTCCAGTTAAGCATTCTATCCAGGTTATACGAGTATATAAGTACTTAATATTCAATTCAATTCAATCTTGCTATATTCACTTTAAATTTACAATTAAAACTGGTGATTTAACATTACTATTTACAGAGTTTAGTAAGAAAAATGATACTTATTTACTGTACATTTGCCTATATGTTACTTTTAATTTTTAAACAAATATACTACCTTTCTCCTATGTATAGTTTTTTTAACAAGCAACTCAACTGTATGTAAATGATTTACAAATGTAAGGTAGAACAAGTTGAAAAACTAAAATGTTACATACAATTACAAAAATCGTGCAACAAGAACTTGTTGAATACTTTTTATATTTGTATCTATTTATCTATAGATACATACTCGTAGATAGTAAGTTTCCACTTTTCAATTTCCTAATTAGTTTTTATATAAAATTTATTTTTTTGATAGATTTAAAATCGAAATACAAAAACAACAAAAAACAAAAAACAAATGATGAAAAAAATTAAGGGGGAACAGAAATAAGAACAGGGAACAAACAGTTGTTGAGAGAAGGTGAAACATTTGCCCAATGGTAAAAAGCCACTTGTTGCGTTCTGTTGGTATGAAATACAAAAGAAAACATACAAAAAACTGAAACGAACTACAAACAAAAAAACTCTCAATGAAAATGCTACTTTTCATTGGTAAGTACGAGAATAAGAGGGTGCTATAATTCTATGAGGATGATCGCCTTTATGGTCATAATCATCGCCTTCAATTGTGAGTGAAGTTGCAATAAGAACAGTAGCATTTTTGAGTAGAATATCTTTTGAGTAAAGTACGAGTAAGTTTTGAGTGAAATTGATTCTGAACTGAATTGAATTGAGTGAGTGGGATTGTGATACAATTTATTGAAGCTTATTACATATTGTAATACAATATTTTGTTGTTAGTTTTGATGTTGTTGCTGGGTGTTTTGTGTGTGCTGCTAATTAAATGAAATCGCATTAATGAAGTTACTTGGAGCACAGTATTCGGTAAAGTTTTAATTGGCCATCGGTAATGTTAACATGAGTGGGTTGGTTAGCATATATGTATGTATGTACAAGCATAGTAAAGGCGGTGATGATAGAGATGACATTAACAAGTCACCGACACCAACACAAACACCAACACCATGTGATTAAATTTTCCTTTTTTGTATATTTTTCTTATTTCACCAACTTTATTTCATTTTGTAAAACTTTTAGTTTTGTGTGTGTTTGTATTTTTTTTTTTTTTTTATATAATTTGATTAAAAGTTTATTTTTTTGTTTTTATTACTTTATACTTTACTGTGCCGAAGTCTTCATAAAAAGTTCCTACGGGTAACCACGATACTGGATGGAAAAGTAATGTAAACATAGACACCTAATACAAATTACATACAATATTGTTTATTTCTTTTAATGCTTATGCCTTAATCCGGTCGAATGATCAGCCCGAGTTTTAAATGTATTATAAAACTCTAGCATAATGAAAAAAAGGTTGAGAAACCCTGCATTAGGAGGGTATCTTGCCTCATGAACATACCAATAATGTATCGTCGACCTATCAAAAATATGTGTAGCCGATCTTCAAATAATATGCCAGTAAATTGACAAATACAGATATATGTATGAACTCTTATTTTGAGTTAAACTTTGAGTGAGTGTGTGCACTATTTTCATAAACTTACTGTGAGGTATATTAATTTTTAGCTTCTTTTCAAATCATGTAGAAGAAAAAATGTATGTAAATAAATCATAAATGAAATATATTATTGTAGTTATAAATTAAAATCTCCGTTTATCAATTAATATCATAAATAAATTAAATCAAGTGCAAGGAAAAATAAAAAAAAAAATAAAAAAAAAAAAATGTTCAGTGATGATCCAAACTCAATTTGATACCGAAACACTTGGATCATATTGGATATAAAAAATGTTGATTACTTGTTCTTTATTATTTTATTCATTTTAATAATAAAAGAAGACAGTAAAATATTTATAAAAAATGTATCCTCTAACCTTAAAGGCAAGAGTACTGTAGTATGGTGCTTACTAGAAGATTACTGCCAGTTCTAAGAATTTTAAGTAATATTTCTTTCAAAAATAGTGTTTTCCTTTAAAAAACCTGATGAATATAGATAAAAAAATTTAATGAATTATTATTAATTTTAAATTAAATACAATTTTCTAATAGACTTATTGCTAGGTTGTTGGTATAAGAAAGCAATTTTTTTTACTTAGTTTACATTTTCAGGTCTTTATAAATTACCGATTTGCTCGCATAACAAGGATCACTTGTTATTGTACTAAGAGTCATAGGTTAGTTAGTATCTTTGCAGTATATCATTGACTTTTAAACTCTCTTGTAGAGTGGAACTTTGTTTTCTCGGCTTAGTTAAGACCGTGTTGTAAGGAGCAACTACATTCATATTCTTTTTATCTTGAGCTGCATCTTTTTCGCTTCAATGTGAGTCTTCCAGTTAAGCATTTCATTCAGGTGAGGTATTTGACGGTATCGACTTGTGGTTACTGCTTTCCTTGCTTTAAGATTGACAGTTATCTCAACTGATTTTTGAAAACAATTTTCCATTGCTTGCAAATGTTGTGGTGTTTGATGCAACCACAATGTTTTCATTCTCCGTTGTGTCATCTGCATATGTTGCAAACTTATTATTATTTCATAATGGCGTATCAGCAGTATACCATATACTGACTAACCCAGCCATTACTTACTTACTTTTTTAATATTTTTAAGCCATTTCCTAAAATAATACAAAATAGATTTATTAAAGTGTTTCCTAGTGCATATTCATAATTTATTACAATAATTATTTGAACTAAGCTGAAATAAAATGTAATCAAACCATTGAATCAATTCATCATTTAATTTAAATTTAATTAAAATTTAATAAACATTTTCAATATTTGGAATAGAAATACTTAATGACAAATTAATGTGCTCTGTGCATATTCAACATTGAAAGGCATATGCTCCCCTTTTACAATGTGGCATGCATACTGCGCATGTGCTGTTGCTTTTGCAAATGCACTCACACACACAGTCACTCCACACTCACCCAAATCAACTCAACTCAACTCAATTAAAATCTTGCGCTACGATTCGTTCGTTTGTTTTGTTTCGTTTTCACTCAATGACAGCCAGGCAACAGTTTGTGCACACTGTGCAACTAGCTAACTAACAAAGTTGAGTGTTTTTCGTTTGCTACTAGTTCAACAACTTGTTATTCATAGTAGATTCAACCCGAAAGCCGTTTTCGAGGCGTAATTCGCTACTTTTCGATCACTCGCTACTTCTCGACTCATAATTCGCTCTTTACTCGATTTTCGACAATTGAGGGACTACTACCACGTGCTCAATCTTTTTTTCGGCCGTCGGCAAACTTACGAAATTTCGTGTTTGTGTGAATCGCTGAGGATGTTGAGTTGTTATTCATTCGTTGGTTTTCAACTCGTTTAAACGTGTCGGCGGCAGCTTTGTTAGCCAGTAAGAAAAGAAAATTTGTTTATTACTACGGTATTGATGTTGTTATATTTGTTGTTCTTTTTTAATTAAATTCTTCGTTCGTTGATTGTGTTTTTCTCTCTATCACTCTCTCTCTCTCTCTTTACTATTTTAAAGTAAATTTACGATCAGTAAAGCGTCGGTTTGCATTTTATTTGTTGTTTGATGTTTGTCTTCAATTGTGTTGTGTTATTTTACATTAATTCTTTTTGTTTGTTTGATTAATAATTTATAAAATCGAAAATAAATTTTAATTACATTAAATAAAATGATTTTTGTATAAAGAAAAAAAGAAGAGAAAAATAAAGAAAATTCTATATATTTTTTTTTTGTTTTTGTTTTGTGAGAATGTGAAAAAAAGAAGTTTGTTAATTAATTTAAAAAAAAAAAAACACAAAGTGTAAAAGACTTATTTGTTGTTGTTTGTTTTTTTTTTTTTTTTTTTATTGTAGTATGCTTGATTCATTTTATTGCGTGTACATATTTTGTTTGGTGATCTTTTACAGAACAACAATGAAAAGTAGAAAGAAATTGTGCAAATGATGAACGTGTCGTTTTTCTTACTTCCATTCATTATTTATTATTATTATAAATGAATTTTATTATTTGGGTTGCATGCTTTGTCACAAAAATGAAAAAAAAAAAAAAGAAAAAGAAATTACCTTCGAAAAATCTTTGAATGTAGAAGTGAATGAAGAGTATTGAAGAAAAGATCGTGTGTATAATTTTGTTTATTTGTTTTAAAGTGCAACCAAAAGCACAAACAGGAATTGCATACCACAAAAAATAAATAAACGAGTTCTAGCAGAGTGCAAGCAACAAAAGATAGAAATACAAAATACAAATATAATGAAAGAAGTTGAACAAAATAAAAGAGACGAGGGCAGAATGAATGAATGGATGAGAGAGCGAGCGAGCGTGTGAGTGAGTTTTATAAGAGCGTGATTGAGTGAGCGACTATCGCTAAGAGGAGGAGGAGGTTTTCTTTTTTCTTAATTTGTTGGAAGCGTCATTGGGAGCGTGCGCGCCTTTTATATATTTTTATTATTTATTTATTTTTGTTTCTTACTTGCTTCAGCTTGTATTTCTTTCACACGCCACTCGCATAATATGAAAAGATATTTCAAAGTTCTAATAAACACAATAAATTTCCATTAAAACTCACATTGTATTAAGTCTCTCTCTCTCTCTCTCTGATCAAGAGAGAAAATGTATATCGTCAAATGCTTTTGCTTGCGCTCTTGCGCTTTTTTCTTTTCTCTCCATTATAAACACTTCTTTTGGCCTTGCTTGCTTGCTTGGTTTACTTCTTCGTTTCGATCATATCGTATCGTAACTTTTAGCGTACGTTAAAACGTTTTTACCTGAGCGATCAATAGGTAGATCTATTGGCAGGCGGGAGAAAGGCAGGCAAGCGGGTGTGCGATTGACTGACTGAGTGAGTGAATGTTGTTTAAAAGAAAAAGATATAATAAACGAACAAACGAAACTAGCATAATAAACAGAAGAAGCAAAAACAATGTAAACGAAAATAATGAAAAGAGAAGTAGCAAAGGAAGGCAACCGAAACTACCTTTCTTTAAAATTTTCTTTACCTTTACCATTACCAAGTTTTCCTTTAACTCATTTCGTTCTCCTTTGCTTTCTGTGTTTTTCTCTCTTGTGTATCGGTTAATTGCTTGCTACTTCTCTCTCTCTCTCTCTCTCTCTATCTCTCCCTAGAAGATTGTTTTATTATTATCATTTACGAATTTTTGTTTATTAATTAAGATGAGGTTAAAGTAGAAGAACGAATGAACGAAATGCTATGCAAAATGTTAGAGAAAAACTAATAACAATTTGAAGAACAAAAATTCATTTGACAATGCAATAAAATTTGCTTAATGGGCTTTTTTTTGTGTGTTCTTCATTTTCTTCATCTTCATTGTTATACTCAAGAAGAGGAAGAAACGAACGAGGAGCAAAAACAACAACAACGACGATCATCATCGCCATCGTCATCAGGCATTTTATTGTAGACGAAAAAGAAGAAGACCCAAACTTATCAAAAAAAAAAATCATCAACAACAAAGAAAAGCAAAAAAACAGAGAGCGGTAAACAGTAAACAGCAGAAAAATGACAGAAAGGCAGCGGCGATTTCATACGCCGCCGCTTTCGGCAAAAACAACAATGCCATCATCAATAGAAACCACACCGCATCATTATCTTCAACATCATCACCTTTGCCAAAAACCAGTTTGGAATTTCTTCATGCTCAACAATATCCACACCATCATTACCATTATAATGATCATTATGAATGGTTTGGACATCTGCGTTGCTTCGGGTAAGTAGTGCTTGTGTTTAAACCCTAAAAACCCTCCCTACAAATACTCGTATAAGCCCATAAGATCTCATACAAACCATTGAATAAATATAGAGAAATATATAATAGAATATAAGAAAGAAAATCAATTGAGTCAAGTTGATTGGAATGAGAGAACCCATTCGCATCAGGTGTACACATTGTATAAAACATAGATCAACCTTTCTTTTCTCCACAATAATATATATGTATGTATTGTAGTAAATATCCAACAGTCCTTTCGGTCTTGATGTGTGTTTTCGTATATACAAAACATAAATCATAAATATTAAGTAACACGCAATGTAACCATATCGCTCAGTCTATCTCTTCATGGTCTGTAGCGTCTGTAGAGACTAGACATTAAAGCAAGGCTGACCAATCCGCGACCGGTGGTTCGCATGTGCCCAAATGCTCACCAATATACTTACTGCACAGATCACCACGAGTTCTTCCAATGTGGCCCAAGGAACCAAAGACGACCCCTGTCCTAAAAGACTTGGTCTTTGCAGTAAATTGATCGCTCGATCAAGCAGTTTTCATTTAAACTGTATACTAATTATAAAGTATAAACCTTCAAATTTTACTATCGATACCATAAGAACCCCACTTACATACATACAATATTTGTTCACTATAAGAACACATGACAATGTTTCCTTTATGTGTAAAAAAGACGAACTGAAGTTTATCAAAGCAATTATGAGATCAAATTGTAGAAAGAATTCATGCACAAAAATATACGCGTCATCTTATTTACCCCTCAAACGAAATCAAAATTATTGAAATTTTTTCATTTATATTTATTATTCTTGAAATACTATGTATGATCATTTCGAATAAAGATGATGAACAAATATTGTATGTTTATTTACATTATTTGTTTATTAACAATGAAAACAAAAAACTCTATATTATTCTGAGATTTCATTTTTGTGTTTTTTGTTTGTTTTAATTGAAACAATTTCAATTTTATTTGTTTACAAACAAAACACACTCCTTAGACAGAAAGCCGTCGGTCGAGTTCTCACATTATTATCGCTATGATTACTCGAATTCTCTGTGACCCAGTAACACAAAACAAATGCAAATAAATGTCTATTTACATCTAAAACCATCATTAAATGGAAGGAAAACATTTGAAAATTATTATTAATTTATGAAAATTCAATTGAAATTAGTAATTTAGAAATAAAGAAAGAAATAAATACAAATGCATTGACCTACCCTATCCCACCCACCCATTATTAATGAAATCGAAAAAAAAAAAAAGAAAAAAAAATACTAATATATAAGAAAAGACTAAAAGATAAATTTAAAATCAGGGGAGCAAAAATACATGATGGTTATTGTCCCATTTTAATCATTACATATTTAATATAAATTTATAATACAATAGAAACCATAAAGTGAAACTTGTTTCTAGAGATCAATTGTCATTTTATATACACGTAGGAACACACATATGTATGTACATAATGATAATTTTTACTTAAATTATTTGAGGTGGGGACAAGTCTTACATGACATTTTGACATAGAAGAAAAAGAGAGAAAAAATTATTATTATTTTATATGTAGAAGACAATAAATAAATCATTTGACCTGACCGTTCCCACATTAGACAATTGCAAGTAGCTCTGAAGATTATTTGAATTGCCCTAATTTTATTATTACTAATTCTTTTCAAAAGTTACAAATATATTTACATGCATGCATATGCATCTCATTTATAAAAGTGTAAGATTTTGATGAAAAATTGTATTAATTTCTTGTTGAAATTCAAAAAGTTCCCAAAGTAAAAGAGTACTGCTTATTAACATCAGGTAGACAGATGGGCAGTGAACAGTCAGTCTTGTAGTCAATTCAGTATATATGTCAGTCTGAATCTCCATTAAACCTGTTTTGTTTGTTGGTTTGTTCCTTAAATTGTCGGTGGTTGTATGATTGTCATCACAATTCATAAAGTATAAAATAGAATATCAAGAAATAATGTAGAAATTTTCAGGAGCAAATTATTTAAATCAACAACTTGTTGTCTAAATATTTAAACCTGTGGTCTCAAGGATGAACTTACCTTTTATGTCCATAATTACACGGATTTCCATTTCTACACAAATGTATCTTTAAAAATCAAAGATAATTTTAAAATAGAATGCAGTAAACACATCCTCACCACTTTATGCTATACGATATTAAATACTTGTATGCAATCCTACAATTGGAACTTATTATTTTGTCATGATGTTTGTTAACGAGTCATTATGCAAATTAGCAGCGTAGCAAGTATTCTAGTCATCCACATCGTACTCAGTCTATTAAAATTACAGTTCTCCGATCAGGAAGGATGAGGGATAGTCCTCCCTATTCAAAATTCAATTCATTTTTTCTTACAATTAAAAATAATCAATTTCGATAATGACTATAATTCAGTATTGTCACTAAAAAAGGCTCTGTATTCCAAGATTCTCCTCTGAGAGGAGGCATGATTTCATAAGCGATTTGTTCAGTCTATACAATATTCATAGTCTTTGCTTTCGAATACTTACAACAAACGTATGTCAATTGTTTGTAAGAGCAAACTTCTTGACCACAATTCGCACAATATGTACATGTAAAAATTGTTCCGATCAGTAAATCGAATCGAATTTGTTTGAATTTATGAAAAAACTCTTTTGCATTATTTGATTATTTAATTGAAATTCAAACTTGACAAATCGGTTTCAAATGACACAATAATACACAGTCACTGAAAATTTGATCGAACTGTTAAATAATTAATGTATCTATGTACTTAAGTTTTTGATTAATTGTAAAAAAAATTGAGTTTTGTTCTGTATTTGTTTTGTTTCTTATTTTGATTTTGATTTTTATTAAAACTAAATACTATTGTAATTAACCTTGGAGATTTTTGTAGTGTGATTATGTGATTTTTTTTTTTTTTTTACATAAATGGGACCGTACATTTATTTGTAAATTTTAAATTTCATAAAAATTTGTAGATTAGTTACATTAAACCAATTGACAAATTTACACTCATGAGGTTCCCAAATCGACTGACAATGTGAGCAAAATGGCAGTTTAAAACACTTTGCGTTCAATCGAAATGGGACAATTACAGCTCTCAATTTGTTGACAAAACGAGTTCTTGCCAAACGATTGGTGACAGTGGCTGACAAGTGTTCACACTTCTGGACACTCGGCTGATTAATAATGTCCAATAGTCGTCGATTGACAATTGCTTGCGAAAGCGAATGAAAAGAAGATTTGCATGTGGGACAGTAGTTTCATTTTGTTATTCCAATATTGATAAACGTGGTTTTGCCGCTGCAGTCCTTGTTGTCTTGTTCGCAGATCAATAAGAAGAAGAACTGAAACAAAAATGTTCAATTTTTGTGTTCTATTGAATGAAACTACATGATTTTTCCATCGTTTCATTGCGCAAGAAAATTAAGAAATTTCGTCCAAATGGATGCCGTTGATTTCTATCTGTCTGGTCTAAAATTTTGAAAGACTGGCAGTAACATTGAGATATTTGGCGATCGGCAACAGTTTGAAATACCTGCTTCGAATTTACAAGACTTCGATTTGCACTACAGTGCAGGAGACATATGAAGCCTTGTACGACGGCTTAAAAGTTGGTACTTACAAAAAAAAAAAAAATAATTAAATGGAAATATAGCAAAAATAACAAAAATAATCAATTCAAGTCAATTCAAAGCGATTTAAAATAAAAAAGATCGCCAAAAACACATTGCAAGTTACATGCTTTAAAAAAGAAATAAATTTATGAACCTTTGCCGTTCACAGTGAGTCATGCAAAAATTCCCGTTTACATCATGATTAGAATCACTCCGCATCACAGTTATCACTGTCGGAGTGGCTGGCAACCCGTCACCTTTTACCCACAATAGTCACAATTGGTCAATTGATTTAAATGTATCCTTAGTTAGTCAAATAAGATGATCTTTTCATTTGCATTATTTAAGCTCTTGAATAAATAAATTGTCAATCTTTCATATAAAACTTGTAACATTTTATAGAGGTAAAAACATGACTTCTAGAGTCACATGTTTTATAAAATACTTAAATAACGAGTGGTTTTGTCCATAATAATGAATGCCGTCTTTATTATATTTTCCATAAAATTTGAATGCTTAAGAAAAAAAAAAAGCTTTATTTCCACAGAAAAATTTAAACAAAAATATCTTTATTTTATTTTACAATCATTATTATTATTATTTTTTTTGAGGTCCGGTTTTATTTGAAACCATTTAGTTCAGTTTGCGAATGATCGAATGTCCGTTATACTCACAAAAAAATATGACTATGTTTAGAGCGTGTGAACCTGTCTGACCAACCAACAAAACAACAGAGTACAGGGTTAGGTATAAGAGACTGCCTGGCATATGCTGGAATTACAAACTACCCTGGAAAAAATGAAATGAACGTTTATCAGGCATGTAAATTATTTGTGCAGCTGCTTCATAAAGAACACACACACACACAAACAGACACATATAAAGAAAAAAGGAACTTGAATCAACTCTGACTCAAATTACATAAACATTTCTGTACTACGAGTATATTGACTGCTCTATATGGAGTAAGTCGGTAAGCAGGGAGACTGGAGGGCAAACAAAACGGAATTTCTAAAGAATTTTACCTAAATAGAACTAAACTTATAAGAGTAGATTTATCGGCCTCTATTTTGTATATTTTTTTTTTTTTTTTTTTTTTGGGAACACATTTTCTCAAGTGCTCTAAAATTGAAGATGAAAAAGAAAAAACAAGAATTTATATGTATTTTGTTAAAAAAAAAAAATCCATTGTGAATGGTTCAATGCTCGCATGTATCCAGTACTTAGAGTTTCTATTAGTGGTTATATATATAGTATAAATTCAAGTCTCACCCTCGACTCTTTCTTTCATCACAATATGAAATTGTTAACCAAAATTAACTAACATTAACATTCAATTTATGTTTCATTTCTATTTTAAAAATTTGTTCTTTAAATGCAAAAATTCAAAATCAATTCCTTCTTGAGGTCAAGTTGTTTCGGGCAGGTCGCCATCAGTCTTGTCAAGTGCTTGAAAGTGTTAGTACAGTAAATAATTTTTAGCAGACATAACGTGTTTCTATAGCCATTCCTTTCAGACACAGAATATACTACTTAGAAACTGGTCTATTATGTCAAGGGCGTGTATAGGGTAGATTGAGAGTATATATCCTTTTTAAACTGCGAATCTCTTCACTATCATCTAACAAATTTTATGTTGTTGGGGCTTTCTAATCTGCATCAGGAATCTACTAATAAACTTATTTATTTCATCTTTCTCTTTTTAAAACATTGATATCTTTGTGATCAGGGAGCATTGCATAGCGTACTTAATGTTTTTGATTGATACTCGTATCTTTGCAGTATCTCAATATTAGAGTTACTTGTTGTTCCCCATAGTTGTACGCCGTATCCACAAACCGGTTACAGCATAGTTTTGTACAAAAATACTATGTTGTTAAAATTGAGTTTGGATTTTGAGTTAATAATAAGCCAGTATGTATATTTTTTTATTCTCTATTTTTAAATGTTGAACCTTTGTTTTTATGTGATTTATCCATGTCCATCGACGATCTGAATTCATTCTATGATATTTGACAATATTGCTGACGGATATGTATGACTGGTCTATTGACACTCTAGGGCTTCTGCAAGTCTTCTAGTTATAAATGTTAAGTGTGTAGTTTTGTTTGGGTTGACCTTAGATAATAATAGAGGTCTCAAAAGAACAGTATTCTGAAGCAAGAAAGGCAGTGTCGTCAGCATATGCAATAGAGTTGTAACGGAACTTCGCCTCAACCTCCACCTCCGCAACTGCGTCACATCCATAAGAAATCGTACCTTCCCTCCGCATGTTTTACATTTTGTCATTGCATGCGATGTCACATCCCTCATTCAACAAAAGCCAAATACGCCGAAGAAAACAAAGAAAAACTTCAGCTGAGCTGATTGCTGTCGTCCATTAGCAGAGACTATATAAAATAGATAGACTAGAAAATTCTCTGTCTATTAAAAAGTTCGTTTTTGTTAATCTTTCGCAACAACAATTGCGCACAAATTGTTCGAAATTGTTGTTTCGAAACCGAATTATTGTTTTAACTCACCTCCGCTTCTGCGGAAGTCAAACTTTAGATCTGGAAAATGATTGAATTCTGACATCGAGTTGTAAATAGCAGTTAAGAATATTATGTATTCTTAACTTAATGCTTTAATGGCAGTTACATTACCCAGGAGATTTTGTAATTTTCAGCTTTCTTAATTCTTTGGGTGTTTCCGTTATCGTAACATGTTTTAACAGCATTTGGCATGGGCTGTCAAAAAATTGCAAGATTTCAATTTTATCTGACATTGAAATAAAAGAGAAAGGTACAAAAGTTGATTCATAGTACGCGTTTCGAATGCCTTGGCTTTACTCTCGTCGCTTCTGTTGCAAACACTGTTAATATCTTTAATTGGAACATTCCTTTTGACTGACCGTTTGAGATATATCGAGTTGCCTTTCACAGATTGTGCTCATCATGAGGGTCCATTTACTCTAAGTACGTTGCAATGGCTTCATTTTTTAGGTCACTAAGTTTATTCTTTAACTCTTTTACAGCTCTGTTGTAATACTTTTTGTTTGGAAATTATTCGTCATAAGTTAACAGGAATATAAACATTGTAATGAGTTTTTGTGGTCGATAAAAATGTTGCTTCATGAATAAAATGGTTCAATGATTCTACTACAGCGTCTTCAATTTCATCGCAAGTGCTTAGAGATTAAGATGTGAATCCAGCCAATGTTGAAATGTTTTTAAGCCAGTATTTTTAGCAATTATAATTCGATTTACAGATTAAATTGGTGTTAATACATTCAAGTAGACTAAAATTGCAGGGTGATCTGAACTGAGTTCATCACAAGACTCTTTATCCAGGATATTCAACGGAATCCCTTTGTAAACGCAGATGTCAAGAAGGTCAGGAACTTTTGTTGGGGTACCAGTAGATAGTGTGTTGATATGGTTATCAGTCATGCTCTTCTAAAGTTCTCTACCCTTAAGAATAATTAATCTATAGCCCTTCAATTGATGTTAAGTCTCCTCCAGCCAAAAAATATGGGCCAAGTTGTTCGAAGGCATCTTTAAAGTCTTCTTTTAACAATTTGTATTGTGGATAAAGGTAAACAGAAGTAATTGTAATGTCTTCTTTGATGCATTTTAGTTTAATAGAGGCCGCTTGAATCATTGTAGTAGTAATAATAGACTCTAATTCTTCATATTTA
This sequence comes from Amiota minor, assembly GCA_037043295.1. Lineage (NCBI taxonomy): Eukaryota > Metazoa > Arthropoda > Insecta > Diptera > Drosophilidae > Amiota > Amiota minor. The sequence continues at coordinate 311,224 of JBAMAW010000419.1, forward strand.
ATCTTAGATTTTATAATTATTGCACTTCCAGCATGTGCTCTGTCATTCGGTTGGTTTGCCACTTTGATATCATATCCTCTTATTGTAAAGTGCGATTCAAAAGTGAAATGTATCTCGGATTCAAAAAAAATGTCTTTGGAGTTTTTATTGTAATTAGAAACGTTTCGTTTTCAAGAAAATGGTTTCCAAGGCCATTATCATTTCATATGGCTAGACTCAAATTTACTTGTATAATTTTTTTTTATAATAATTGACATCATACTAAATAACTTATTAGTAAACGATATTTTTAATATTTTTTCATAAAATTATATGAATTACCTTCCTTTGGTTTAGTGGCATCAGCAAAGGAGATGCTTCCATTGAACTTGTTTTCATACATAGGCAGACGAGATGATGAATGTGGTCAGGTGTTCGTAAACTTTAACTTAAAACTATAATTATTTGACTGGTACTTAATAAGGCTCAGCTGAGTGTCAGAATATAAAATTTCATTCAGTTCACAAAGTGTCCAATAAAATATTTGCTAAGCATGAAGTTATTTGTTGCGCGAGAAAATTGGTCTTTTATTGCCTGCAACATACAGTCGAGTAGTTGAAAAGTAAAATGGGGAAAAATGGGAGATCGATACTCATTTTTAATAATTTGTTTCGTGCAATTTGTAATTAATTCCTATGCGTTTGCGAACAGTAGCCTCAAATGTTTGACCCACACCCAACATTTTGGGTGCATAAATCATTTTATATATGAATAGTATGTATATTTTGCAGTGGTAGCTGGGATCTGCGGTTCATAACAAATGATTTTCATTGACCTTATCGATGGTTTACCTATGTGTTCTGTTTGTTGATAAGCTTCTCTTGTCAAGGAAGAAGCCAAGGAATCATACGGTATTCTCCGATTTGATGCTACATCCATTTAGTTGTAACCCAAAATTGCGTAGAAGACATTGCTTTCGCTTCTTAGTGAAGTAAATTGCTTGTGTTTTATTAGAGTTTAACTAACATACATATATTTTCCATCATCTAAAATAACTAGATAAGGATTATGAAAAGAGCACTCTGAACTTCGTTGAGGATTGCATTGCCTGTTTTTCATGTGCAGTATAAAATTGTGTCATCAGCGAATATTGATAGTATGAAGTCTTCAATCTTTGGAATATGTAAATATTATATAGAACAGAATATGAGGAACACCAATACAAATCAATTTTTTTTTAATAGGTTTGAAAGTTTTCCATGGTAACGTGAAATAATCTGTCAGATAAGAAGCTTTGAATTATTTTTGTGAGGTCTGTACGTTATTGTGTTTGTTGAGCATTTTTATTCCTTTTCAATGATTCTAAAACTCAATTTCCTTTACAAATTTTTGCAATAAAACTTTAAATTGAAATGAATTGGTATTCAGCGGCATGTTTTAATTCCTTGCTTTTTAAACAAAAGCAAAATTTTGGAGCACAAGTTTGTGAAAATTAATCCATTATGAAAACATCAGCACAATATTGTAAGTCTGGTTCATGAGAATATGTTTCTGTTCGGTCGCAATTTTGCTTTGGCATCAATCATCATGCACCTTTTAAATATACGAGGGCTACTACACTGTTAACCAAACCGACATTAATATTAAAATTCCAATTCCGACAGCCATTTGATTTGTTATTTGGGATTTTTGCATTTTTGGTCAAAAATCTATTTTGTGGTTAAACTTTCGAACGTCAATTTCGAATTTTCATTAAAAATAACAATTGTATAAATTAATTGATGCCAATGCATAATCTTAAAATAGAAAGCGAGAGAGAGAGAGATAGAGAGAGACAGAGACAGAGACAGAGAGAAAGTCATATAAAAATGTCCTTATGCATTCTAATATATTAATTCCTATGGGGCTGAGTTTTGCTAAATGACCTGACTGAACCATTATTATACAAGGATGGATGTGCCAGATTTTCCATGTTCATGAGATTGCAAGCAAACGGTTAGGTTATTTAGGCATCATCGCATCAAATGATATGCGTCGTCGGTTGGTTGTTCGGCCAACAAAAAAAATCTCTGAAAATTATTATGTTTTATTTTTATAACCCGCATTTGCTGCTTACATTCACCCGAACCACCACTATCACTACCACTACCACTACCAATTCCACTCCCGCATCCCATTCGATTGGGTTTTCTCACCATTACTAATTTGATTTAGCCGCTGGCGAAACCACATTTGATCAATTGCTACCATACACAGTTCCATGTACATTTTCGAATATTTATCTGCATCAAATATTGAAAAATTTACCAAAAACAGATTTTCATATTTTTGTGTTGAATTATTGTTGTTGTAGTATCATGACCATCACCATCACCATCACAATAACAAGAAACAATAACACAGATTGAGCCAACAACAACAACAGCAACAGCATCCAAAATCAGCGGCAGCAAAAATTATGTTTTTCTTGTTACCAATATTTGTTGTTTTGCTTTTGGTCAAGAGAACAAAAATATGTATGAACTTCAACCAACTTATGATGATTTCATGTTGTTGTCGATGTTGCATGCTACACTAAATAATAAATAAAGAAATATGAAATTTATATGAATAAAAGAAAATATTCTATATACATACAACAAAAGCATGTAAAAATGAAAAAATTTAAACCGAAAAAAAACAGAAAAGAAAAGTTTTATCAAATTACAAACATGTTTATAGGCAAATGACTGCGACAACCATTTTAATGGCCTCTTATATTACGAGGAACGATTTGGAGAAGATAGTAGTAGTAGTAGTATCATGTATGTAGATATGTATATGAGTATGATGTGGCTATATCGTTGGCTGACTGACTGAGTAGCCTCAGCATATGTAGATATGTATTTACTATGGGTATGTATGATAATGTGATTGGAACGTAGTCATCGTCGTCGTCTACGATGACGAGACAAAGGAATAAACCAAACCAAACCAACCAACCAACCAACGAACAACCAACCAGCAAACAAATGAGTGCAAAAGCCGTTTAAATGCATAAAATATGGCAATGCATCAAGTGAGTTCGGCGCGCAGATACATAAATGTGTCAAGTCTGCCTTGCATGTATGTGCCTGCCTCGCCTTTCTATCTTTATCCATCTATCCATGTAGTGATGATGATGATGATGATAATAATATAAAGAGACAGAGAGATAGTTTGCAATTCGAGGGGGAAGGGATCAGTGGGGTTTAGGTAAAGCATTGACTGTGGTCAGTAACAAATGTTTATATATAAGAAACAAAAAAAAAAAAAACTAAAACAATGTGTATTGTATTGTAAGTGAGAACAACCCCACCATTGTTTTCCTGCTACATTCACCCAACTTCCATTACTCGAATCATTATAATGCAAAGAAAAGAAAGAAAAAAAAAAAATCAGCTTATAAAGATTTCAAGTTATAGATATTGTAAGTTCTTGGGAATTTGGTCGATAGACACTAACTACAACCACTCAATTATATACGCAAATTGTTATTTAATCCTCCTCACATCGAGTACTCTAGTTAAAATATTCAGTTATTTGTGCTTAAGAGATCGTCAATTGTATATATTACTTTGGAAGTATTCATGTAAAATTATCAAAGAATCTTCTAAATAATTCTTGGAAATCTGTTGAAAAAGTCTTCCTCCATGCCAAAGTCATTCGTCGTTCTCATCTAAAAGAAAGTTTACTGAGCTAATTTCATTTAACATCTTAATATGAAGCCCTCAAGCTAAGCATTGGAAATTAGTAAGTACTGTACTTACTAATGAGTATACAGTATAAGAATTTGAAGTGAATCATCTTCATTATCTCTTAAAGAACATGTGTATTTAAACCAAGTTCACCTGTTTTGAAGCAATTCGCCCTTTGGAATATTGAGCAAAAGCAGCTTTGCTATTGTTCTAAAATCTTGACGTATGGTTGTATGTAAGATACATACATACATACATACAAACATATATGTGTACCCAATCCTATTGACACATGCTTTAAGTTATAATGTTATTTTTAGATTCATCAAACTTTTTCTTTTAACAAACACCAAAATGCAAGAAGCAGAGTCAATGGTGGTGAAACTGATTTTAGCTATTGTAAGTTCACGTATTGTAATTATCAAAATGATTAGGTTTCAAGACACAACCAACCAAGCAACCGACATACAAAATCAGCAAAATGAAATAAACAAAGAATTTTTTTTAAAACAAAAAACCTAACAACAAAAGCAAATTCAATTTGGATTTAGAAATTCACAGAAGCGCACCACTTCATAGCCAAGGCCAAAAAGATTGGATTGCAGCAATGTAAATGTTTCAAGTAGTAGAATGTTTTTCAAAGAAGAGAGGCCGCGCTGGGCCTGGCCGTGCTGGGCTGTCAGGCAGATAGTCCAGACTAATCCCTCGCTGATGAAAGCGTAGAATAGTTCAATAATCAACATGACTCGATTTGCATAAAGAAGATCCAAATTTATAAAAGCAAAAATCATCATCGAAGTTATGTGTATGATTCTACATACAATATATTCAAAGGTTTTTACATACAGTAGTAATTCGATAATACGACAAATTGAAAGTTACATCCAAAGGTAACACAGTTGAAGATTTTAAAGACATGTTGGCATAAGCCAAATATTGTATGTACACATAACTTGTTTGCATATACAAAACTTATCTCTGTCATTTTCTGCATTGTTACAAGACAATCTACCAACTAATGATCTTTATTGGTTTTTGAATCAAGTCATTGAATGTCCTATTGTACGAGCTACAATGAGACAAGACTCCGTTTTCAACATAAAAAGACTTGCTAATTTTAGCAGCACTGCGAAAACGGTGTAAATTAATAAAACAAGGAAGCAACTGAATTCTATAGTAATGATCTTTAAATGACATCCTACTGGATCAGTAGTCTAAAAATAGATGCATGCATTTCTTATTACAAATAAGTGTATGAAAATTGGAAAAAAAAAAAAAACTGGCGAGTTACAACAAAATGGATATCATAAAAACCTTCTCCATGGAAAAATAGATAAATGTGCCAACTTTCATTGTCATCGGTCAAACGGTGTCGGAGTTCATCGCTCACATACTTTTTTTTCCATATTTATATATAAAGATTAATGCCATCGAACAACGAGAGGGTATCCACCCCTTTTTTTACTTTACTTTACTATAGTTTTTAGTCACTAGTCACTAACAAATTGATGCCTGTATGTTGAACGTCTGGAAGATAAATTACTTACGCAGCACAAGTATTCAAATAAACAAACTGAATGTTAAAATCTGCTACTTATGTCACAACTCGATTCTTGTAACTCCTGATTTGAGTATTTCAGCAATTGTGATAATGCTAGAAGATCACAAACCCCAGGTACTGACTGCGTTGACACAAACAACAACTCAAGATGGAACTCAAACACCAATATCTGGGGGAATCAAATTAGTGTACATAAATGGTGTTCAAATTCGAGGTATCATTTTAATATAATATAAATAAATATAAGTAAACCCCACATATTTTGAATACATGACTTATTTGAGTAGAGAATTGTTGACTTTATATTTCACTTTTTTGATGAAAGTCTAGCATATTTTCAAATAATATTGAACAGTATTTTTAATCCTGTAATTCAATTGATAAATCTGAGAAATTCCATCGAAATATAAATTTACTGATAATTTGTAAATTTTGTGAATGGATTTGGATGATGTTGCATAATGTTGCGCAACATATTCTAAACAGAACACGGAAGGATTTTCTGATATAATTAATTAGGGTAGATCAATACCAGCAAGGAAATGGGTTAAAACAATCAATTTTTAGGGTCATATCTCGTGAACCGTAATAGCTAAAGAGTTGTAATTTACAGAGAATGTATAGTTCTATAACAAATACTAAAACTATTATAAAATATTTTCAAAAATTTAAAGGGGTCCCAATACAAGAAACATTTTGGTTTTTATGGGAGCTATACGATCCAGTAACCCCACGATCTTGAAATTTGCTTGATTACTGGCTATAGATTAGAAATTTGTAGTGTTGAAATTTCAGTTTGATCGGACCACTAGGGAGGGTACCTCCCACACAAACCCCCATTCAAATTCAGGTTCTTATGAGAAAACCTTTTTGTTTTTTGTTTTATCGAACTGAAATTTAGAGACAATAAGTTTCGGATATAGGCGTTGCACATCTGTTGGAATCAGCCAAATCGGCCAACTAGGAGGAGTACCTCCCATACAAACCGACCATTAAAATTCCGGTTCTTATTCGAAAAACTTTTTTGTTTTTTCACTATTGTACAGAAATTTAGACACTATAAGTTTTTAATATATCAGTCAATCGGACCACTAGGGGAGTACCTCCCATACAAACCCCAATCTGGTACGGAACCCTCCGTGTACAAGTCTGCTCGCACTTGGCTCATTTTTGTTTTGATAGTACGAATGTAGCTTTTGTAATCATTAGATCTGATTATCGAATTACTACTGTACATGCATATGGAAGTTTAGTTAGTGCGTTTTTTTTTTTGTTTTTTTTACCATTGCAATCGGCTTTGCATACCAAACAAAGTGAATTGTGCGAAAATGCAAAAGCAAAAGGAAAGAACAAGTGAGAATAAAAGAAACAAACACTGCAGAAATACTACTGCAATATGCAAGTCTATGCAATAATGATTGAGGTAGTACTAGGTAGTACCTCCAAGCAAGGCCCAGGTGCAAACAACGAGAATAACTTAAAACGTCATGACACTTCATGCCACCACCTTGCACTAAACAAGAAGCACTACGCCATACCACAGCACATGAAACCACACCGAACCAAACGAAACGAAGCCAAATGAAGCTACTCAACTCAACTCTACTCTACTCTATGTGCTCAACTTGACTCTCCTCCAAGTTAAATCGGCTCGGAGAAAAAAAAAAAAATGCCAAGTGTAGTGTGGCAATGCAGCGCAACGACAACATACAATATCGCGCCCGCTCAAAGACCGGAAATATCTAATGATTCTATACACACACTTACAGAAACACACATACACTTAATTATACATACACATGTCTAAATATACATACATATATATATGAGTATTCATATTTACATATGACTGTATAATACAGTGTATGTATGTACGAGGTGTATTCTAAAAATATTCGACTTACTTTTATAACTCCGCACAAACATTATTCTTTTTTATATGACTCGTGTAATCCCCAATTGATCGATCCTCTTGGTACTTCCACATCCTCAACCAGTCAATTTCTAGAATGCATTCTTTTCAATCCAACTATTGTTTTTTGATCAGAATTTACAATTTCAAAGAACCATTTTCATTGTCAGCGATTGTTCGAAAGCAAAGTCTTTCGTTTTTTGTTCTCAATTCTCGTTCAGAGTTCTCGGAATATTTGGTATTATCTGATATTATATTATCTAATGAGTGTTACTTTTAAACTTGTACCATTCATTTATCTATGTTTTGCCTATTTATTCATTTCCCATATCATTTCAATAGTTCTTTTGTGAATTGAAAGCAAAACGGTCATCAACAAAATGAGGGCGCTCCAACCTTCTGATGCGGAGTTTGTAACCCTGGTCATATACATTTCGAACAGTCCTCGCATATGCAGACACACTTATAAAAAAAGCGACGAATAACGCGTTCTTGGCATGTCTCATGCCTTTTGATGGCTTCATTGCTCTTTCGTTTCATTTGGTATGCAGCGGTTTGTCTTTATATATGTTTTTTTTTTTTTTTTTGACTTAGTGTAAAGGCTATACAACAATACATGTACAGATGTATATATACTTACACCTTAGGCTTTATGTCTACTACACTTGAGTCGTGCTATTGTTGTTCTTGTTATTTTATTATAAGTATTCCCGTATATAGTATTGTATATGCCTAAGATATTGGTGATGGAAATGATGATGTGCTGTTCTCTTGGCATTTTTACACGCTTTATCAACTGGCCAGCCTAACATCAAGAACACGTTCCCTTTTACCAGGTCCAACATTTACATGGCCATGGCCATTGCTTGGAAAACTCTTTCCCCATATTGTTAATGTTATTTGTTCATTTTGTGTTCATTTGTTTATTTTATTGTTTTGCTGACTTTAAAATATGTTTGTACCTGGGTTCTCTTATTAAAAAATATATCAACACAAGTAAACACACACATACAGACAAACATCCCACATCATCATCATGAAAAACTCACACAACTTCTTTAAGAAATGAATGAAGAAGGAATAACTCAAAAGCACAATTAAATAAAAAAATAAATAATAAAAAATCCTGCTCCTGCTGCTACTGCATATTTTTAACTTGCTACTTTACATACTTGAACAGACCCAACCCAACTCAACCCAACCCAATCCAACCTAACCCAACCCAATCTTATCCTACTCTGTTCTACAGTATACGTTCTCCTACCCCTACTTGCTATATTACACCATCATCAATTTATTCATTTTAAATCATCTACTACTCACCATCAGCCAAATGATTTCAATAAAATTTATCGTATAAAAGAAAATAAAACCATTTGAAATTTATCTCTAAGCTTAAAAGGAAAAATCCTTTCAAACATACTAATAATAAAATATCTTAATTTCTTGAGTTACACAAATATTAACATTGTGTTGTCATGTGTGATAATTGTATTTATGTACATAATATCCATCATTCATCTAGTAAAATTCCTATGTTGATGCAAGCTTAATATTTGCGATATTGGACTGAGATTTTTTTTTTATTCCCTGGAAGTCATACAGAATGTAACCAAACTTGAATTGGAATTTTCTGTGCATTCAATTTATCAAGTTAAAGTTAATTAAAGAAAACTAAGCCAATACAAGAAATTTCTTCATTTTATCAGCTTCTTCATTTTAATTATATAAAATTACCACTTGCATACAAAAACCATCTGATCTCCAGTCGTATGGCAAGAAGAGATCAATCGATCGATCGATGCTTGAAAGACATAGGTTAATGTAATCCAAAGATATCCCTAGTCGGTCTCAAAGGTCTCCCTCAGCCACGAATAGATCCAGGTCTCCCAGTGACAATTTTGCCCAACTGCCCGGATTATCAAAACACATAGGAGGTGTTCAATATTCTCTGATTCTTCACAGCAGCAACAAAAAAACTTAATGTGGAACGTGCATGCTTTGGGCCATCAGCCCAATGTTGTATTGCCCCGTATGCACTCCCGCCATCATTCGAATCCTTTTCTGATTAAAGTATAGAAACTCGGCGGTACGTTTGGTTGTTAGCTAAGCCAGAATGACCTAGCGACAGTACCGTCAGGCTCATTCGACCTTTTTATGCCTGCTCTAGCTCCTTGGTTTTCGCTTCCAGTCCTGAAAGGATTTGTTGTAAAGGTTGAAAGACATATTTACTGTTTTTGATTTATTTTAATAAAAGAAAAACAAAAAAAAAAATTCTAATAATTTTAGTGCAATCTGTGACATGACACCATGAAATCTTCTATAGTCTTCCAATGTTTTATTCGTTGCTTCGTTCAAAATTGACAAAAAGTTTAATGAAAATTCATTTGAAATAAACATGTGTTGGCCTGACTGTCATCAAATGTGTGTGCTCTGCTGCAATTCTTAATATTGTACGAATATTAAAAGAATGCATTTCTTTTCATTCCTTCATCATCATTATCATCATCATTATCTCCTTTATAAATGTTATCAAGTTTTCTTTTTTGTCTCTCATTGCTTGTTTTTCAGTTTTATTCTCATGTCCTGATTCGGTACTTTCTGCTCTGTTCTTAACTTGGTTTGCTTGGTGGGGCGACACTAAACCAAGAAACGTGTTTTTTGATGAATTCTCTTTTGTTGAGATTTTTCTAGTTTTTTCTTTTTGTTTTGTTTTTTTATTTTATTTTATGTTTTTAGTAGAATGCATTTCTCGTTTTCTTATTGGACAAATTTAAATGTGCTTATTATTGCTTTTGTTAGTCTTTTGGTTGGTTTCTTTTCTGTTTTTTTTTTCGGTTTTTATTTTAGCCATTTGTTGTTAGTTTCTTTGTCATGTCTTGTGACGTAAACTTACTCGTAATTTTTTTACTCAATCCATTTTTTTTTTGTTTTTAAATTGTTTATAAAAAATAGAAAACGAAAAGCAAAATGATCTTAAAATGAGATATTTTTCTTTCCTTGTTGATGTTTTGATGGTCAATCTTCCTTCAGCAAGATCGAAATTAAAAGCACTTACTTTCCTTTAATATATTTAAGAATATCAACTTTTGATTACTTAGGCATCGAAGAAATGGATAAAGATATATATAGACAGATAGATTAGGTTAAAATCACTTCTTTGTTGTGTATATTCTGCAACTTTGACCATTTCTTGATGAGTCCAATATCCATTTTTTTAAATATTTAAAAGAATCGATTTGTTGCTTGCAATGAGATTAACCCATTGGCCAAAAGAAATGGCAATCGAATGATGCCAAGTTTATTGTTCCGGTTTATTCTTGAATACTTTTGAGTCAGTTGAGCATTGGAGCAATAACAATTTGCGCGTTCTTGTCTAATCCGGAATTCCGATTGTTTTTCTGTTCGTTTCAAACGAATCATTTGACACCAATAGAATTATCATGTTACAAGATCCAAGAGCTAATGATAAAGCAATGTTGTTTGATTACATCAAAGGCATAGAGTTTCGACCCCAAGGAGAACCCGATTAGTAAAGCTACGCTGTCCGCCCATGTTCGGGCTCTATCTCATGAACCTCACATGAACCTAAACATAAAATACAATTAAAAGTTTAAAGGGATCTCCATATAAGAAATGTATGGGTTTGTATAGGAGCTATACGTTCCAGTAACCCTATGGTCTTGAAATTTACATAGTTGGTGGAAATGGATTAGAAACTAAAAGTGTCCAAATTTCAGTTAGATCGAACATGCCATACAAACCCACATTATAATTTAGGTTATTATTAGAAGAACTTTTTCTGTTTTGTATTATCGAACAGAAATTTAGAGAATATAAGCTTCTGATATAGGCACTGTACATTTGCTGGAATCAGTAAAATTGGACCACTAGGGGGATACCTCCCATAAAACATCCCATTTAGCTCGGCCGATTTTTTCAAATTGTGTCTTTGCTTGCAATTAATGTCGATTTTTAATGTTGTGTCAAATTTAAATGTTCTGTAACCTCTTTAAAGAACTCAAACAAACAAGTTCTGATCAGTCGGTAGACAAAGTCATGTTTACTTAAAAACTAAATGACTTCAAGTCACTTATGTTAGAAATGTATGGATTTAATAAATAAATACTCCTTATATTAAATTTTGTAAATATTTTATGTGAAATGTAAAGAACTGTAAGAATAATAATTACTTTTACCATACCATAACATTCAATATCATATCATAGCATACCATATCATATGTTACCATACATGATGATGAACTTAAGCTGTACTTAGTATTGTTGTACGTATCTGTATTTTGCTATTGTTCTTGACTCATTTATGAATTTTATCAGTTCAATGTTTTTGCTATATCACATATATGCAATATAAGAATATGTACATATATGTACATAAAATATAGTAAATTCTCATTTTCATTTTCATTACCATACCCTTTTTTATTTTGTGTGCAGTGTTCGTAAAAGATTTGCTTAATTAAAAGTGTCTAATAATATACCATATAACATAAAAAACAATAATTACAACCTTTTGAACAAAACAGACTCTACTCTCACTTACAAACATCTGATAAGAATAGAAATCAAAACAAATGTTGTACAAACACACATATTATACTATTATATCTAATTTAAAATTGTATCTTTATCTTATGAAGACAACACACAACCACTACACCCATCTACTACATATGCACCTATAGATATTTGTTATTATTTGCTTTATTTTTCTGTTTGTTTGTCTTTTTATTTGTATAAATGATTAAATGACTATGATAAATCTGTACATTTGCTCTACATATTGCCCCATATCACCATATATAGTATGTATATCTCAAAATGATAACAATAGCAATGGTTGTGCACCGACCCCGAGGCCGCTACAAGGTAAATTACATTTTCTTTGGTATGCTTTCAAATGAAATATACAATTTGTTTTTGTTGTGTTTTTTTTTGATTTGACTCGTTACTTAATTGTTTTTCTTATCAAATAAAATATTAATATTCTTGCCTATATCTAAGCTCTTAAACCTAGTCACCTCACGCTTTTATAAGAGAAGCCTGGGGTCGGTAAACTGGGACTCTGCAATAGCAAACAACAAAGAACTCGGTAATTGAGCCCGTGCACTTTTCGATGGCAAACTACAGATTCAATTGGGCTTTTCCAAGTGAAACGCTAAATTTGGATTGCCAATCTTTTGGTATAACAAGTTTGAATTACACTTATTTTTTTTTTTTTTATGTATCAAATGAAAGAAAATATTTATTTACTTTCCTAGAGTTCTCTTTGATTTTGAGGGTTGTTTTTTTTTAGGGATATGAAACTTTAATTTGAAATGAAAGACAGGTTAATGGTGTTAATTGTCATGAATTTGACTTTATAAGAAAGATAATTCTTTGCCATTTTCGGTATATGGCCAATTTAGTTGTTAGGAGGTTATCCACCCGGGAAGTCGAATGCAATAATCTTCTGCAGCAATGGGGGCCTGTTTATCGCTGATATCTAGGCAAATATTGTCTTCCAAGGCATCAATCGTCTGTGACTTATAGGTGTAGACCAGAGACTTCACATAGCCCCACAAAAAATAATTCATCGGTGTGAAATCGCATGATCTTAGAGTCCATTTCACGGGACCATTACGCGAAATTATTTGTTCACCAAACTTTTCATTCACAAAATTAATTGTGGCACTTTAAATTGACTGCTTCATTTCAATCAAACTATTCTAGTTTTTAGTATGTATTTTCAAAAGAAACCCATAATACTAATCTAATTAATCCGTGTTAATAATAATAAATTAAGTAATAAGAAAGAATGTAGAGATGTTGTTGAATAATATACAATGTAATGTATAATATTTGCAGAAAATATGTTTTTATCTAAAGCCTGTCGGTCTACTATCTATCGCGGCACTTCGCTGAAACATACCGCTCCATGATTTACTGTGGCCGTAGAACTGTTGCTAATCAGGAGGAAAAGGGATAGCATATCTGTTTAAAGCCAATCTGTCCCAAGTTCACTGTGTCATCTATTGTACTGTAATGTTCGTCAACCATTGAAGATCTCCAGTGCGGTTGTGCTGTTGAACGATCAACTTGCAACAGTAAACGTTCAACTGCTCTACTGGGTCCTATTGCACGGAGTGTATATATATGTATATTATAGCAACTAAAGCAATTTTATTTTTCTTGTGACTGGAACCACATACACTAAGTGGTTCACCAAAACACTCCTCTATCTGTGTCCTCTCGTTACTAAAATTTGGGTGTCACCTCTTGTCTAGCTAGACCTATGGCATGCACCAATTACCTAGTTAATGTTTTTATTTAATTGAGCCAATTAATTCCAGAAAGCCAATTAATTGCAGATCACCTGCAGAAATTATTTATTGTTATTGTATGTTAAATCCAGTTGTGCCATCTGTTTATTTTTCTGTAAGTATTGAAGATTTTATATCTTTCTTACTTTTAAAACTTTATAAAATCAGGTTAAACATTGTCATTTCTTGTTAAAACATACATCAATGCCAAACACCAAAGTGTTGAATCATCTCTTATGCCGCAGACCATTTGATAATTATGATTCATATAAAGTTGTTACATTTTTCAATATATTTTTTATACTAAAGCTGTGAAATACTCATACATTAAGAATTCAATTCAATTTAATGCTGATGTGATGATGTTTGTAACTCACCTAGAATCACTTGTTGGATAGCTTCCGATGTTTTGACCCAATGAGAATTTGCTAGGAAAATGCAACTACTGATTCCCATAGTTTTTCAGGTTTTTTAATCAAATGTTAATCCTTAAATTGAAGCTAAAATTTTGTATTGTTGTTTTCATTTATACTTTACTAAAATCAATTGTCTCTCATATTGATTATTCACAAACAAGTTTATATTCATCCATATGCATGTTTATGTTAAATGTGAGGTGTATCTAAGCTTTGGTTTGATGAGACTAGAGTTAACGTTATTTCTTCTTTCTTGTAGTGTTTATCTTTTGTTGTTTTTTCTTTTTTTTTTTTTTTTTTGCTTATAAAATGTTTTAATGAAGGTCCATAGTTGTCGTCGCACCTTCTTTTGTTTCTATTTTTCTTTTTTTTTTTGTCGAATATTTGTGGCTAACCTAATAAAAATGCGGGTTAAGAGTATTCAAATAAAATAAAACCAAAATTAAAACCACATGATGAATGAATGTGTTATCTCTAGTATATTTTTCTTTTGAACGAAAAGTTTTTCCATCAAAGAGTAACAAATATTTAAAAGTGCAGATACAATATACTTTGGTACAAATAAAGTTAAACCTTCCATAATTGCATAAAAGCAACATGACAAGATGATTAATATTATTATTATTTTTTGGTTACATTTTTATAAGATTTTCGCAAAAAAAAATTACATGAAATATTTGTATGCTTCTACAGAATAATGATTTTTTGGTGCAGTGATTGGAATAAAGAAACCTTTTCAATCGACGTCGCCTTGGGCGAGCGCCATCCACAGATTATTTGTATAATTTTGCTGCCTTTATTGCTGTTTGGAAGAATTTCCTCGCGCACTGGGGGCATTCTCAGATCTGTGTAGAAGCTGACGTTGCACACCAAACCAAGGGACCCCATTTATGCATTGTGGTGCCTTATTTTGGCTGTCTTGAACTCTCTGAATGGTGGCAATAGCGGTCTCACTTAACGTCAAACATGGGCTACTACTTGCCTGTAAATTATGCTCTTGTTAATGGCCTTGTAAGAATCTACTAGGATGGATGTGTCACCCTCATATGTTGCGATGCATTTGAAGAAAAATAAAATGTTTTTTTTTTATTTATTTTGTGATAATTTTTCGCTTGTTTATTAGAATGCACTATTATTCATTGAGTGAGCAATAATAATAACCATAACCATAAAAATAAATTGATTAAGAGTGGGAAAGAAAACACACACAATTCTATTGATGTGAAACAATTTATTAATTATTTACAATTTGCATGTTTAAATTCATTATTTTGCATTCATCGTCTTCATGGTGATTCAATTTATATAAAGATTTTTACCTTACTATTGTTCTTTGTCTATAACATGCTTCATGCTTTTTGAATAGTGCTATTTTTTCTCTTTAAATACCTAATTCTTTATCTAAGCTGGGAATTCATTTTTACGAAGATTGTGTGTAAATAGGGGTAATACACTGAGGGAGGAAGTGGGATTTACATATCATAAAGTAAAAGGATGATGACAGTGGTTAGGTGTAGAAATTAATTTATATCGCGGCACCCATTCATCCGAAAGATAAGTTGCTTGTTCACATAATGTACATATTTATTTCTAATGTACATGTATATCGATATAATCCCACTTTTCATTTTGATTGATTGATTTTTATCAAGAGATTCTCAGTTGATCAATTGACCTTTGAATCGTTTCTTCCGCTGATATTTTGCCATTTTTCGGCCAACTTCGTAAAACTTTCGCCCTTCTCTGTCAAAAAGTTTACAACTCGCTCTTTGATAGGCTTTTCGTAAGCAAATGTCCAATTTGTTTATTGAGTATTTTTCTTAACTTTGTTTTAATAAGACATCAAGAACTAACTATCAATCAAGTGTTCGGTCTTATGTCAGTATAATGTGATCAAAATTGTAGATAATTTTATACTTTTATGCCTATTAGTTATTTGTCTCATTAATAAAATTGTAAGGCAAAAGTATAAAAATGGTTGATGCATATATTCCAACTCTGATCATCACCTACATTTGGGCAGTTCTTGGCTAAGTTTGAGTTAGACTCGCACACGGAGAGAAATGGGGGGTTTGTATGGGTGGTACTCCCCCTAGTTGCCCGATTTGGATGATTCCAACAAATGTACTGCTTCTGCTTTTTTGGAAATTTATAAAGTCCATGTTTCACTTCGAAAGGACAAAAAAAAAATTTTTTTTCAATAAGAATCTGAATTATAATGGTGGGTTTGTATGGGAGGTACCCTTTTAGTGGTCCGATCAAACTAAAATTTGGACACTATAAATTCTTAATCCATCTCCACCAAACGTGCAAATTTCAAGACCCTAGGGTTACTGGATTGTATAGCCCCCACACGAACACATACGTTACTTGTATGGAGGTACTTATAAATTTTTAACTTTACTTAAGTTTTAGTATGCATTGCTATAGCTCTAATAAAACTACATACCCTGTGAAAGTTTCAGCTTTTTTCCTATTACGGTCCATGAGATAGAGCCCGAGAACGGACTGACGGATGGCATTGTAGCCCTTGTAATAGACTTCCGTTTGGGATCCTTTGGATCCAGAACTTTACAAATTATAGAAATACACAACAACAATTAACAATGTCAACACTTTTTTATCTGTTATGTTCCTTTAATTGCTAGAAATCCTATATATTCTTCCTAATACTAATACACATATTGCTTCCAAAAAATTGAAACTCCAGAACTATTATTGTAGATTAAGATTATTTCAATTTAAATGTTTATTGTTTAGTAATTTTTATAGCATAATATATAATATATATTTCCGTCTTAGTTATTGGCAGTACATATGTAACAGATTTTGCTTTGATATTTTTTTTTTTTTTTTTTGTTTTGGGCTAAAGTCGGGCTTAGCCTACTGTAGGTGTACAAACAAGTTCATCTTAAAATTGTTTTAAATAATCAAGTATACGATATATCCCTATACACAATAGTATAACATCCTAATATGTTTTTTTTTTCTTTTTAAATTTTTTCCCTTTTTTTTTTTTATTTAAATGAGATTTGTTTGTTGATGGTTTTTTTTAGCTTTTGCCTCATAGAGTTTTTCTTGTATGGTTTTTTGTGTTGATTTGCTTCTTTTGTAAAATTCTTTTGTGTCCCTTCTTATTGTCATTGTAATAAATGCTTACATAATTATTGTTATTATTATTATGTGACAATTATTATTATTATTATTTTTATCATTTCTATTTTGTTGTTTTGTTTTGTTTTCTTGTCTTTTGATTTCAACTTTCTTTTGTAACAAAAATAATGCTTTTTTTTTATTACAATATTTTTGTTTGGTCTTCTCAGTAGTAATTGTGGTGAGAGGAGAAGGACGGGAGGGCATTACCGTTTTGCAAAACATTAAGAACAAAGACAACAACTTATATATACCATATTCTTTAAATGGGATAATATTAAAAGAGAAGAATACAGTGTAAAAGGCTAGTTAGTAGTAAGAATAAATTTAGGTCAATTTTCCTCGAGTCTTTAAAGTTCATAAAATTTCTTCACTACTCAACCTCACCTTGACTATCTTCCACCATCTCTTTCTATTTGTTTCTTTTAAAGCAATAAAATGTTTATTTAAATTAATTCGACATAAATTGTTATACATCTCATTATCTTTGACGTGAAATAGAGATTCTAATTGGAAATTTACTGTGAGAATTATAAAACAATTGGGATGATGATGAAAGGTAAAGAGACGCGAAACGCGATAAAGAAATTTTTATTAATTTGTTCGACTTGAACAATGAAAATTGATAGGAGAAAAAAGAATTGCAAATTTTTTGAATATATAAAGAAGTTTATGATTTCCTAGCTTGGCGAGGTCAATTCAAAAAATATATACATACAAGAAATGAAAGCAGTCAGTTACTTTTTGACAAAGATATTTTTCTTTCAATAAAGAAACGTTTTATATATTAATACTAACGTTACCCAGCATGCGTTGCTATACCCCCTATCCGTTAATTGGGTGTTTCTTCCAAAAAGCTTTTTTTGTAAAATGTCTAATTAATAATTTACATGAATGAGCAATATTTTTTTATATTCTATAATAACCTAAGCAACTTGAAGATTAATTTGTTCTATAAAAATAAAATTTAATTAATCGGTTTAGTATTCAGTTTGCGCCAAATGAAAAAATGTTAAAAAAAATTATATAAAACTATCTATATCTAGACAACAGCGCCACCTACCGGACTTAAATGTAACAAAGAACCATGAGTACAACAAAAAAAAAAAAAATCATCAAAATTGGTCCAGCCGTTCTCTAGTTTAGCGGGGTCATACTATTTCTTTGGTTCATTTTTACGATATATATATATTTAGATACTCTCCTTTCAGCTCGCTACAATTAGCCCAAAGTTTTTCACATTTTTTTTTTCGCCCTTTCTAATAATAGGTTATCTCAAGGTCCCCATTGCATTCAAATAACTTTCCCCTAAACCATTTCTTCAGATTTGGAATTAATTTGGGGAAAATGCTGGATGGGGTAGCAGTTCGCTACTTAATTTATGGATTTTTTTTCCATGAAGACTACACACATATATTGTGATAGTGGAAAATCACTTTTTTCAACGCCATATGCGGTCGATTTTCTTTCAATTCAATATCGAATCTCTCCAATGCTCTGAATTATATTCGCCGGTGATCGTTTTATTCTTTTCAAGTTAATTGATGGGAATGACACCACGTGCATCCCAAAAAACTGTTGACCAACAGAACCAGAACTTGGTTTTCTTTGGCGCACATTCACCGGAAGAAGTTTACTGCTTTGGTGTTCCTTGATCTCTGGTATATTGTGATGGATCTATGCTCTGTCCTCAATTACCAAACGGCACAAAAACTCATTCGGATTGCGGTTGAACATTGCCAAATAATCCTTTGAAGTGGCCACACGGTTGCATTTATTCATGTAAAATATGAGATGCCTACAGCCTCAGTCACCTCATGCACTTTCATTATCCAATCGTCCAATATCATTCCATGGATTTTCTCGAAGATCTCTTTTGAGCGAACAGAACGTTCGGGACAACCACAACGGAAATCAGTAAACTACTTCACTTACCACTGAAATTGAAAGTGTAGAGTATCAACCCTTACCTTGGCTTCGATGATGGTTTTTTACGCAATAAATAATGATTCTATCCATTTTTGTCGAAATTTACGAGATTGTCTCCTTTCAATGGCTGTCAAACTTAAACTAAATGACGCAGCTTCCTCAAAATTTGTCAATAGTCTATTAAGTTAAATACGAAACATTCTCAAAATCATTGGCTAATTTTACTACCCTCATTTATAAAGACAGATACGACAAACTAAGAAAGAAAGAAGATGAATAAATATTTCTTTTGAAATTAAGTACATTTTTGACTAATTACAAACTGTATGACAACCTTAGCCGTCTCTCTTCTTTGCAAAATATGATAACATATTTATTAGACTTAATTTGTAAGGAATGTGCAAGACAAGACTAGTATCCGCTTTACTGTGTCTGGCTTCCGTTATGAAAATAGCTTAATAGCAAAAAAAAAAAAAATTGAGACTAAATAAAGTCTTTATTGTATCTAATCGTATATAATACAATACGAGTATGTAATCTCACTTGTTTTAATTCATCAAACTTGAATAAAACTTCTTGTATACTTATTGAACCCACTCCTAGAAATATAGCAGCAACTTTATCTTTATTATTATGATCATCATCATCATCATTGTCACTTTTGACATGGGCCCCATTGACCTTTTCAATTATAAATTCCAAGTACTTTCAGTTTGTAAATCCAATCCCTTTTCTTCTATGCCTCGCTCACTTACATACTCACATAAATTTTTATTAACTTCATTATTGGCTTCATACAATCATTCCATTTCCTCCTTCATTGGTTAATTTGAAAACAGTAAAACAAAGATAAGAAGGATGATGATAGGGGATGAGAGATGAGTTAATAAATAAGGCAATTTTAACTAAAGTAAGTTGCTTGCATTCAATTCGCTTTCTGAGCTAAGATAGGCTTTTCTCTTTTCTTCTCTTATCTATCGTAGTCTTCTTATGAATATCTTTCTATGTTTTTCCATTTTCATCTTTTCTTGTTTGGTTGTTTTGGTTTTTTTCTTTTGAATTCTTAGTTTTTTCTGCATTTTGTTGAATGCTGCGTGAGACCTCATTTTCAACTCCTCTCCACCATCTCCGGGGCGACATTTTGCGTTGCGCCTAATTGAGCATCAATTAAAAATGTCTCGTTTCATTAAACGAATTGAAATTGCTTCTGAAATTGAAGATGAAGAGATACATATACAGATGCTGATAAAGATAAAGATACATACATGCATCCATATAAATGAATAAATGTATCTTAACATGGATTTCTTTGTTGTACTTATTCTATTGTTGTTGTTTGGTTGATTTACATGCATAAAGCCGCTGGGTTGGTTTATTGGATTTCATTCTTTTGTTTCACATATTGTGTACAAGTATCTAGGCAGAAATGAATATGGATACAAGATACTATGAAACCAGTTAGTAGCGAAATATTATTGGCTATATTGACTATAGCTTTATGAATCAAATGTGCATGTGGCAAGCAGCTCATATTTCAAATCCAATCTGTTGATGGATGCATTATTGTATTGAACATAGAAACAAATAAACAAACAACCCAAATACAAATAAAAAGACTAACAGACACCCATGTGATGAGCATTGTTCATAAATCAAAGAACATTAGAATGATGAAAGGTAAATAAAAAGATAATCAGTGTTCTTGAAAGATTCACTAAATAAAAATAATAAGAAACAAGTAAAAAGAAGTTTAACTTCGCCCATGCCGCACGCACCCCATAGAAAACGTTTTTGCCTACGCTGTATATATTTGATTATGGATTTGACTTATGTTTGGTATAGTCAGTATACATGATAGCTTTACGATTACCTAGTTATCCTAGGGTCTTGAAATCTATGCGTTATTGAATATACTGTTCAAATTTCAGGTTGATAATACAAAAAACGAAAACCTAAATATAGGTTTGGGTTTGTGTGGTAGCTATACGATCCAAGAACTCTAGGGCTTTGAAATTTACTCGTTTTATGGACATTGATTAGAAACTAAAGGTTTCTAAACTTCAGTTTCATAGGACAAAAAACAATAAAGTTTTTCTAACATGTACCTGAATTAAATTGGGTAGTTTGTATGGGAGGTGGTCCGATTAGTCTGCTTCCGACAATGCACTGCGCCTATTATGTAAACTTATAGTGTCTAAGTTTCAGATGAAAATTTCGGCTCTCTAGCTCAAAAATTGAGGGATTAATTCGAGTACATACAGACGGGCAGACAGACGTCTCCTTTTGTTTGTTACAAACTTCATAACAAACTTATAACACTATTCACCGCATCATGAGTATAACAAACTGAATGTTGTGCTCTGATGATGACATCGGCTTGACTTCAAAAGGTATATTGAGTGAGACTGTGAAGTTAAGGAAGGTTTTTCACAATAAAACTCTAGATAGAGATGAAGACTAGTTTAAAAGTCAAAAATGATTAAACAAATTGGGTCAGACTCGTACATGGAGGGTTCCGTACAAGATTAGGGTTTGTATGGGAGGTACTTCCCCTAGTGGTCCGATTTGACTGATTCCAAAAATGTACCGCGTCTATATCAGACACTTATAGTGTCTAAATTTCAGTTCAATAGCCCAAAAAACAAAAAAGTTTTTCGAATAGGAGCCTGAATTTTAATGGTGGATTTGTATGAGAGGTACTCCTCCTAGTTGGCCGATTTGGCTGACTCCAATAGATGTGCAGCACCTATATCAAAAACTTATAATGTCTAAATTTCAGTTCGATAGAACAAAAAACAAAAAAGTTTTTCTAATAAGAACCAGAATTTTAATGGGGGTTTGTATGGGTGGTACCCTCCTTAGTGGTCCGATCAAACCGAAATTACAACAACATAAGTTTCTAATGTATAACCACCATCCTTCAAAAGTTCAAGATCATGGGATTAGTGGATCGTATAGCTGCCATATAAACCAAAACGTTTCTTGTATGGAGACCCTTTTAAGTTTTTGAAAATATTTTAGTTTTAGTATTTGTTGCTAAGAACCGGATAGAACTACACAATCTGTAAAAGTTTCAACTCTCAAGCTATTGCGGTTTATGAGATATGACCCGAGGACGGACGGACAACGAAGTCTCCGCAATGAATGTTGTGCTCTGATAATGACATCGGCTTGACTTCAAAAGGTATATTGAGTGAGACAGTGAAGTTAATAAATATTTTTCACAATAAAACTATAGATTAAAAGTCAAAAATGATTAAACAAAAGGCAGAGAGGTGATAAATAGATAAATAAATAGAATTTTCATCATTCAAATTCATTATTTTATTATTTGTTTAAATTTGAAATGTAATACATATTTTAATAGATTTTAATAACCAAATATCATGTGTGCTCATTATAGCACTTCTTTTTGCTCACTCCATTGATTATGGGATCCGTGAGTTCTTTAAACATTAAAGCAGTGCAGCATAGAACCACTTCCTGGTCTTGGTTTTCGTTGGTTTATACTTTTGACTTTACTCTTTCCACTGCTTCTTTGTGTTTGTTAGCCTTAACTAACAAACAAAATGCGGAAGAGGATAACACATTACGTTACTCTAACTATCCATCTATCCATCCAACCATTCACTTCTTACTCTTCATTCGTTTTTATCTATGATGAATTTATTCAAACAGTCATCCATCCATCTATCTATCTATTTATCGTGTTGCATATACCGGGCATGTTAGTTGTTTACACAGACACACAATAACATCAGCAGCAGCCTCCAATGATGATGTTGATGCTGATGAGGAGGAATCTGCAGCTGCATTCTCTTTAGATTTATTTCAATCCATTGACGGTTCAAAGGCAACAAAAAAAAAGAAGGCTCTCATATGGCGGCTAAGTGGTATGAAACCCATTCCCGATATGCACTGATCTTGCTTGGTTCTTATATTCTACAATAAGTTGTACAGACTTTTATTTCCTTGTTGCTCGCTTCAGACTAAGAAGAAACGAGTATGTATTTATTTCTTTATTTTTATTGTAGTATTTATCATAATTCAAAGGGTGAACGGTTAACTCTGTGATATACAATATGTAAGTTCTTTTTGGCAGTTCCATTCATAGTATATGTAAAACCCTTTCGAATTTTATGCTACCTTGGAGCTTATTGTACATAAACTTCTGTCATGCCTTGCAATGCTTAAGATATATGATAATTAAATTTTAACTGATGATGATGAATAAAATATTAAACAAAATATTTATATCCGAAAACGCTCCTGAAAAGTCTTTGATTCTTTCACAAATGAAAAACACACTCACTAAGTTAGAACATAAAATTTCTGTTCTGTTCATTTTAGTTTTTTGATACCAATTTTTTTTTTTTTTTTTTGTTCTTTTGCTTTTTCTAATTATGCTTCGGTATCGTGCTCTTCAAATTAAACGTGGAATAGAGGGAAAACTCAACACAAAAAAAAAAAAAAAACTACAAGTATAAACATGTGTGTTCTACTAAAACACCATATAAGTACATTCACGTGATTTATTACTGCAACTCAACTCAACTCAATTCAATTCAATTTTCCATACATTATAAAAATCAAAAATAAAGTTAAATTTAACGAAGTTACAAGTAAGACAGGCAGGCAGATAGGCAACAGGCACACAGTCATAGGTTATTTTGTGGTTTTACCTCATGAGTTTTATATTCTTGTTTCTTGTTTATAAATTTTTTTTTCTCACTTCTTTTCTGTTACTTATTTAACTCGTATATTGTAGATTGATATTCCAAACTTTAATTAAGTTGATTTTCAATTATAGAAAACAAATGTGGCATAAACAAAAAGGAATGACGGACGACATTATCATCATCATCATCATCATCATTTTAGGGTTTAACGAAGTAAACACTGGCCTAGGTTTGTGGTGGTTGCTTGTTGTTACTATTACTGCATTTCGTCTTGACTCAAAACTGACCAACCATGTTTGTTCTCTTGTGCCATAGTGTCATAGTCAGTCTGTCAGAGTTAATATAGTCTACATTAATATTTGTGTCGATGTCCAAGTTGCATGTTGATGTGTCCCCTTTAGAATTGAAAAATTGTTTGTTGCGTGTTTCATGGCACTAGATGGTAGTATTTTTTACTCCATTGGAACTTCGACCTGTGGGACATAGTGGTGGTGGTGGTAGCATGGTTGCTATAGTTTCGCGTTGGCGTGTCTTAAATTTTCTCGAGTTTTTCTTACTACCTACATACATATGTACGAGTACAGCTTAGTAGACAAGGAGGCTACTACGAATACAATACTGCTTTTGCCTGTTCAAGTCAAGAGCCCTTTAAGCATCGTTCACTGTCATTAATTGGCGTTTACTTCATTATTTTCATTATTTTATTCTCTTTATTATAAACTTAAGTAGGAAAAAAAAAATGAAATTTTATTATATTTCTTACCTTGCCTCACTTACTTACCCACTACCTATGTAATTATGTGTTTTGTATATGTTTGTAGTCAGCATACAATCTTTCTTCCAATCTTTCTTTTATCAACATCAATGGTCAGTTGCTTTAGTTCAGTGTTGGTTTGGATTGGATTGGTTTAAATAAGCTCAGATAATGATGTAACGCTCATTCACTGATCCACCCACCCATTCTTTGATTCTTTGATTCCTTTATTTGCCATCATTATTAATATTCTATTGTAGTAACAATATCAAACATCAACCATCAACAACCGTGACAGGCCACAGACATACCTTACATACAAACATCATCAATGCCATCCCATCACCATCATCATCGGATATTTTATATACCTATTACAAACAAGTCATTGACCAACCTGACTTTGATATATGATTCTATGACTAGATTTTTTAGAGTATTTTTTGTATTCCTCTCGGAGTGAAATCATTTCACTTAAGGCTTTTTTACATTAATCTTCCTAAGATAAAATAAATTAATTAATTAAACTATTCATATTTTATAATAACAATAAACTGAAATATCCAATTTCATGGAAAGTAAGGTGGTTGAAATTTGAAATATTTTATTTGAATAAAATTCATAAATTCACTTAATTGTAATAACATTTTTCATCAAATAATTTTTGTATTCTATTCCATTTCATTTACTTAATAAATCAATTTTTTTTTAATGAAATAATTTTAATATTTTTTTTATGTCTTATTTAATTAATAAAATAAATTCATTTCTTTTTCATTTCAGGTAAGAATTTCGAATCTTTTGAAATAAAATAGCTTTGTATTTTTCATTGTCTAAGTTTTTGAAATGATAACAAACAAAGGTAAAGGACATTATACAAATACATATATAGTAAGTATAAAGAATTTCTTTGAAAGAAATTGACCCTCTTCCTACTTGCATACATAGTACAATTACAATTGTGGTCTTGACGTTCTCAATACAATAGAATGAATTAAATATTTTTATGATATCAAAAGAGATAAAGGGATTTCTAAGCAATAAATATTTGAAGTGATGAAATGATTGTTGTTTTTGTTAAAGGACAATTTTAAGCAAACTTATTCGTTGATTGAGGAATAGAAATAGCAAAACAATATTTTACACAGGGTGTGCCATCTTTTATGTCGGTATATGAACATTGAATAACTTTGACATTTGTCAACCGTTTGTCTTGAGAATAAATGAAACAACGCTTCACTCTGAAACAACGCATCGCAAAAGTGATGCTCTACACTGAAAATAGTCGTTCAGTTGTGTTAACTCAACGTGCATATCGTCGGAAATATCGTGACGAACAGGTACCGTCTGACAACACTATTCTTCGTTTGGTGTCGAATTTTTGAAATTGAGCACGTGACTGTGGGAGATCGTCAACATGTCGTTCATAATGACCAAAACGTTTCAAAGATCTGGTTGAAGCAGTAAGAGAGAGCGTTGCCAAGAGCCCTAAAGTGTCGTATCATCACCGCGCTCAAAGTGCAATAAACACAAATAATAATAATAATATCAACAGATCGTCCACGTCGCTTGGAATAAGGCTAAACATTCGCTCAAAGGGTTGACACTGAACCTGATTTGTGGAAGCAAATTTTGATTGGTGGTTACTAAACAAAATTGTCGCATTTTCGAAATGGAATCCACACAAAATCGATGAAACGGCATTGCATAACCAGAAAGTTACTCTTTGGGACGGCGTTTGCGCCAAAACCATCATTGGCCAATATTTTTTCAAAGAAAACGAAACAGTCAATGGAAATCGATATCGGTGGATGTTGGCTCATTATGTTTCCCCCAAAATCCGTGAAAAAGGTATTGATGGTTACCGGTCTAGATGCTCAAAAAGGTAAAGAAATGCCAATAAAGGCGGCCACTTACTTAATGTTGTATTCAAAAACTAGTCTAAATAAATTGCAAAGGACCAAATTGAATTAAAATATCTCTGTACAAAAATTGGTTGTTTTGATTTTCAAAATTATTCAATGTTACAATACCGAACTCTGTATACAGTAAAATGTCTCAACACATAAGGTTCTAACAAAAATTGTTCGGCCATGAGAGATGTCCGCCCACTAGAATTTATTTTGTTCTGCAAAACATAAATTGAACTAATACTAGTGATTCTTGACAGTTCATTCCTATGACTGATCGGGTCTACATTAAACGGTGCCAGTGATCTGTGCGATACCCAGTTACGATAATCCGAAGATCATCCCTGTTTAGATGCAGAAAGTAGATAGAAGATTTCATTTTTTCTGGTTAAAAAAAACACAGAAAGACGTTTGTTAATGAAGCAACAATTTTATAAGTTTTCCTATCTCAAAATTAATTAAATTTATTTTGTGTACTGCTAATCCTATTATCTGAAAAAATCAGTAGATACTTGCGATTTCAAAGAATTACGAATATTTTCTTTACCTTCTTCTTAAGATCATTTCCTATGCTTATTATGTATCAATTATGAATTATCCCAAGGGTACCAAACGGAACCTGTTTCTACTAAACCGCCCGTCATCGGGCTCTATCTCATGAACCCTTAATAGGTAGAAATTTGAAATTTGCACTGAATGTGTAGTTCTATAACAACAAATAATAAATATAAATAAAATAAAGTTAAAAAATTATAAGTTTCGTCACACAAGAAACGTGTACTCGTATAAATTTTTGTAGTATACTTTTTAATTTTCTGTTCACTTTTACGACAAAAAAAAAAAAAAATATAAATAAACCAGAGTTCGCAATTAACTCTCATCATTTATTTTCAAAATGGAACGTTCAGTGAAAAATGGAAAAGTTCTATGTTTTGTTTTTTTTTTTTAATAAATATCACCTTAAATCGGTTTGTGGTGGACCTTGCCATACAAAAAAAAAAAAAAAAAAAAAACAACAATAAATCACAAAGTCTGTTTCATACCTTTATATTTCGGTTTCTTAACAACCGGTTGCTTGACAACCTAATGAAAATTTTGTCATTTATTTGCGAACATTGAAAAAAAGCAAACACAAATTAAGGAAAAAATCAAATTAACTTATAACATAACTTCAGATAATTGGTACGTTGGTACGCAACCATTCGTGGGCGAGTTCGACTTTCATATTATTATTATTATTTTTGTAATTCAAACCTATTATGGGATTATTTATTAATAAGTATATTTTTGCATAAGAAATATCCTAATTGAATTTGTATTGAGGTTGTGTAGGTATTTGTTTTGTAATCTTTATTTCCAAATTTATTCTTACATTAACAAGCAAAGATTTACTACTTAGAATGTAAAAGTGCGTGAGAGAAACAATCAACAATTTTTTTTTTTTTTATATAAGTCAAACTCACATTGAGGCGCAACATGAACACAAACATGGACGGGTTTTTCTAGGAGCAAATGCCCAAGGCTCAACAAAAGGCGGACTCAATAACTCTGCATATATGTAAATTTATTTAGAAATCAGGATACATATGCATATGGAAATTGCGAATCTTTAAGAAGTAGATGTGAGAATTGTTTCGTTGGAGATAGGCATCCCGAAATTTTGTATTGTCCAGGACCCCTATAAGTTAAAACACGCCACTGCATACACAAAACATCATCCCCTGACATCATGACAAATAAAAAAAAAAAAAAAAACAACAGAAAATCTACTTAGAAAAGAACACGTTTGAATGTCAGTCAATTTACGCCTTCGCATATTTTTTTCCATTCTATGATTTCATTTTACCTTAATTTTTTTTTTTTTTTTTTTTAATTTTTATTTTCTTCATTTTCGTTTTTCCATCATTAGTCGTCGTCTTCGTACGTCGGCGGCGCCTACGCCGTCTAAGTCCTTCGAGTGCTTTTATTAATTTGATTTCATGCATAAGTGTTTCCCAGACACGCTTTTCCAATCGAATCAAATTTTCTTTACATACAAACCATCGCTTAAGAACCCAAATAGCGAAGACGACAAGTTTCTTGTGTTGTTCAGTTCTGCTCTGTACTGTTCTTTTCTGTACTGTTCTGTACTGTTCTGTTCTGTTGTGTTGTGTTGTATTGCATGTTATTAGAATTTTACTTTCCTATAAGTGAAAAGCCTTAAATGTACGGCATAGCATCTCATGGGAAGTCTGTCTGACTGACTACTGATAGACATTTGAACGCGTAGACAGACAGATAGATAGATGATAGACAGACAGACGTAATGCATTGATAAATAAACACAATGTGCCCGATTTGTTCTTCCAATAAATGCTTTTTATTTCCATTTTTTCTGCTACTATGTGTGTTTCTTCTTAATTATTTTCCAGTTTGAGTTAATTTTGTATCTCTCTAGGGTCATAGCTCAACAAACTGACTATTAAAGAGTTTAGCATATAAACACACACTGTTATGGATGCATACATTTATTGACAATGGATGACTGTCTCTCTCTCTCTCTCTCTCTCTCTCTCTCTCTCTCTCTCTCCTCCCTCCCTCCCTCTCGCAGTGTATCTATT
This sequence comes from Amiota minor, assembly GCA_037043295.1. NCBI lineage: Eukaryota > Metazoa > Arthropoda > Insecta > Diptera > Drosophilidae > Amiota > Amiota minor. Next base: position 340,158 of record JBAMAW010000419.1, read on the forward strand.
TCATTTATTATATAATATGTAGTATTTATGGTGTCTCAAAAATTTTACAAAATATGGAACATATAATATTGTGTGTTTCGATAGAGGGGTTTCTCTAAGTATTAAATGGATTGGTATCTTAAAGATCCTGACATACTCGTACATATAGTATAACAAATTTCCAAGTTTCAGTGAAAATACTCGTACAATACCATATAAATGAATTAAATATTAAATAAATTATTATACATCTTCATTAATGTTTATAAGACTGTTCAAACTTCATAATAAAAGAGTTTTCGTACCCATATTTAATTTATCCCATATTTAATGGGGTCTATTCCGGCAATGGTGTTCTATCTGATTGTAGTAACAAATCACCTTTGCACTACTTATCTCTATGGATTTCTAATTAAGCCATTGATTCTTCATTATTACATGTCATTCAACTAATGGTCTATTCTCGTATGTCATAGTTTTCTCTATCGTGTAGAACTGACAAAACTTAATTCAAAATATTGACTAGCCAAGTAATCAAAAATAAACTGAATTTTGTTATGGAGAAGTTTAGTCCTTCTAATAATAATAAACAAATTTAAATATAATTAATACAAAAAAAATAAAATATATCTTTTTGTAAAACCATTGTAAAACCATTGTAAATTTTAATCCAATTTTAATCCAATTTTTTTTTTTTCTTAGTAGTAAAGTTAATAACATAGCTAAAACTCTAAAAAATTTGTTAACTGTACTTAAATAATCCATATTTCCATATGGGTCAAATAAATAAATAATAATAAATAATACGTGATCTCATGCCAAATCAGAATACAAATGATGTAGATAATTATCTTCATCAACGAAGAAAAGAAAAAGAAAATGCAAAATTGGTAATGAATGAAATCATTGATTACAAGCGCATCAACTGTAGTTAATTTCGGAATCGGAATCTGGGAACAGTGTAGCCGACTCGTATTCTTAGATAGTTTATATTCTTAATTTATTAATTACTTATTATGGACTGTTGAAAATAGGATACAAGCATATTCAAAGCTATAACATCAAGACCCCAAGCCCAATCAACAATAACAGTTGAACAACAGCAACGACTGATAATCAATGGCAATGGGCTTATAGAATGGAGCTGCTCGTTCACTTGTTCATTACCCTATTTTTCTTTTATTCCAAACTCAATCAAATAGGCCACTCGACTTTAGGAAAACCAATAAGTTTGAATACATTCCCCGTAGAAGGAGATGGACTCACCACAAACCTATCAACAGGCCATACCAATATCCGCAGCTGGTCTCCAAGGGGAAAAGACTCTAGTCGATAGAATAATTTAGGTAAGGGAGGTCGGCAAATTAGATCCGTAATATCGGGATAAGGATTGACTCTGAAGATTAAGATAAACGGGCTTAATTGGAAAACAATAACATGGTTTATGTGACCGTTCTGGGTAAGCAGAGTTACTATTCTGTATGGAATGATAATTTGTTCCCTGGATGATTATTTACGTAGCCATTTGTGGAATTTTATTGCTAAAATATTTAAATGTTTTGTTATACGAGTATTCGAAATTTATTAGATCGAGTATTTTTAAAATTGCCCCCCTTCCTAAGTAAACGCAATAATTTTTAGGATGTTTCATTTTAGCCATTTATTAAATTCAACGAATTTTGTCGATTGTCCGTACTACAATATTTGCATTTAACAGTTTCCATTGCAATTTCGTTTTCTAACAAAGAAAAAAGAAAAAGAATAATAATAATAATAAAAAATCTGTTTGCATACAAATAACTATTTTTAATTAAGATAAAAGATTTGTGTAGAAGGGAACTTCAATTCTCAAAAACCAAATAAATACTACAAAATATATAAAACATTGTGGCAAACTCGACCCGATTCAACATACATCGGCGAGACTATTCAGTTTGGATTGAATTGTGGCAACTTTTTGTGCTCATGGGCGTACCCAGCTTTTGGCTGGAGGGTGCCAAATCATGAATTTCCTGTAGATGATGATGATGCATTCATTCATCAATACACAAGTCTTAGTCTTCAGAGAAAGAGGGTGTAACAGCCCAACCCAGGTCTCCCCATGGTTTAGATCATGTTTAGGCCTGGGCTTTATGTTTTTTTTTTATTATTATTTTTTTTTTTGAACTTTGAAATAAAAAATCAATAGTTAATTAATTTGTGTTTTTTGTTGTTGTTGTTGTTGTTGTTGTTGTTGTTAAGAGCATAAACTTTTATGGATTCATCATTAGCACAAGGTGCAGCACAGCTGTGTCTAATTTTTAAGAATGCGGACTACAACAAGGACATCAATTTCTTTGTATAAAGAGCAAAACAAAAGTTTTACCTATTTTATTTCACATTTTCTTGTTGGTTTCATGGTCGTCGGTCTTTTGCAAAAAGAAAAAAAAAAAAAAAAAACTGTCTTTTTTTATGCAAAGAACAAAGAAAAAAAATTGGCAAAAAGAAGGAAAACCCCGGAACAACAAACACCATGTGCGATTTTATAATTGTTTATAAGCTTCTAATTAGTCCTAAGAGTTTTGATGACAACTACTAGAAAGTAAAATGAATGGTTGTTGGTTGGGTGGTCTTAGCCTCTAGCTATAGACCGCGACCCCCCCCCCCCCCCGAACTTCATAGCGTGCGCACATAGTGTGCGTGAAACATAAAAAAACCGAGAAAAGGAAAACAAAGTTTTATGGGCTATTCCTTCTTCTGCATTTTTTTCTCTTTCTGTTGGCAAAATGTGGATTGTTTGCGCAACTTAAAGTAAACAAATAGAAAAAGAAATGAGCATTTGTTGTGCAAGTGGTGAGGAAATCAGTGAAAACTATAAAAATAATGAAAATAATAAGACCTCAATTCCATTAAAACATTGCTCCATGATAAACATCATCATTATCATCATCATCTGCATCAATTGTGCAACATAATCGAGAATAGAATAGCAACATCAGCATCCGCAACAATATTATTTTGTTATTGGAAATTTGCTGTTTAATGCCAAATGTTGTTGCAAGATTATGGCTACCATATGTATGGAAAATCCGTAAAGAACGAATAAGAAAAGAAAAGTGTTGTTGAGACTCTGTTTGTATGATGATGATGATGATGCTAACGCTTTGCTACTCTACTCTAAAGTAATTAAAATAAGTTTCATTTGCATTTAAACATTTTCTTTAAATTCAAAATTTTAATTAATTTCTTTTCTTAATAAACATCTTTTTCTTCAGTAAAAATAAAACTAAATCACTTTTGCTTTTCAGTTTTTATTATTTGTATGAAATGGAAATGGAAAATATAAGATCCATAAAAAAATTGTATAAAAAAAAAAAAAATAAATGCATTAAAAAGTATAAAAATGATTATATAAAAAAAAAAAAATAAAGCCTACTATTTTCATACTTCATAGTATTGGGTGTATGCATATGATTCCGCCCTTTCCGATAGTTTCGCTAGTATCGCCGCTTACACTTGCACACTAAAATACTAATACTTGCATTCGATAGTGCCTTCTATCAGCTGTTAAACACAGTGTATAACAGCTGATAGAAGCATAAACAACAAATATTTCTAATTCATTGAAAATGTCGAGTTTTATCCCAAGTAAACATCATTTGCGGGAGGTTTTATTGCACTATTTTGTTGCAAAGAAAAGTGCAGCGGAAACTTATCGTTTGCTTGCTGATGTTTACGGTGAGCATGCTCCATCGAATACAACTTGCAAAGAATGGTTTCGACGATTTAAAAATGATGATTTTGACATTGAGGACAGAGAACATGGAAAACCACCCAAAAAATTTGAAGATGCTGAATTGGAAGATTTATTGACCGAAGATTGTTGTCAAACACAATCAGAATTGGCAACAACATTAAATGTTGATCAATCAACTATTTCAAGACGTTTGCAAGCAATGGGAATGGTTCAAAAAGTCAATAACTGGGTGCCACATGAATTGAAAGACCGAGACCATCGAACGTCGCAAAACCATTTGTGAAATGCTGCTTCAAAGACAAAAAAGAAAAGGTTTTTTGCATCGGATAATCACGGGAGATGAAAAATGGATATATTACGAGAATCCTAAACGCAAAAAATCTTGGCTGAAGCCAGGTGAGGCCGGCCCATCACAGCCAAAGAAAAATATTCATTGTACCAAGGTTATGCTCTGTATTTGGTGGGATCAGAAAGGTGTTGTGCACTATGAGTTGCTGAAACCGTCTGATACTATCACTGGCGATGTTTACAGACGACAACTAATGCGGTTGAAGGTAGCTATAGAAGAAAAACGACCGGAATGGGTGAATAGGCATGACAAATTAATTCTTCAACATGACAACGCCAGACCGCATACGGCAAATGTTGTGAAAACATATTTAAATGGACAAGACTGGGAAGTGCTACCCCACCCGCCATATTCACCAGATATAGCCCCTTCAGATTTTCATTTATTTCGAAGGATGCAGTCTGATCTTACGGGAGAGCGATTCACTTCTTATGAAGATATCAAAATTTGGCTTCATAATTGGATTGCCTCAAAAGACCAGGACTTCTTTATGCAAGGAATCCGTAAATTGCCTGAAAGATGGGCAAAGGTTGTAGCTGCAGATGGGGCATACTTTGAATAAATAAATTTTCCTTTTTCTAAACAAGCAAATTTGTTTTGTTTTCACAAAAAAGGGCGGAATCATATGCATACACCCAATACATTAAATATTTTTATAAAGAACTATTATTTTTTTAAATACAATGAATTAGATTTCAACTGAACTTGTTGTGTTTCCCCCCTAAAAGAAATTACAATTTACAGATTTCTTTGTTTGTTGAATCATAAGCTTTTTATGAATGTGTGTGTGTGTTTCCACTCACTGACAAATCCAAATTCATAATCTATTCAATAATTTTTGAAGTTTCTTTAATAACATTTAAATTTTTAACTCAACAGATCCTGATTAATTTTTATGCTTAATTTATGCAAATTGAAATTCATGTGTAATAAAACTGAGTTTATCTATACAAAAGTATGAATTATGTGACTAAAGAAGAATTACACATACTCCAAAGTCATACATACGTGCCCTTACCATCTCTATAGACATAAGTATCAATCTGTGTGTGTGTGTGATAGTTCTTTGTAAAGGGTGTTCAAATTTGTGGTATCTTTTTAAATTTTAAATAAAAGACATAAATTGTGTAAATTGTTTGTTTATTTTTATTGGTTCCGGTTTTTTTTTTTCTCAAAAAACTGATAACTGATTGAACTTAGTTAACAGCAATGAATATTAATCACGTAAAAAAGTTTCTGAGTAGTATAAGTAGTGATGTACACCCGGGGGTCACTTGTCAATATCAAAAACTTATTGTAAGAACCCGGTAAACTGATACGAACAACTTCAGTTTGTCAGTTAAACTATTTATATTCATTTGTTAATATAGAAGTTGACTGTAAAATATTATTAATATATTAATCTCTACACACACATCTCATAAATAAGTATTTTTTGAAACTCTAGGGAATTGCTTTCTTTTTAATTCAACTAAGTAATAATCACAGACAAACATTCCAATATTCTTCGCATATTGCAAATGATGAAATTTCTATTGTATGAAAGTAATTGATTTTGCTCATGATTGAATGCAAATTGTTCAATTAATTGATAAACATCTTTTATATGGTATGATTATATATCATAGGTATACTAACTGATACAAAATAAACTAGTTACGATTTCTTATTATTTTTTATTATTAGTTAAAAAATGTGTGTGCTGTAGTTTCATTTTTGTTAATGTTAATTGATATTAAATTGGAAAATGCTATTAGCTGAGAAAAACAGAATCTGAATGATAAAAAATACAAAATATATATATATATATATGTATATATTGTGTTGGATTTAGAGAAATAAAAAAAGTGGACCAAGTGCGAGGCAAACTCTTACACGGAGGGTTCCGTACCAGATTGGGATTTGTATGGGAGATACTCCCACTAGTGGTCCGATTTGACTGATTCCAACAAATGTACCGCGCCTATATCAGAAACTTATAGTTTCTAAATTTCAGTTCAATAGTCCAAAAAACAAAAAAGTTTTTCTAATAAGAATTTGAATCTTAATGGTGTGGTTGTATGGGAGGTACCCCTCCTAGTTGGCCGATTAGGCTGATTCCAACAGACGTGCTGCTCCTATATCAAAAACTTATAATATCTAAATTTCAGTTCGATAGAACAAAAAATAAAAAAGTGTTTCTAATAGTAACCTGAATTTTAATAGAAGTTTGTATGGGAGGTACCCTCCTTACTGGTCCGATCAAACCGAAATTACGACAATATAAGTTTCTGATGTAGAGCCACCAACCTTCCAAACCTTCAAGACCGTGGGATTACTGGATCGTATAGGTGTCATACAAACCAAAATGTTTCTTGTTTAAGTTTTCGAATATAAATATATTAGTTTTAGTGTTTGTTGCTGATGCCCAGATAAAACTACACCCTCAACTCTCTAGCTATTGTGATTTATGAGATATGACCCATGGACGGACGGACAACGAAGTCTCTGCAATAGAGTTCCTCTTGGTACCCTTTGGATCCGGAACCCTAAAAACTGCTAATGCAAAAACACAATCGTTTTTGATTGATCCATAAACCATAAACTAATTGAGATTAATATTTTTCCCCTTAATATGCTTAAAGGTGATTCTTCCTTTTCCAATTCAAAGAATTCGAATTTCTTGGGGATTCATAAAACTCCATTAGAAATAAAGGGACGGAATTTGAAAATAAGAAAAGGTGTTTTGCTTTTCAAGATTTTATTTTTGCACAATTATAAATGCTGATTTGTTCAATTTCCTGTTCATTTTTATCTTTCTTTTATTTGATTGGATTGGACTTTATAAACCACATGTCAGTTAAGTTGGCATGGTTTATTATTGTATAAAAACACTGGGTTATTTGGTTTAATCATTGACTCACTCAACTCTTTGACTGACTCATTTAGTACAACTGGTCGCGGCCTCATGCTCTCTTATGCTTAAGTTAAGAAAGTCTAAGAAAGATAAAGTGCTGAAGCAGTCAGTCAACTCATACATACATACATACAATGTAGTAGTCATCATTATTATTGTGCGTCTGCTTTTTATCTTTAACCATTTTACTGTATTCACCCATTTATTTTGTGTTTCTCTTTTCATAATTTATGTTTAATTTTTCCTATTGGAAGAAAATGCATTGAGTTAAGCATAATGGCAAATTATTATGTCGCCGCCGCTTTCATTTTCATCATTTTCATCATCATTAATGTACAATATTTGCTTTTCATTTCGTTTCTTGTGGCATCAACAATTGCTCATTGTATAAACATAATTTTTCTTCATTCATCATATGTTGCAGATATGTAACATTATATTCATGATGATGTTTGTAACATTGTTTGTAACTTTCTTAAAATCGAGGGTCGGGAAACTCGTATATAAACCGGCACTAACGACATTACAAACACTTGAAATCAAGAAGAAGTTTGAAATTCCATTCTCGAATCCTTCTTCTATTCGAATAATTAATAAATTTATGTTTGCTGGTTTCTAAAAGAAACTTGCGCCGACTCCTGCCAAAGATGTTTGAAAGTTTCCTGTTCTTACAAATTCTATGTAGAAACTAAATCCAATAAAGAAAAGTCTCGAATATTAAAATTTTGCTTATATCCCAATAAGAAAGCCAAAGTCTAGAATTCCATTTAATCTCCAATTTGTAAAATCAATTGAATTCTCATTTTAGAAAAATTTACAATAATTTTAAAAGGTATAAAAATGTCATTATAACCGAAATCACTTGGTTTATTTTTTCTTTGATATTTTTTATTTTTTATTTCATTTTTCTTGGTTATACATATGTTTGTGTATGTGTGTGAGTGAGTGTCTTATTTTGCATTCATTACTTTTTGCGCATCAATTATTTTAACATATTTTCGCTTGAGTTCATGCGCAAAGAATGATTTGTTGTTAACGTTGAAATTGAGTTGAATTGAATTGAGTTGAGTGCAATTGCGTAAAGTCGTCGTTGTCGAATATGACTGACTGACTGACTACGGACGACTGATTCAGTGTTGCCGCTGCCACTGCCGCAGCAACTCAACTTGATTTGAATTGTTGTTACAGTACTATTCACATTTCAGTTAATTTTTTCCTTAATGTCCAAATGGACAAATGGCTAATATAGTCAAACAAACAAATGCAAAACAAAACACAATACCAGAGATGGTCAGGAAGAAACTGTCAGTCAGTCAGTCAGTCAGTTAGTCAGTTAGTCATTGAATAAAATAGACAAAAGTTCTGTCGACATCATCATCATCATCTAGGTAGTACATTGCTCGGATTTCTTTTCTTTTCTTTTTATTTAATTTAAGGAACTAAGGTTCCTTTTTCAGAACAATCAGACGCATTATTATGATGTCAAATCATTTCGAAGTAGCATTCCTGGCATTTTTTTTAGTTGCTATTGGCAGCCGCCCATGGTGGTGCTCACTGAAGCTTGTTTGCAAAAAATAATAATGATAATAAACAAATTGTTTTCTTACCTACCTTTATCTTTTATTAAAATTCTTTCTCTTTTTCAGCTAATTTTTCGCATTTTGCCATTTTCTTTTCGTTCTGTTGCTTTCTTCTTCCTTTTATTTTTCGATTTACTAATGAAAGTGAAAAAAAAAACAAACAACAAAAAAAAAAAAAGCATTTACACATTATATTTTTAAAGCCGATATCATGAATTTCCATTCAAATTATACTAAATATACATGTATTATGTACTTATTTTATTAAAAATTCAAACTCCTGTTCGCCTCGCCCTAAAGAAAATTTTTCAAATTTTCATTCATTTCATTTTTATTCGAAAATACATAGAAGAGAGGCGCAAAAGTAGATAGTAAATGAGATGAGCTGAGATAAAATCAGATGCAAATTAATTGACGTGGTATGATATAAGGTCTCATTAATATGCGACAAAAATAGCATTTCAGAATATTGAAAAGGAGGAACAGAACTTGACTGAAGAAGCTACAATATTAGGAGAATATCGGTGATGAACTACAACTTTCGATTGATTGAAGATCTAATCAACTGAAATCAAAATTAAAATTATTACAGTTTTATGAAATTATTGCATTCTATCTTTTTCACATTTTCCCTCTTTTGGTAATTAAGTTTATATTAGAGAAGTTCGATCTATTGTAAAAACCAACTCCACAATTACAGATGCTTTAAAAGTCTGCTATTTGTTAAGAAAAGTATCAGTAATTTCTGTTAGTTTCAGGTTATGGTTACTTAGATACTATTGCAGTGATATAACAAATTGATCTACTGTTCCCTCTTTTACACTTACACTTAGTGAATAACATTATAAGTTTGTCATGATGTTTGTAATGGACAGAAGGCGACATCGGATACCCAATAAAGTATAAATTTACTCGTAAATTCTTGATCTGTACGTCTATATGTATCGAAACTAGTCCCTGAGTTTTTAAGCTAGAGAGCTGAAATTTATCTTTTTACCAGACTCTGTACATTTGTCGGAACCAATTGCACTAGGAGGGGTACCTTCCATAAAAAAACGCAATTCAATTTCATGGTTTTATTAAAAAAAAAAACTTATTTTTTTGTAAATAGCTAAATTGTAACTTTTTGAGCATCCGGCTTGGGGTTGCATTGGTTAGAGATCTGACCAAATGGTCATTATATCGGCTAGTGTGAAGTGCGATTTGGTCCTTGGTCCTCCGGGCATCTTGTCATTGTGCGCAATGCCTTGTTCTTGTACTCTCTTTCGTTGGATTCAGCAGCGGTTTCTCATATCTGGATGTCATATCTCCATACAGGGGCAATGATTTGGGCATAGGCTGTGCGCTTATTCCCGAGAGAGAGAGAGAGAGAGAGTGCGTAAGTTTTTCACGCTGAGCTGCCATTGAAGTGTGTGTGTTTAATTTGCTTCGGCAGCATGGTAACACCGAAGTGATGTGCTGTCCGTAAGTAAGATAAGACCAAGGTATTTTGACTTGGCAAACGGTCATCCCACAGAGATGTATAGAGGGTGTGAGATTCCTCCTCACAGTAAAGTACACGTTGGCGTAATTGGTTTTGTTTATTCTTACGTTCCAACCGGGCACTCATAATGATATTCTTGGACATTGTTTTTTGCAGCTTACCTCTCGCAGTGACAGCTGTAGAAGATGTGGGCTTAAGTAGCCAACTTAGTTCACTTCAAAGTTATCGTACTCACTTATCTTATTTTACATCCAATTAGCTTAGATACTTCAACAAATTTTAGGATATTAAAAATTCACTTCAATAATATTGATAATGATGATGCTTAATGATACATTTTCTCTTCAATTTATTTAATTGCCATCAAAAAAACATTCCATTGTAGGTTGTTTCGCTTAAAAAGAATCTTCAACAAGAATTCTATAATTTTGTCCTAATCTTATTATGAAATGTATCAAAACATGACAATCAAAAGAAATCATACAAAAAATTTAATTTAATTAAAATCGGATTACATTCAAGTTGTTACGCATTAAACATCATAATAGTTCAGAAAATCTTATTATTTGAAGCCTTATAGCCTTATGAATGTAAATAAGACAAAAAGTATCTCATTATTAGTTACAAACTAATGTTATACTTAGTAGTTTACTTGAGAATTTAAATCTTTTGAAGAAAGAAAATACAAATGAGATTTTAAGGCGCAAGCCCCTTAATGGAATCTGATTGGTGCTTTTACTATGCGTAATCAGTTTTAATAAACATAACAGATTTATAAATACATATGTACATACATATATGTAAGTAAGCATTCTTACAATGATGAAAGGGGGAAAAGTTTTGTATCTGTTCTTTGTATTGTATTTACTTTTTCCGACCTCTCAATTTTTTCTTTGTTGTTGCTTTTGTTTACATAAATTTTTGTTTTGTAAATGGAATGCAATCCCCCTTGCACACAACTGCAGCAGCTCTCAACCGCCCAACCCATTAAATTATTGTATTATTATTATTTTTTTTTTTTTTCTCTAATGAAAGCGTATAAATAAGAATGCAAGGAATCTGCTTACAATAATTCGAGAAAACAAAAAGTTCATAAACCATGTGCTGGTTGGTTGGTCGATGATGTTGCTACTTGAATTGAACTCTGCTAAACAGTAAATTTATTGTATCCAGAAGTATGCTACTGAAAAGAAGAAGCAGAAAAGTAAAAAAGAAATTCTATATAAACAAAACAACAAATATAATTACAACATTTCCCAGTGATCTCTACAATGATGGTGATGATGATACAAAACATGATTGAAAACGCCCGACTATCCAATACCCTTTACTTGTAATACAATAACATTTTTAAACGTTCTAAAATAAAAGAAAATTCTCATTGGCATTCGGAATCCAGAAAGTCTACATATCAAATTTCGTAATTATACAATAAGTTCTACAGTTTTGAAAAACAAGAAAATTATGTGAACTGTATTGATTGATTCATATCGTTATGCTGATTTCTAATTTTCTTATTACCAATTTTCTGATTGTTAACCTGCACTTAAACAGCACCAAACACATTAGAGACAAATCACGGAACGATATTGCTCTTTTTCCACTTTTGTTAAACTGACCGACACGCTGGCTTCCAAAGGCTATCAAAACAAAACTAATCAAGGGAATTGAATGAAACTTTAACAGGAGGCTACTAAAAGAATGTACTGCACGAAGGTAACACTCTTTTGTAATAGCAGCCCCATCGAGCGGTGAGGCTAAGTACTTGTTGATTGGCCCTCGCCCATACAATAGCGTAGTGTACCAGGATAATATTAATTTTAATAAGTTTATTATTACTTGCTATGTTTTAGGTTTTTTTTTCATAGCTCCATCATATGAACGAGTGGTGTATTGGGTGTATGCATATGATTCCGCCCTTTTTTGTGAAAACAAAACAAATTTGCTTGTTTAGAAAAAGGAAAATTTATTTATTCAAAGTATGCCCCATCTGCAGCTACAACCTTTGCCCATCTTTCAGGCAATTTACGGATTCCTTGCATAAAGAAGTCCTGGTCTTTTGAGGCAATCCAATTATGAAGCCAAATTTTGATATCTTCATAAGAAGTGAATCGCTCTCCCGTAAGATCAGACTGCATCCTTCGAAATAAATGAAAATCTGAAGGGGCTATATCTGGTGAATATGGCGGGTGGGGTAGCACTTCCCAGTCTTGTCCATTTAAATATGTTTTCACAACATTTGCCGTATGCGGTCTGGCGTTGTCATGTTGAAGAATTAATTTGTCATGCTCTATTCACCCATTCCGGTCGTTTTTCTTCTATAGCTACCTTCAACCGCATTAGTTGTCGTCTGTAAACATCGCCAGTGATAGTATCAGACGGTTTCAGCAACTCATAGTGCACAACACCTTTCTGATCCCACCAAATACAGAGCATAACCTTGGTACAATGAATATTTTTCTTTGGCTGTGATGGGCCGGCCTCACCTGCCTTCAGCCAAGATTTTTTGCGTTTAGGATTCTCGTAATATATCCATTTTTCATCTCCCGTGATTATCCGATGCAAAAAACCTTTTCTTTTTTGTCTTTGAAGCAGCATTTCACAAATGGTTTTGCGACGTTCGATGTCTCGGTCTTTCAATTCATGTGGCACCCAGTTATTGACTTTTTGAACCATTCCCATTGCTTGCAAACGTCTTGAAATAGTTGATTGATCAACATTTAATGTTGTTGCCAATTCTGATTGTGTTTGACAACAATCTTCGGTCAATAAATCTTCCAATTCAGCATCTTCAAATTTTTTGGGTGGTTTTCCATGTTCTCTGTCCTCAATGTCAAAATCATCATTTTTAAATCGTCGAAACCATTCTTTGCAAGTTGTATTCGATGGAGCATGCTCACCGTAAACATCAGCAAGCAAACGATAAGTTTCCGCTGCACTTTTCTTTGCAACAAAATAGTGCAATAAAACCTCCCGCAAATGATGTTTACTTGGGATAAAACTCGACATTTTCAATGAATTAGAAATATTTGTTGTTTATGCTTCCACCGAATGTTATACACTGTGTTTAACAGCTGATAGAAGGCACTATCGAATGCAAGTATTAGTATTTTAGTGTGCAAGTGTAAGCGGCGATACTAGCGAAACTATCGGAAAGGGCGGAATCATATGCATACACCCAATATATTGCTCAAATTAAGTTGGTTAGCTGACTGACAATCTGACTGTTAGATCCTAACAAAGACATATTTTATTTGTATAGAGGATCATCATGGCATGTATTTTGAGTCGATAACAAGTTGTTGGATTACGCTTGAGAAGTGCTATACTACAACAATACCAACAAGAATCTATAAAACATCAAAATCAGTGAGAAAAAACTTAAGTTCCAAGTTCGTGCAATGACAAAAAAAAAAAAAAAATCTATACATATATAGGAAAACAAGAAATGAAGAAAGAACTAAGTAACATTGCCTGTCATTCTCTCTTAGTTGTTTGTTCCATGTTAGGGAATTGTCAACAATGTTGTCTAAAGCTAAAATTTTACACGTTTTGCTCTGTTTCCACTATCCTTACCCGTACGCGTACTCCTCGACCTTTATCTGAAATCTGTCTGCATGCAACAATATCTTTTGGTTATATTCCTTGTTCTTGATGTCGTCAACTCTTGGCTAATGCTGCTGCTGCTGATTCTATTACTCTTCATGCTAAATCAACTCCTTCCCCCCTTTCTTACTACAATATTTTTTTACCATAATACACACACACCCAGAGAGAGAGAAGCAAGTTGTGTGTATCTTTTTGGTGTAGTAAGAAATCTGTTCGATGCTTGTTTCAACCAGAAATTCTTAGTTGTGCATCACTTGAATAAAAAAAAAAAAAAAGAAATAAATAAATTTACTTGTTGGTTTGCTCAAGGAGAAGGAGGAGATATAAACTGCAGCGTGATATCAAGACTTGTCTAGTCTACAGAAGTACATACATATGTATCTGTATCTCTATAATGCAGCAGCAACACGTAACACACACTCGTATATTATGTAGTCTCGCCTTATGGATGAGTCGTAATCACAAGCAACTGAACCGTCGTCGAACCAAAGAGTAAGAAGATAAGAATGGAAGAGACAAGAAAAAGATGCTAAGTATTATGACGTAGAATAAGCATTGATAATGGTGATAATGATAATAATGATAGTCACAAGCTTGGATGATGATGATGGTGATGGTGGTGATGACGACGATGATTTTGATTGCAATGATTTGAGCGGGTCTTTAAATAAATTAACAAGCAATGATAGGATTGTGGTCTTTTATGCATAGAAAGCAGTCATGGTATGTCCAACCGACCGTCTGTCCCCAACATCATCATCATCACCATCATCACCATCATCACCATCATCATCATCATCATCGATACTTATTGCTCGTTAACTATATGCACAACATTGTTAATGTTATCATTCACTGGGATATTCAGATATCGTTAATATGAAACTCAATAGTTAAATTCAGACGATGGCATATAATACAATTTGAGGACCGATATAGTCAGCAAAGTTGTTGATTTATAAACAATTCCTGAAAATGTATGTACGAGCACCTATTTGTAAATAAAATATACAATTTGAATACTTTAAACTCAATTGGTATTAGATCCTTATTGTACTTTATTAAATTACCAACGATAATCAAAAAATTGTAGTCATACTTCAAGTCTCTAATTCATCCGAAATTAGTCTGTGTGTTTTGATGAGTGAATGGCTGAATGATTGCTTGAATGATAAAAATTGTACATTTCAGACCAAAATAAATCAAGAACTAAAGATCTTTTTAAGTATACAAATCTACAATAAGTAGTGGGTGTAATAGATTTCTTTCATTAAGTTTATTGTATTTAGTAGTAAAAAGTATTAACTCACTTGGCTCAAATCGGTAAAGTAAAAATAAGTATTAGATAAGTGAAAAACAGAAACAAAAGCGTTGAGACAGCTTATTATTATTATTATTGGTCTCTTGTCATAAAATCTATCCATTATTGAATCGAATTATTACATAATCAGTATGACAATCGTAAGGATGAGATACCAAAATACACCCCAAAAGAAACTTATGGTAACTACAATATTTGGCGGTCTAGTGCAGATGTTGATCCATTATGACTTCAAAAAACCTGGCTTAACGAGCACAGCTGAAGTCTACGACAACAAACGCGGAACCAGATGATGCTAAAACTTAAATAAATCCAGCCTTGATTGGTCAACAGATCGACCCCTTGACGTAATGCACAATAATGGGCATAGCGTCATATCTCCGACGACATATCTCCGCCCAGTACATTTTACTGGCGGAGATATGTCGTTGTTTTCTGGCGGAACTAAACATATCACCACTCGGAATTATCTCGTTTAAAAATGACAAATCTCCGCCGTTCTACAAACGACATAACTCTGTAGAGTTTTTCCATTTACAATCTTGCAAATAAATTTAAATTATTTGAATTTCGTTATGCCAATAATGTCCAAAGAGACGAATATATAAATAAAGTACAAGAACTGATATTACATAACATTTTATTTTTTTAAGTATAAATAGAAACATTGTGTATTGCTTCTTCGACTTTTTGATTACAGCTTGGACATTTAGGTTTAATATTTCAATTTACACTGTCAGTTTGAACGTGTTCAAGAATTTGATTTGATGCAATTGGGTCCTTCCTACATATTGGGAGTACAAATTAGTTCTGTTCGTTTTCAAAAGATGGCTTCACCTGCAAGCTGTGGACGATTTTGGAAGCGATTATCTATTCCATTGGAAAGGTTTGACATCTGTCAACAATGTATGCGAAAGTATATCGCTGCTTTACAAACGATATATCTCCGCGAGGAGTTATGTCATTTTTCAACGACATAAAATATTGTCGTCGGAAATATGTCGCGACCCCACAATAATGCCAGACCTCACACTGTACAAACGACTTTCGGAAAACTACAGGAATTGGAGTTGGAACTTCTTGTACAAAACCCTTTTTTACCATTTGTTTCCCAATTTGAACAACGTTTTTGCTATGAAAACAATTTAATTCCGACAACACTGTAAAATAAGCTTTTCCGGATTTCATACCATCCACCAGAGTTTTATACAACCTTGTGGTGATTGTATATTTCAGCTGAAATGGCAGAAGTGTTTGAGTGCATATTTTGACGAATCAAATAATTCCCTGTCAAGCAAATTTGTTTAAATTTCTCCGAATTTAATATTACACGATACAATATTTTGAGGGATTATAAAAATAGCTGGAATCAGTTCAGGTAAATAAACACAATACTATGTACATATGTATACATATTTATAAGAGTCTTTCTATTGATATATTTTATGTATCTAAACCAACTAAGTCAACCGTAAGTAAAGTATGATTGTGTTAGTTGCTCTTACTTACCATATCGTCTATAACTTTTTTAACTTGCTCAGACAGTAGGATGCTGGTGGGGTGGCATGGGGTGGGTGTTGAAGTGCCGGATGCATCGTAAAGCAGTGATGGAGATAATCCAATTGAAAGTAAATTGCTTGATGCGCGAGTGCCGCATAATTCTTTTAAGGTGGAAATTGTTATTGGCAATTTTTATTTTCAATTTGACATAAAATTTTCCTTAGAGTTTTCCCGATTAATGCATTATTAAATTTTATTTTCGATTATTCAATTCTTTATTATCTTGTATTTTGTTTTGCATATTGAATGATGAATAATGATGCAATGATTTGTTTCTTGTGTTAGCATTTTTATTTCTTTGTGATTGATTAAAAAAACATTGTGAGCTTAAGAAAGAACCGAGTGTATGCAGCAGAATATTGAGCTAATTTTAGTGAGAAATTTAGGTTACAAAGTGCTTTGATGCACTTTAATATTGTTCTTGCAACATTTTGCAATAGCAAAAGCAACTAAACAAAACCTGCATTGAACAAAGACTCAATTGGATGTGGAACTTGTCTATATCTATATAACTCTATATATATATACAATGCAATGCAACAGTGTTAGTACATTTGTGTATCTATTGCAATGTTTTTTATCCATCGACACTTTTGAGTTGACTTTGTAATGTTTCTTTTGTTTTGTTTTGGTTTTTCTTTTTTTTTTTTTTTTTTTTGTTAATTTTTCTTTGCATTTTACGCTTTTGTATAAATTTTATGTTGGATTTTTTTTTTTTTTTTTTCTATTTTATATTCTAGCTAAGCAACATTTTCCAATATACAAACAACATACCTAGATACATTAATTGTTGTTTCCACTGCAATGCAACAAAACAAAAATGCGAAAAACAAAAAGAAACAAATATACAATATAAACGGAAATAATCCACTTGAGGCGACCTCAAAATAAAAAAAAATAAAAATAAAGAAAAAAAGCTATTTCTATTGTTGCAAAGTCTTATTGGATCTGAAAATTGGCACATTCGATCTTTTTGTGGTTATAAGTGCATGAGTAGTCGTGCCTAGTTCAGCAAAGCTCCTTTCCTCTCTCTCGTCGTGTCTGTCCACCTCTTGGGATTCACAAATACAACAAAAAAAAAACATGTAAGAAGTTTAACTTCGTCTATGCCGAAGTTGATATACTCTTCACGTACGCCTTAGAAAACGTTTTTGCCTACGGTCTGTGATAGACCATTCAGAAATATTTAATTATTGCTCTAACTTATGTTTAGGGTATCCTCAGTACACTAAGACCGAAATATTTGTATGAAAGCTTTACGATCTAGTAATCCTACTGTCTTGAAATCTACACAGTTGATGAATATAGATCAGATACTTGTACAGTTCAAATTTTAGTTTGATAACAGAAAAAATTAAATTAAATTTGGGTATGGGTTTGTATGGGAGCTATACGATCCATTAATTATAGGATCTTGAAATTAATGCATTTCATGGACAATTATGAGTAACTTATAGTATCTAAACTTTAGTTCAATAGGACCAAAAACAAAAAAAAAATTCTAATAAGATTATGAATATAAATGCGTGGTTTGTATGAAAGGTACCCCACCTAGTGGTCCAATTCGGCTGGTTCCAAGAAATGTACTGCACCTGTCTTGAAAACTTATAGTGTCCAAGTTTCAATTAGATAGGGCAAAAAACAAAAAAAGTTTTTTCTAATAAAAACATGATTTTTCGCTCATACATACGGACGGACAGACAGACAGATGGATATAGCTTAATCAATTCGTCTAGTCGAACTGATCAAGTATATAAGTATATACTTTATGTGGTCTCTTTTTGTCTCCTTCTGCTGTTACAAATTTCATGACAAACTAATAATACTATTCACTGCAAGAAGAGTATAAAATACTAAAGTCTAAATGGAGAGAGGCTGAACATGTTAGGAGGTGCTTCCTTTGAGGCCTCATCGGAACAACTCTCTTCTTTAAGTTCTAGTATGCGTTTTATCCAAATACTACAATTGTTTTGTGTGTTTTGTTTTATTTTTCTTCGTCTTGTTTTAAGTTACTTTGAACGAGTTTTTCTTTTAAAAACTGAAGAAAAAAAAAAAAATTGTTTTCTTAGAAAAATCACAAGAACGCGCGCGCCTTTTTTTTTTTTTTGTTGTTAAGAAAAAGGGGATACAACAAAGGAACTTGAAATGTTCACATAGATACAAACACACTAACTTATACACATGCATACGAGTATGTACATGTTAGTTACAAGAAGGTTATGGGAGAATGAAAGAAATCAAATGAAAACCTGCTCTACTTGTTTTCTTATTGTATTTTTTTTTTTTTTTTTTTTTTGGTGTTTTCCACAATTTGCCCTTCTTTCTTATTTACGCTCTCACACTTCACGTCAGTCGGTGTTGTTGTTGGTGGTGTTGGTGTTGTGATCTGTTACAGGCTTTATGTATGTGAATCTCTTTAATTTTTGATCGTTAGCTTGGTTTATGCTTCCCACTCGCTGTTGTTTGAACATTAAACTCTTTGCAAAACAAATTTTCATTTAAATTACTGGCACAAGTCCCTTACTCGTAGAACATCTCTCTAAAAACTTGACATGACATATTTATGAGTCCCAAGTGTTATGAAATATTTTGCATATGTAGATTATGTAGTGCAGAAGAGGAGACAGTGAGGGCTTAATTTGGGGCAAACTCCACTATCTGGGTAACCAGTGAACCATGGAACCAAATGAATTTGCAGATTTACCTCCAAAGAAATTCTTGTAATTCTTGATGAATTCCAAAATCTTAGGGAAACAGGTCGTCACAATGACCAACGTGATCAAATCTAATCTATTGGCCCCAAGGTTTAAGGTATTTACTCATAAGATACTCTAACAGTGCTTAATCATATTAAACTAAACTTTATTGGTATCGCTACCATCGCATCTCATGGCTATGAGGGGCCTGGCAAACCAATTATACCAAATTTACCAGCAAGTCCAAGAACAAATGGGTTTTTTAAGTTCCAGTGAAGTAAAGTTAATTTTCAACAGAACTTTTTGCTTACGAACTTACAACAAAAACTACTAATTGCTCTCGTTTTATTTCGAGTCACAACAACAATTGCATGTAAATTTGTTAATACAATGTCCCACAAAACGGGTGAAGAATAGGTAATCAATATTATCATTAAACCTTCTCCGTGTGGGGAGGGAAAATAACCATTGCCATGCGTTTTTACTAAAAATAAACAAATAAATAATTTTAAAAGCCCCCTAGTGATATAGTAATTTCTTTGTTTCATGCTATTCCAAAAGAAAACTATGTACTATCTTTCATCAATTGACATAATGACACCGTAAACATACATACATAGAACATTTGTAATAACAAATTACCTTTCAGATCTGATCTAAATACTGTTCTGTTCATGAAATTAGTAGTCCTAATGGTTTAAATTTATTTTGCTATGCCTTCGTGGAATAGAATAGAATAGAATAGAATAGAATGTAAAATACTTAGCAAGGACACATAAAACTCTCATAACTTTTGTATCTCGTTAACTGTTGTCTCATGAAATTTCATAAGAAGGTTGGAGGAATGTAAAACAATAATAATAAGAATCACAAAAATCTAATAAACCATTATTTGTCAGTGTGTTTAGTCCAATAATATTTTGATATACAATACAATTTTTGTAGTCGCTGTAATTTTTGTATTTTTATTGGATCGGGTAGGAAAGTATTGCTCAAGTGAAACCAGAAATTTAATAGAAGAAAAGTAAAAATGTATTGCTCTAAAAATATTTATTGTCACTTAGTACTGTGACAATTCGTCGTCAAAATAATTTAAAAGCTATAAGTCCCAGCAAGGTTGGTACCCCTTTTGACAAGGAAGCACCTCGATGCAAGATTGAAGTTTGCAAGACATTCATCATATTAATTGGCATGCTGAAAAGTAAGGTAACTTATTGTGGACCGGAGAGGACAAAATTGTTC
The DNA here is from genome assembly GCA_037043295.1 of Amiota minor. Taxonomy (NCBI): domain Eukaryota; kingdom Metazoa; phylum Arthropoda; class Insecta; order Diptera; family Drosophilidae; genus Amiota; species Amiota minor. Next base: position 360,609 of record JBAMAW010000419.1, read on the forward strand.
TGGTTGGTGGTTCAGACAGTATACCACTTCAAACATTCAACGTGAACGACTTAACATTATAGTATTGTATGAGCTTGTTTTTCATCTACTGCCTGCCGGTAGACCCTATCCGTATGATCAATGGCATTATGGACAAAGCACTGTATTAATAGATGTAATGCTATCATTTGATAGTTGGAAAATTCTTATAAAATGGACGTTTCACAAGGACAATTAAGCGATGACTTGCATCTGAAAATATTGACGTCAGCTCAGTCCACGGATTTTATTTCGATTGAAAATTTGTGAGGTGACATTAAACGAATGATGTCAGCAACAAATCCTTCAAGTAGCACACAGCTTTGAGATATGATTAAAGTGGCATGAACTCAAATTCCTGCGGAGATACTCAAGGGTGATGACAACAATTAATCCTTCAAGTAACACACAGCTTTGAGACAAGAGGCTTTTCCATTTCAATTTCCTTTGAAAAGTTGTAAGGACCTTTTGGCTCCATGTTACGTTGATGCAAAGTCGCAATAGGCAACATTGGATTTACTATCAGCTGAAAATGTTTCATATAAAAATTATAACGCATCAGTGGAACAAAAAATAAATTGCACAAAAATGCCACCGGTGATATGTCGGCGGAACGTAAGTTAAATAATATACTATATTCCCGCACCGGGCGGGGGTTTACCCATCAATTAACTGCCAAAATGTTTGAATTATTGCAATTTTTTTTTTTTTTTTTTGTGTGTATGTGATCTCTTTTCTTTTTATTAAGATTAAATTGCTTGACATTTAATTTAAAACTTGTTTTCTTACTCATCTTTTTTTTCCTTTTTAATTTCTTTTATGATCATCATGATGATGATGAAGGTTGGGATTTTTTTTTTTTTTTTAATTTCACAAAAGTATTTAGGACACTCGAAAATAAACCATTTATCAAAGAGTGTTGTCAACCAATCTCCTCCATAGCCCATGTTTAATTTCCCTTAAACTACTTACCAACTTCCTCTGTCAGAGTCAAGTTATGATTGTGTTTAATTTCCTCTAGTGTTTTTACAAATTTATCGATTAAGCACATGCACATGAAGATATGCGAACTGAAAATTCCCAAAACCCAAAACACTTTATTGAGTACCAAATTTACTCATTTATTTTCCCAAAAGAACAATTTTTCGTCCCCAACGAGAAAATGAGCATTTTCATCAGGAGGTAAACGTCATACATCATGACGTCATTTCATTTTGATTATTATAAATTGCAATTAACTTTCCCAACAGGTGCCAGATAGTTCTTGCTTCACACAAACTACATGCTGATTTTGCTGGTTTTACATCATAGTAATAACATAAATTGAAGGAGACGAGATTGTGATAGATGTGGGACAGGATTCTAGCGAGTGTAAACCACAATAAAAATTGTAATTGTAAATTTATTTTATTTTGTTTTTTGGTGTTTTTGTGTTTTTTGTTTTGTTCCTGATATACTATTGTATATAAACCATTTTCATCCAATATTATCACTGATGATTATTTTTGCCATAGACAATAAATATGCTACTACTCCTCCTCCATTTGTGATGTTGTGATGACAATTGTAACAGAAAAACAAACGAAACAAATAAGTAAATGAAAAAAGATTCTCAATTTTATTTATTTATTTTTTTTTTTTTTTTTTTTTTGATAATAAAAATGTTTGTTCTTTATTCAAGCACTTCCACTGTTGTTGTTGTTGTTGTTGTTGTTTGCCACTTCCAATTCCCAGTTTCCAGGTCCACTTTCAACTTTATGATGATGCATCAAGTATGCAACAGCAAGCAACCGCCCAACAACAACAACAACAACAACAACAGTTGTCACAATTACAGTCATAGCCTTCTTTCTGTAGTTACCAAGTTAAAGCCTTTGTGTGGTCGTCATCATCATGTGCCTCTTTCATCACCAACTTCTTCACCATTACCAGAACCATCATCTTCTCTGTGGCTCTGGGTTGGTTGTGTATTGTTACTGTGTTGTTTCATGCCTGAGTGACTGACAATCTTAATTACAAAATAGTGTATCTCAACAACAAACAGCTGCCTTAGCCCTTAGCTTGCCCTGCATCATCATGATCATCATGATCATCATCATCATCCTAATCATCATTCTCCATAAGAAATTTCCGTTGATTTCCAAGTGATGAGAAGCAAAGAAGCATGAGGATGAGGATGAGGATGAGGAAGAAGTGGTGGTTGCTTGTAGGCTCAATCCAGATACTCGGGATTTCTTTTCTTTTTGTCTCAATGTCACGTTTGTTTCATGCCCATTGGCGACGATGTTGGTGCAACTTCAATAGCATCGCACATTTGTTGTTCTTGTACCACTACACCAAGAAGACTGCCTGCCTCACTTGAAAAGTGGTGGTAATGAAGTAGCATCAGCATAAGTGCACCATTGTGTGTTTCTTGTTTTTTACTCAAACAAACAAAGTGGTAGTAGTTGTAGCACCCACATGATGCCAAATACTACATTTATCATCCCTCCCTCCCCTTGCCAGTCTCGCCAGGTAATAAGAAAGGGGGAAAAATGCACTAATTACACAACAATTCAGAACAACTTCCGCTTGTCGACGTCATTAAAAATACAAGAAAAAATATAAATATATGTGTGTAAAAGAATGGTAAAGATTGTGTAGAGAAAATGATAGAACAGTCTGGATAAATCCAAAGCTGGGCAGGGTGAAAAGTTAAAGGAGACGGTACAAAGAAGAAGGTTAAAAAAATAAAAGGATGCCAATAAAAGGACAGAAACTACAAAAAAGAAAAAAAAAAAAGAGATGATTATTTTTGTCAATAAAAATGTATCCTCAATCAGAGATCAATTCATGATAGAACTCTGTATATTTTCTTAATATTTTTTCAAAATATATCTGAAGTCACCACAGAATATAAGTTAGTGATCTTCGGCCGACAAATTCGGGGACTTCCGGAAACTAATATCATGTTGCTATCTTTTTCATCTTTCAATAAAGATACTTTTTACTCGAGGTGTAACTATAGAACACAAAATTCATATTTTTACAGAAAATTTAAGCATGTGAGGGTCTCCCATTCTGGTTCTAACCTTCGTTTATGGATGATGATAAATTGAACAATCTATGATTATTTACAACATAAAATGGTTTTTGATGTATTAAACATTGCCAAAATGGTCGAGAAGACATTGAAAATGTTGCTGTTCCGATCTGATTGTCGGTTAATTATTATTGCAATTTTAGGAATTGAAGAGGAATTCAAATGATAATTACAATATGACTTAATGAAGCCAAAGTCTAATTATGAAACTCAATATTTTTTTATATTTTATGTGACTCATTACATTGCATTTCTTGTCATAATGTCACAGTGACGCCTGGCTGGTGTCTGTATGTGTCTGTAATTTTTATTGGTTTCCCAAAGTTTTTCATTGACAAAAACAAGATTTCCGATTTGATTGAAGCTGTTAAACAATTATGAACAATAATTACAGGGTTTTTCCATATTCCCCATCTTTATTTCTTGCAACCTTTTCTTTTTTGTTTTTCTTAGTCAAGAATTTCTGTTTTATTCTTTTGGGTTCCAGACCCAAAGGGAACCAAATGGAACCCTATTACTAAGGCTACGCTGTCTGTCCGTAATAGGTAGAAAGTGAAAGTTTCACAGAATATGTACAATAGTTGTATAGGAATGTGTAGTTCTATCCAGACAACAGCAACAAATACTAAAACTAAAACTAAAATTTAAATTTAACATATGGATTTGTACGGGAGCTATACAATCCAATATACCTAGGGTCTTGAAATTTACATGGTTGTTCGTTGGTGGATTAGAGACTCATAGTGTCGAAATCTCATTATGATCGGACCACTAAGTAGAGTACCTCCCATACAAACTCCCCTTTCAAGTTCAAGTTTTTATTAGAAAAACTTTTTTACATTTCCCCCCATTTGGTAGGGAACACTTCGTGTGTGAATCTGACTCACATTTGGCCGATTTTTTCTATATTAAAATAATTAATTTGTATAGTGAAAAGCACCGGAGCGTGCGATGTTGTTATGGTTATCATAATCTTAATGATTTTGTCAACTTACCTATAACAACGAAAGATAAATAAACAACTTCATTTTCTCATGGAATGGAAAGAAAAATTAAATTTCCTCAGAAATGAATGTGAAAATATATTTTAAAATAATAATAATTATGGTAAGTATTTCAAAAATTTATATTAAAAAAAAAGAAGAAGGAAATGTATTACAAGATTTTACATTAAATGAAAACATAAAGTAACTTACAACTCCAAAATATGTAATATAAAATTCCCAGTATCCCGAAGAACAACAATGACAACAACAACAACAACAACGACAATAAAAATAAAAAAGACAAGAAAACAACTAAAAGAAGTACATATCTTCTTTAAATGGTAAATTGTCAGTGGATTCCAACCGACCCGAGCCAATCTGAGCCGAGCCAAAGCAAGTCTTAAACAACATTCACATCATGCAGGTACTCGACGTACTACTGACTGTCCCACAAGAAATTCACTTTAACATTCGCTTATGCCATATGTCTACACCACTTTAATTCACTCCATGCACTCCCCTTCAAAATATTCACCATTTATTCTACTTCATTGTCTCTTTGGTCATTTATTGTACAATAGTATAAAGCAAGCGAAAATGTTAAAAATTTAAGTTAAAAAAAAAAACAAACAATGAAAGATACTCGTAAAGTACAATAGGAGTATGGCGCAGAGAAATCACCAAACCCAAAAAAGTGTAACTTCAGTTTAAATCAAGTAGCCTCTTTATGACAATTACATAAGTAAGTAAGTAAGTACATATATTAAAACAATAATAATAACAATCAAAATGAAAAGAGAAAAAGAAAAAAAACTTAGGGGAAACAAGAAAACAAAACATTTAACTTTCGGCTCCACCGATTATTACTGCACTACATGGGTTTCTTCATCGTCGCCATCATCAAATCAATGGAAAGCTGAAATTAAATACACGGAGTACCAATGAAAAATTAAGTTTAAATAGTCTGTTCTCTGATTATTTTGACTTTTTGAAAGATAGAAATATTGTTCCATACTTTCATATAGATTTCTCTCTCCCTTGGGTTTGTCAATTATGTTGCTTAATACATCATATATGGATATCTTCTCATAGATTTGTTTGAAGGCGACATACCTCAATTAAATTTCAACTTTATATCTCAATAACTAACAGACAAGCAGTCAGTCATGGATGGCTCGCATATCTCCTCATTCTACTTACAATTTCTCTGCATACTAATTCATGTGTCTGTACATAATTTATAAATTTATGGGGCCTTTGATGTCTCACACATGTTAATGTTACAAACATCATGACAAACTGCTAATACCATTTACAATATCCTTGGGTTATAAAATTGTCAATACACGCAAGTGAACAATTGGTTAAATGCAACTGCAAATCCCATAAACAGACAGAAAACTTGTCTGGTAATGATGATGGGCAAATACTTATAAACATTCAAAGAATAAAAAGAGATAAAGGCTAAGAAACAGCAAACAAATGCAATAAAATAAAAGAAGATGCATGTACAATAGTTATGTAAAATGTGGTGTAGAGTGTAAAGGGAATTAAAGTACCATAATTGTTATAAGTACGCTTAACAAACGAGAAAAAAAAAAATAATAATCACAGACCAGTGGTTACTAAACTCTGGTCCACGGTTCCTTGGGGAATCCCTAACTACAATGCTATATGACATTTCAATATTCATTAGCAGGTTTCTTTTTTTTTTTTTATTTTTAATTATAATGAATAAAATTTAAATAAATGCAATCAACAAAAGGTTTGTTTGACCTGTCATTTGTTGAAGGTGCCTAGAGTTCTTAAAGTTCTTTATAAATTTCAATGTTACGAAGGAAAAAAACCAAACTATTTTTATTCAAATCATAGGTTCCCAAACTTATGTCGAGCATAGCTCATAATGAGTTTCAAAAAAATTCTACTGGCTACAAAATTTTTAATTCAAAATCCTCAACGACTCCCAATTTTTCTGAGCCTCCAGCGGCCACATTTATATTTTTAAAAATATGAGGCTTGTTAAGCAAGCCCATGTGATTTTTGATTAAAAAAAATTTTGTTTGTTATTGTTCGTATGTTTAAGAACCGCTGACATAAGCACATAGTTACAAATTATTTGCAAAGAGACAAGTGAATAAAAGAAGAAAAGAAAAGAAAATTACAATCACTTTGTCCAGCTCCCTGAATTTTGCGTAAAAAAAGCAGCGGAAATAGCCTGAGAAGTTTTTAAAATAAAAATTAAAAAAAAAAAAAAAAAGAACACAATAACAACTGAATAGAGCAGCGACTTTTAAATTATCGTCTATGGACTACTAGGGGTGCTTAGATTACCAATTTTTCAACATTTACCAATCAATATTTATTAAAAATATATGTAATGGCAATAACAGATTTGAGAACGGAGTTGAATGTCTATAGTTGGAATGGGATTCACGAAAAAATTTTGCTTAAGAACCGCTGACATAAAGTTTAAAATGCAATTTCAGCTTGGGGACCTCGTATTGTTTGTTATTGTTATATTTGTTAATGCCATCATTGTCGTCGTCGTCGTCTTTGTTGCTTGTTAAGCATGCAATGCATGCACTTTTGTTGACAATGTTGTCGCAACATAAAATATTTGTAAGTTTGTATGTATGTATGTATATAATTTCGCATTCGGATAAAACTTGGTTCGGTTGGTCGATCGAACTCAGGCTCCTATAACTTCGGTTTCATCTGTACACAATATTAATCTGTGTTACACTTTAAAATTTACCTTGAGCTAAAGCCTTGCATTCATTTCGACTTCACCTTTACTTCTTTTCCTTTTTTTTTTTTTTTAACTCTTCGAAGAAGCCGAATGAAGTATTACCATTTTTTTTTAACCTTTTACTGGGTACATTCTATAAATGACAAGAAGACAAATATAACTCAGTAATAGGGCTAAAAATGATGATGAGGTTACATACATGTTACTGAAATTATGTTTTATACTTACACTAGCCTTACCCGGCGTGCGTTGCTGCGTCCCCTGTGCGTGCCCAGTTATTAAAAAAAAAAAAGAAATGGGCCAAGTGCAAGTGAGACTCGTACACGGAGGGGTTTGTATGGGAGGTACTCTTCCTAGTGGTCCGATTTGACTGATTCCAACAAATTTACCGCACCTATGTTAAAAACTTATAGTGTCTAAATTTCAGTTCGATAGAACAAAAAACAGAAAAGTTTTTCCAATAAGAACCTGAATATTAATGGGGCTTTGTATGGTCCGATCAAACTGAAATTTCGACAATATAAGTTTCTGATGTATACCCACCAACCATCCAAATTTCAAGATAGGGGGATTACTGGATCGTATAGCTGCCATACAAACCAAAATGTTTCTTGTATTGGGACCCCTTTAAGTTTTCGAAAATATTTTAGTTTTAGTATTTGTTGCTGATGCTTGATAGAACTACACATTCTCTGAAAATTTCAACCCTCTAGCTATTGCGGTTTTTAAAACATGACCCGAGGACGGACAGACGGACGGACGAAAAAAAAACCTATCCTATCCTATGTCCGTCTCCTGGTTCTAAGCTACCTCCCCACCAATTTTCAGCCAAATCGGTTCAGCCATTCTTGAGTTATAAATAGTGTAACTAACACGACTTTCTTTTATATATATAGATTAAAAAAAAGATCTTACGAAGAACATATGTTTGGAGCAATTACGTTTAATAATTTTTCTACAATTTTGTCAAAACCAGAGGTGGCAAATAACAGTCAACACATATTTTCAATGTGATCTGCCCACTGAAAACCAGATCGGTTTCACACTGCGCAGAACACTTAATTTTGTTATCAGTTGAGCACAGAACAGTGTCAGTCTAAGAATAGCAATTTAATAGGATACTTTGGTCGAGCTTTCAAAAAAGAAATGTTACTGTCTTACAGACCAGAACAATGAATAGGGAGGAAATGCCAAAGCAAGTCGACTGAAGCGCACACAGAGATGCACAATAAACACCATAGAAGATACACAGAAACACTTACTTAATACTTTGCCACTGATCAGAGGATCTTTGCAGTGCCACACCTTTGTTAGACATTCTTTAGGTTTGCGGTATTATAAATGTATGTATGTATATATATGTGTGCGTGTATATATATTGTTTATTAATAATTAACAATTCATAAATCAAAAATGATGATATGCAAAGAATATTCGATTTATGCTCATTCAAAATTTTCAACAAATTCACGAACGCACAATGAAAACAAATGAAAAAGAAATGAACATAGAAATAAAAACGAAAAAAGATATACAATAAATGCATATAAAAACTGTTGACAAATAAAAAAAAAAAAACTTATGAGAAGAAATCGACAACAAACAAATTAAAAACAAAAAAAATGAAAAATTATAGAAAAATACCCAAGCATTTTTTTTTTACTTTTTCTCCTTACAAATACACAGTCAAACAGAGAAAACGAAAGATATGTAAAAAAATTGGCCAAGTGGCTGCTACTCTCCCTAGTGGTCCGATTTGGCTGATTCCAACAAGTGCATAGCGCCTATATCAGAAACCTTATGGCGTGTAAATTTCAGTTCAATAGTCCAAAAAACAAAAAGTTTTTCTAAAAAGAACCTGATTTTTAATGGTGGGTTTGTGGAAAGGTACACCCCCCTAGCTGACCGATTTGGCTGATTCCAATAGATGTATAGCACCTACATATGTTATAAACTTATAGTGTCTAAATTTCAGTTCAATAGTCCAAAAAACAAAAAAGTTTTTCTAACCAACTAAGTTTTTCTAAGAACCAGAATTTTATTGGGGATTTGTATGGGAGGTACGCTTCCTAGTGGTCTGATCAGACTAAAATTTCGACACTATAAGTTTGTAATTCACAGTCACCAGCCAAGCAAAATTCAAGATCGTGGGATTACTGAATCGTATAGCTGCCATACAAGCCAAAATGGGGAACCCTTTAAATTTTTAAAAATATTATTAGTTTTAGTATTTGTTGCTAATGCCCGGTTAGAACTACACATTCTGTGAAAATTTCAACTCTCTAGGTATTGCGGTTCATGAGACATGATCTGAGGACAGACGGACGGACAACGAAATGTCTGCAATATGGTTCTGTTTGGTACCTTTTGAGTACGGTATCCTAAAAAAGTAAAGATACAGAAGAGAAGAAAAATTTTGGATTGTATTGGATTCAAACACGGACACTTCTTTATTCCGTCTTGTCGTTCAAATTGTTAGCAATAGTTGGCTCTTTTATTAATAAAATTGCTTTAATTGTGATACACACAAACCCAAATGTATATACAATAAATATGTATTTATGTATATCCTTACCCACACACAGATATAAACTCTTAGTGAAACATCTTGTACAAAGAATAGAAATTTGTATGTCTATCCATTAACTGCAAGAAACAGAACATCAAATTCGGTTCACTGAAGCTTCCTTTCATCCCGTTGAAAAATGTCCCCTTTCAGTGATCGTAGAAGTATGACTTCGTATGACAATAAAACGCTTTTGTCCCGAATAGTTCAATGGTTAAAAACTGAGAGCTCAACATGCATATGCATATGACAAATCAATTTTCTTCGTCACGCTGATCAGTTCCACCATACAAATATGCTTTATGGGTTTCAGAGTTTATAGTTAATTCTACGCATTGCCAACATCAAGCCAAAGTGATAAAAAAAACTGTTTAAAACTAAAAATAAAATAAAATTAAAGTTTTAATGTAATGTTTACTTTTTTTTTTCATATCAAAGTACTCACAACTATTGTAATTTTTCAAAAGACAAGAAACGCTACTAAATATTATACAACTTGAACCTTTTTTTTACAAATGTGTATTTGCAAACACCTGAAACTCATTGAATGGATGAATATCACTGTATCAGTTTCTCCATATTCACATTAAATTGTTTACTAACTGTGTGTATTTGCAGAGAGTATTCTACTTATGAGCAACTAAACCAAATTAAATATATGATTTTTTACTTTCTTTATTTAATTTATTTATTTCATTTTTTTTTTTTTTTCAATATAAGTTGAACCTAAGTTTCTTGAACTTGGTTTTTTTTGTTTTTGCCCCTTTATCTTGCTTGTGCATTTACAGTCTCTCATACTGCATTTTTTTTGTTGTTGTTGTGGTACTTGTTTTATACCTATACAAAAAAAAAAGAAGAGTGTCATCACTTTATTTGTGATGTTTGTAACCCATAAAATTGTACATCCGAAAGAATCATACTCTCTCTCTCTCAGTTCTTGACTTGAGAATGTGGCTTGAGATTCAATCAAATTTCTTCGATTATCTCATAGTACTAACGCTACCCGGTGCGCGTTGCTTCGCCATCTTGATCAAGTGCATCGAGCGGTTTGTTAAGTACTTTGGACATAACAGAGTTTGTGCTAATGTAGGTTGTAGGTTTTTCGGTCTGGTTTTAAATTCAACGGAGGCTTGAGTGCTGAATGCGCTGTATGTGGATGCCAATGATGCGACCAAAATCGAAGCAATACATTGTGAAACCCACATGACACTGCATTATCAGTCATACTTCTTTCTGATGTCTATGACATTATCGACACCTTGGTTATGTGGTTAATACAGTTCACAGCATTATTTTTTCTGACATTTCCAACAATCATCCTCATATTTCAGCCAATTTACACAAATCCTTAATAAATTATATGCCTATAACCTTTCTCATGAATCATTCCTTCCATTGGTGGAAACCGTATGAAAATACGTTCGATACTTTTTGAGATTATCGCTTTCAGACAGACAGACAGGCAGACATAGCCGAGAGACTTTGTTTTATGAAATATGTAGGTAAACTCCTTATGAAAATTATCACGAATATAATCATTTCTTTGCATATAAAAAGTCTCTTAGTTTTTCAGCTTTTGATTTGAAAATGTGGTTCGAAAATCAGTCACATTTTTCTTTGATTGCATATGGAAATGAGCAGCGTGGAAAAGAGAACGCTTTTTGTATGGAAATACAATGAAAATTCTTCCATTACTGGAAAGTCAGTCCTCAATTTCAAGACTCCAGGATTACTGGATCGTATACCCCCATACATATATTTCGGTCTCAGTTAAGAAATGCTGTATGTGTAATGGCTCTGTATGCTCAATCGCAATAGCATAAGCAAAAACGTTATCTAGGGGTGCGTGAAGGGTATGACAACTTTGAATTAGCCGAAGTTAACCTTCTTTTTTTTTTGATTGTTTTTTTTTCTCTTATTTTTCTTAGTTTTTTAAGTACCTAAAAGTTGACTGTCGTCTGTTGCCGTATTATTATATTTGGTTGTTGCTTTTGTTGCCACCGAATGTATTTTGCCGTGTGCACAAGAACTTCTTGTCGGCCTGCCTGCCGCCTATGCCGACTCGCCTAAGCCTTCCTTCCTGGTGTAGTAGCTCTCATTTTATGTTCTCTCTAGACATTGCCACGTTACATTGCAGTGCAGCACTCAAAACTTGGCCTTATGGTCTCACTGTGCCAAGAATTTTAAATGGCATTTTAATAGTTTCTCTCCTCTCATTTCTCTTATATTGTTGTTTTTTGTTTGTCTTTTCTTTTTCTTTGCTTTTTTATTTATTTATTTTTTTTTTACTTTCTTCTCCATTTTTTTCTTTTGTATTTGTTTTGGTTTGGCTTATTTCATGATGTTTTGGGGCCAGCCAACTCAAGTTGATTTGTCTCATCCAAAATATGTATAAAATTGCTTAAAGTGAAGTCAAGTTGAATTAAAGATTGGCAAACGCCATTAGAAATCTATTGGCTTGGCTCTATATCCGGACCAGACCTAGTAGACTCAAGCATTCATACTGACTGGCTGGCTGACACCTATCTACATTAATGGGCTGAGCTGGGTTGGGGAGGCGTCATATGGACTTCGTTTTCCCTACCTCGTATCACTTCGATCGAATGATTTACAGAAAGCAACACTTGCAATAAAAGATTCGAAATTGGTTTCGGGATTCAGTTTGTCCTCATCGTCATAGACTTCTTGTGGTGTGACTGACTGACTGACTGGTAGCAATGTGTAGTTCGATGCGATGCGGTTGCTTGCTTGTGTTGCTTGTGGGACTCATTTATTATTTTTTTTCCTTATGGTGATACTTTGGATATGGTTCTCTAGCCTTAGGTTGCTGCATACCGCATGTGTGGTTGTGATCGTGGGGTAGTGAGTTAGTGTGTCCTTTTGTAGTTTGACTGTTCGTTTAGCAAGTTACTGTCATGTCAATCTAATCCAATTCCAATTTGAATGCTATCAAACAACATTCATACACGTCTGCGTCTGTATCTTTTTCTGGCTGTTGCTATACATATATAGTATCTTTCTTGGTCCCTGAGGGTGTCTTGTTTGTAAGCTTGTTTTTTGTGTTGCATGTGCTGCAACCAGTCAAATATGAAGTCGCGCAGCACCATATCAATCAAAACTTCACACTTCTCTACCCGTTTTATCCACTTGCGATGACTTCAAAGAAAACAACAACCATACGAACAACAAACAACAATAGCAACATTGTTGCCAGTTTCGTGTTCTGTACTCTTAATGTCGTTGTTGTTGTTTGTATTTACGGCATTCTCTATCTATTTGTTGACTTCTTCGATTTTTTTTTTTTTTTTTTTTTTGTTGTTCATTCTATATGTAATCTGTCAGTTCCTTATTTTATTGTCGCTGATACATTTGATAAAACATCTTGCTTTGTTGCCTTTTGTTTGTTCCCTTCTTGCAACATAACTTGAATTTATTTTTCATTTTTTGTTTTGTTTGTGTTCTTATTTCTATTAAGCTACTGTTGCCCTATGCAAACATTTGAATGTAATATTTAAAATATCATAGAAATCGAAAAAGGGAGAAAATCTGTTAAACAACAAACAATTCTTGTAAATATTCTAAAACAAAAACAAAAAAAAAGAAATGTAAAATGCACGCAAAACTGCAAATATACAAAGCATTTGTTTGTATCTTTTACTATGTTTCCATAAGAAATCTTATTGCCACTTTGTTTCAGTTGCTCTTATCTGCTAAACTACTTACTAACGTTCTCCTTCTCTTCCCCTGATTCCTGACATTTTTTTATATTTTTTTTTATTTTTTTTTTATTTTAAAAAGATAGTTAAGAAAACAAACTAGAAAAATGGACCAAGTGCGAGTCTGACCCTTACAAGGAGGGTTCCGTAACATATTGTGGTTTGATTTGACTGATTCCAAAAAAATATACCGCACATATATCAAAAACTTATAGTTTCTAAATTTCTGTTCCACAGAATAAAAAACTAAAGAGTTTTTCGAATAAGAATCTGAATTTTAATAGGGATTTGTATGGGAGGTACCCTCCCAAGCTAATATCAGTTTCTGATGTATAGCCACCAATTATCTAAATTTCAATATCATGGAATTACTAGATCGTATAGCTGCAATACAAACCAAAATGTTTCTTGTGTGTTCTTAAAGGGGTCCCAAGTTTTCGAAAATATTTTAGTTTTAGTATTTGTTGCTGATGCCCGGATAGAACTACACCTTCTGTGAAAATTTCAACTCTCTAGCTACGATAATGAAGTCTCTGCAATATGGTTCCTCTTGATACCCTTTGGGTCCGGAACCCTAAAAATTAACATTGCAAGAAAAACTAGCAAAGTGCAATAATTTTGATTAATACAAGCATTTACAGAAAAAAAAGAACAACTTATCAACATAATAAAGTCCCCTCATTGAAAGCTTAAATATTTCTGAGATCGAAAAATGAGTTTTTTATGATGAGGTTGAACTTGCACTGGTCGAATGTCTGACAAGCTGTCAACAATATCTTTTAAAAATAAACTTTGAGAAAAAAGAATTCATCTCAAATAGTGGGGATCGTGTGGCCCTTCTTTTTATTTTTACCATATAAGGCAAAGAAATAAGTCGTAAGTCAGAATTTTGTTATCCTGTGAGAAAATTAATACCTGCAGACGGGACTTACGAAGATATTACAAACCGGATAAACAACATATGTATCATATCACCTAACACCAAACTTCGTATATTTAGTTCCAACATAACACGTGGCTGCGAGTCTTGGTCGCAGGCAACAGTACTTACCCAAGAAGCTGCCTGCATGAAATTCTAAAGATCTAGAGGCCTCGCATGATCTCTAACCAATACCTACTTAAGAAGCCCAACGAACTTCCTAGTAATCAAGCGTAGACAATTTTAATGGATACATATTACGCAAAGCTTTCAATGATGTATGTAGGTCAGCTCTGAGTAAAACCCACAAGGTTCGACAAACTGCAGAAGACCGAAAACGTCTTGAAAACGTATGGTGGACTCTTATTTGATGAACTCCAATACCAACTGGAATACTTTGAAGCTTCTCGCACAAAACTGGAGAGACTTCCATACTTTGGTTTTGGTCTTACGCTCTAATCGGAGTTAATAGAATTGATATACTATGTCCGTATATTATCTTAACCAATGTACAAGTACCACACGGTTACTCGAATTTTTAACTAAAACTCATGTTCCTGGGCTTGATGGATGAGTCAGATTTTAGAAGTAATTAATAATAATAATACAAGTATAATATGAGTATACAAATGAATAATAAAAATATTTTATCAATCACTAAACCTCCTGGCAACCATATTAAATGCCCGGTCAATAGGTGTGTATGGATATTTGAGCATAAACTGAGAAGAAAATCTCTTTACTATGATAAAACATTCTGTGATCATTACAATTGACTTGTTTTATGTATTCTGGCGAATAGACTTCGTACAGAGGATATTCAGGAAGATTAATAGACATGCCGTGATACATTCCTATGACTCAAGCCTCTTGAATCCATGATATGAAAGCTAAAGGTGGTTGTGCCACAAAACGTCCATCAAAGATACTAAGTATTAAACATGCTTAGTCGCAAACATCGACTTCATTTTGACTAGTGACAAATCACATTTATTATTCTTCAGTTTCTCTTCATCGCGTTCAATTTCGTTCTTTTGGGATTTTTCCAGAAATTCGCGTTTCTTATGACGTTTCAATTTCTTGATCTGCTTCTCCACTTCAGTCTTTAGTTTTTGATATTTTTGCGTATGTTATACAAATAGCCCAGATAGACCCTCTCCCAAGAATGCCGTGCATATTGAAATAAAAACAATTAAAATTGTGTCCAACCACATAATGAATGCCCCACGTTTACCATGTTCCATGTCTTCCATTTTAACTTTTGAGATACAATTAATCTTGTTGCCATCTTTTCTTTTCTCCTGTTTTGTTTTATTAAAGTTTATTTGTGAGTGAGTGTACTCATTCTAGAAATCTATTATTTCACTCACCCTTTACTTCATTTATTCTTTCCTTTATCCAATTTATTGATTCACTTTAAGCATAAATAATTAGATACATGAATTTTTTATATCAAGGTGATGTTTTGTGGCTTTCTTTCTTTCCCCGTGTATACAAAACAAAAACAAAAAAAAAAATAATATGCTAATTAACTCAATAAATGAAAATGTCATTAAGAATTCCGCCTGCATAAAAAACAAAATAAAAATTTCATAGGAAAAATCAAAATCAAACCAAAGAAAAAAACACAAAAAGAAATTACTAAACTAAATTCAAATGGAAAAGAACAAATAAAAACCATACTATTGATATAAGTATGTATGTGTACGTGTGTGTGTATGAGAGAGAAAAAGAGGGAGCTGTGATGGCTCCTCATCAGAGTGGGGTTTACTTGTTTTTTAATGAGTTCATTTGTCGACTTTTACATAATAAATGTAATTCTAGATGAGAAAGCCGAAATCAGAAAAGAAATTATATTGCTTTCGCTTTGGAAAACATGACCACATGTCATTCATAATTTAACAGTTTTTAAATTACCTAAAATTTCACATTAAACGAAAAAAAACTATAATAGAAGAAATTATACGTTTGAAATTTGAAAAATGAGAATGTAGACACACACACACACACACACCACATGGCATATTATAATAGATTAAACAAATAATACTACATAATACCTAATTTCTTATATGTATATGTATGTATATGTATATAAAACATTCAGTAGACATACATACATAAGACGTCTTTCATTTATCCATCTGTCCCTAAACAAAAAAAAAAAAAAAAAAAAAAAAAACACATGCATCTCAAATACACTATACTATAATATTGTAAGTAAGTCGGCCCCCCCTCTATCACTCACTTATTCCCTCACACTCATTCATTTGTTCACTCATGCATGCATTCATTCATTCACTCGGTCATGCACTCATTTGATAGTTCAACACGCAAAGCCCCTTAATAAGAGAATTTATACTTACGTTATTGCAGAGTCTCGTCCTTTACTTGTGTTCAGTTCAGTATCATAATTTTGAGTTCTTATAAATTTAACTTTCACTACAATGCAACGACTACAACGTGTGGAATTGCATATTTTACGGCAAGGAACAAGAAAGAAGGGCGAGTGAGTGAGAATACTAAACCAAAATACGAGTATATGCGGCACCATGATGATGCAACAACAACCATTTTACTTTGCTGCTGTTGCTGCAGATACTGATGGTTATCCATTTCTTTTCCCTTCATCAATATTCTCGTCTACCTTTTATTCTCAAAGTAGTAAATGCCTAAATGTCTATTAGAACTCTAATAAATTTTAGTTATTGCCACGCGACTTTTTCCATTGACGTCATCATTCTCTTATGTGAGATAATAATGCACTTAAGCTGCCTTATTGATCTAGTTGCACGTACGTACATTACATTACATTCATAAAAAAAAAACAAAACAAAAACAAAGAAAAAATTAATAATACGAATTGCAGATATTATCGGCTTATTCATTGTTTATGTGTTTCTAAGCTTCTTAAACCATTTTCATTGCTTATAGGGTTTACCACTTGTGGTACTCTTAAACTCATAATATCACAGAATTTAATTTGAATTCAAAAAAAAAATATATGCAGTAAAATATTTTATTTATCAGTTACACGTGTGTATATCCTCTTTTACTATTCTATCTATCTATCTATTATATCTTTACCAAACACTTTGAGAATTATCCATTGTTCGAAGTAGTTTCAGTTTTCTTTGCTTTACAACTTCAACGGATCACAAATATTGATCCTTTTAGGGCATAGATAATATTAAAAGTTACATGTTGCCAGAAAAGATGGAATATTATTCTTGCAGTACGAGGTGTATAGAATAACTATTATACATATAAGTATTTATGCTTAAATTTTAACTATTCTTTATCAGTATCTTCACACGACAATCTAATCAGATCACATATTTGTATTATTTTTTTAATGTGATTGTTCGTCCTCGGCATCATCTTCAACGTCTCTGTAGCCAGTATATACAATCAAACTTCCATAACACGAATCACCATAATGCACAAACAAAGTTCGACTCATAAAGACTTCAAGTTATAAGATTATTTATTAGAACTAGTGATTTTTAGGGTTCCGGACCGTAAGGGTACCAAAAGGAACCCTATTACAGAGACTTCGTTGTCCGTCCATCCACGGGTCATATCTCATAAACTGCAATAGCTAAAGAGTTGAAATTTACACAGAATGTGTAGTTCTACCCGGGCATCAGCAACAAATACTAAAACTAAAATATTTCCAAAAACTTAAAGGGGTCCCCATACAAGAAACATTTTGGTTTGTATGGCAGGTATACGATGCAGTAATTCCACGAACTTGAAATTTGGATGGTTGGTGGCTTTATATTAGAAACCTATATTGTCGAAATTTCAGTTTGATAGGATTTCTAGGGAGGATACCTCCCATACAAACCCCCATTAAAATTCAGGTGCTTATTAGAAAAACTTTTTTGGTTTTTCTTCTATCGAACTGAAATTTAGATACTATAGGTTTTTGATATAGGCGCTGCACATCTGTTGGAACCAGCTAAATCGGCCAACTAGGAGGGGTACCTCCCATACAAACCCACCATTAAAATTCAGGTTCTTATTAGAAATTTTTTTTGTTTTTTGGACTATTGAATTGAAATTTAGGCACTATAAGTTTCTGATATATGCACGGTACATCTGTTGGAATCAGTCAAATCGGACCACTAGGGGGAGTACCTCCCATTCAAACCCCAATCTGGTATGTAACGCTCCGTGTACAAGTCTGACTCGTACTTGGCCCATTTTTTGTTTGTTATTTTTTTTTTTGTTTTCACTCAATCATGATCAATTAATTTCAATTTTTCTAGGTAAAGTTACTTTCTTTAAATATTCAGTAATTTTAATTGAAATATCTCTTTTGCATAATTTTTGTTAATTTCAATGAAAGTAATTTTGTAATAATCGTCAGTCAATAGTAAATTTGAATTTAAAATTTCAAGTAATTTGCAACATGATTCTTGAAGGTCTGTTGTCTGTCGTTATCAACACCATTCCATCATATTGTACTATAAATCTGATTTACTGGTGGGCTATGTGCAGGTCTCAATTAATAGAATCAACTTTACCGATGTATGCAGATATTCAAGTTAGAGAAGTTCGAGTTATGGGTGAAAAATTAAATAGAATTTTCTATCTAAACCATAAGCTCGCAGAGCTCAATGTGGGCGATGGTCGAAATATGTTTGGGAACTCATAGTGTAAATGCTACTGCAACTTGATTTAATTTAAGATATAGAAAAATCGAAGTTTGATTGTTCTTCTTTTAATAAAAAAAATAATTTTCTGTAGCGATTTTATTTAGTTTCATATCAAATTTAAAGAAAACTCATTGTTCTCTTAACTGATCTCAAAATTCATATCAGAAAACCATTTGATTGAATTGGATTGATGAATAGGCTGCACATTATTCGGCTTATACGTAGTTATTTTCTTTACTTTATATCCATCCACACCTGATAAATGCTACACAAAGTTTTAACAAACGATCTTCAAAATCATTTTCTTGATGCATATTCATTTCTCATAAGGCAACCCACCTGTAACTTTTGTGTTAAAATGATTAGTTTTTTATAGAATCTTTCGGATTAACTTTAAAATTGCCTCTGGGCGATAAAAAACTTTATCCACCAAATAGACCTTATATAATAGGCATGGGAAAAATAGTATGGCTAAACCAACATTAGCCTCTCTCAGTTATTGGAATTAAGTTCTTATAGTGGCAATCAATTCTTTTAGAACTTTGTCTACTCGTATGTATTGTATTTGGCTTACATTATTTATACTCATATACTCGTATATTTGAATCATTGCATTGACAAAAGGTACATTGAATAATCTATGTCTGTGGATCTGCGTATGGGTTTAGGTATGAACGTGTCTTTGCATACCATTCATGTGCATGAATGACAAACATTTTACGACAAATTTAAACAAAAAGCACAACAAATGCGCCTCAATGTATGCAAAGAAAAAGAATACTCATACTCAAGTATCTCTACACTATACTATCCTTCTCTACCGCACCCCACCGCACACACATCTTTACACCTTCACCTCTACTATCTTTTACTTTGCTCTGCATATACATATATTTGTGTGTGTGTGTGTGCGTGTGTGTTGGTAGATACATAAGTGTCGCTCGCTGATGGTTATGAGCAACACACTTGAAAAATAAGAAGGGGAAAAAATGCTCTCATTCTCCATGTTTGTACGCGTTCTTCTATTCCAATGTTGCATTTTGCTGATGGCGACGACACAACGAGGCTTCGCTGTGCTTGACTTGGCTGCTGCTGTTTTCCTTTTCGGTTCCATTCATTTTGCTTTGGTTTAGTTTAGTTTACTTGCTTTCTATACTCATCTCAAGTATTTTATGCGGTTTTCAACAACAGCAAATGCAATACCAGCAGCATCAGAATCAACAACAACAACAACAACAATGCACACACCAAAAAGAAGAGGGTTGCCCATTTCTCTTCTTACCTGCCCTTCGCTTAGCAGCGCTTCGCTTCCCTGCCCAGCTCTAGTCTCTTATACTGATGTTGGTTGGTGACACACTTTCCTATATCACTTTATACTTTACTCAACTGTACTGTACAGTACGATACAATATTGTACTGTATATGATGCACTCACACTCACTTAGGCCTCATTCACGCGTGTTCACTCCTTGGCGCTTGGTAGGTGACACTAAGTGCTGTAAATTGAGAGCATCCAACCAACCAACCAAACAACAACGTCATGAAAGAAAGATTAAAAAAAAAAAAGAAAAAAATTAAAATGAAAATAACAAACACAAAAAAAAGAATATATCCAAAGAATATAACAACAACTGCATAAAAGGAAAATAGTCCAACTAGTAAAAAAAAATAAATGTGCTGAAAAGTGTCTTTGCATTTCAAATGGTTTAAATGAGGCAAAAATTTGCAAAAAGCCCATAAAAAAAAAAAATAAAGATAAATATTGCTCACCTATAACGCTTTATTCCAGCGATTCTTAAACTTATTTAGTACACGGATTCACTTTTGAACGACTGTCCAACTCTAGGTATACATGCCCTTCTTATAACTTTATTGGTTGCTTAATAATCCGCGAAGAGCAAGCAAATTGATTTGTTTTTTATTATTAATCTTTTAAAGAACTTTAGGAATTTAAGGACAGCGAAGTGTCTCCTATTCACCGGGTGGAAATTAAATAGAAAATCAATCAACCACAGCTTAAAAACCGCTGCTCTATTCTTTGTACGAAATTCATTTTATTCATGTGCTGTGAAATGCCTTTTTGTTTACAATCAAGAATATTCTATAGACAAATCCACTTCCATCAGCATCATTTAAAAAATCCATTTAACTTGGCACTTTTTTCGTTTGAAGTTCTTCGTGCAGTGACCTCCCAAACTTAAACAAATGGGCATTTGCATTCCATTTGATTGATCAACAGGTTTTTAAATAATTTTCTTTTTGCAAAAAAAAAATTTCTTGCATTTTAATAAGCAAACCTCCGCTCGATGAATAAAGATGGAATACAAATTTTATGGTGTCCAAAATAAAAGGAATTTCTGCAATGTAGGTATATATATAATATTAATACATAATGATGATAATGGTCATCTGAAAAATGAAATTAATATTATTACTTCATAAAAAAACTAATATTATAACAAAAGGACTTTTCCTTTTATTTGGGTTCCGGACCCAAAGGGTAACAAAAGGAACCCTATTGCAGAGACTTCTTTGTCCGTCCTCAGGTCATATCTCATTTATACATATAAACCGCAATAGCTAGAGAAATGAAATTTTCGCAGAAGGTGTAGTTCTATCCGGGTATCAGCAACAAATACTAAAACTAAAATATTTTCAAAAACTTAAATGGGTCCCCCCCATACAAGAAACATTTTGGTTTGTATGGCAGCTATACGATCCAGTACTCCCACGATCTTGAAATTTGTAAGGTTGGTGGCTATACATCAGAAACTTATATTGCCGAAATCTCAATTTGATCGGACCACTAGGGAGGGTACCTCCCATACAAACCCCCATGAAAATTCTGGTTCTTATTAGAAAAACTTTTTTGTTTTTTGTTCTATCTAACTAAAATTTAGAAACTATAAGTTTCTGATATAGGCGCAGTATATATGTTGGAATCAATCAAATTGACCTCCAAGGAGGGGTACCTCCCATACAAACCCCCATTAAAATTCAGGTTCTTATTAGAAAAACTTTTTTATATTTTGTTTTAGCGAACTGAAATTTAGACACTATAAGTTTTAGATATAGGCGCGGAATATTTTTTTGTAATCAGTCAAATCAAACCCCAATCTGGTACGGAACGCTCAGTGTACGAGTCTGACTCGTACTTGGCCCATTTTCTTTTATTTGGGTTTGCCATGCAAAACGTTTGTCATTTGAAAACCTTAAACGTTGATCTCCAGAAATCCCGCATCCAATACACCATAAACAACTGTACTGTACTGTATGTAGAGCTTTCAAAATACATATGTATATGCGATAAAATAAGTGAATCTTCAATCTGGGAATGTTTGATCCAAGTTGAACTTAAGCTTACCATGAATAGAGTGTGTATTTGTTAGAATTTATAATGATTTATTATAAGATTTATTAGCTGCCTCAAAAACAGTTAGAAAGTCAACAGATCGATCACTTAAAATTACAGAACGATGAAGCAAAATTTATAGAACATGTGATATTGATTTAGTGATGCAAACTGATTTTTGATTGTAACGATTACTTCAATTTATGTTTATTAGAAAATATCCATTAAACTTAAAAAATGTGTATTCATAATGATAATAATTTTGTCATTCACTCGATGCGAAGCGATTGTTAAGAGGTTAACAGACTACAATACAAAAGAAGCCAATTTCAGATACAATATCTGTTCGCATTGTCGTTGCTTGTATTTTGGTTAAGACAAAGGTTAGTTGGACACTAGGCATTGTTTGTTTGTCTGTCTGTCTGCCTGTCTGTCTGTTTATTTGTCGACCGTCATACGACCATTAACTCGTATTATTGCTGCAATATTGTTTGAAATGGTTTACTTATATTCTGCGGTACATCTTGGCTTTGCATGGCTTGACTTCAATTTAATTTGAGTGAGTTCAGCTAAGTTGACTTGTGTTGGATATCATGCCACAAACAAAGCAAGTCATAAAATTACTCATCTTCTATCTACATAAAACATACATGCATACACATATACATGTGTATACCAATATTAAGGTGCATAAATTTGTTATTACTCCCCTCAATATTAATGCAAGATCGAGCATAAAGAGGATGTCTGTCAAGACAAAAGATAACCACAAGACCGCACGACATACAAAGTATCATATTCATCATTATCAACAACAAAAACAATAACATTAATATCATTATTATAAACAATATCATCATTACAAACATCATCTTATTCATTATCATAATCGTTGTCATTGGGAACAAAAAGAACAACGATGTCATCATCATCATCATTATCATAATCACAGATGAGTGTGGCTCAAAATTTCTTAATCTTTGCCTCTATTATTATATTTAACTTAGTTGCATATCAACAGAATGTGCAAACCGTTTATAAAAACAACATGACTGCTACTATTGTCGCAACTAAAATTCTTGTTAGTCATGTTTAAAGCAAAACCATAATCAAGTCATCACCGTCAAGTCAAGTCAAGTCCAGTCCTTTTGATCATAACAATATACATACGAATAGCTCACTAGCAAAGTAAACTGACTTACTGAATAAACTTTTGGTTTGTTCCAATTGAACTAATCTTATACTTATTACACCATAATACTCACCCACACCCAACCCATCGGTTTGCTATTCTCTCCTTTAGTGGTCTCATCTTTCAGTCAAACGCACGTTTTCAATTTAACGCTTGCATTATTTTACTTGATGCTGCAGTTACTGGTGAAGGAGGGACGGACTATCACACTTGATCGCTTTTACATTACGAGTAGGTACATATACATACATATATATATATCATCCTTGTTCTCTCGTTTGGCTAACTGACTTGGCTTGCTGGCTGGCTGCTGCAACATATTTGTGGCAAAAGCGTGTTATTTGAAAACCATTGTCCATCACTACCTCTGTACACAGATACACACACACATATGTACGTACACTCATACGCATACTTATTCATTCATGTGTATCGCAGTGTATGCCATATAAAGCCAGTGAGAAATATGAGGAGAGAAAGGTAGAAAAAGCCACAATTACTTACAGGTGACAAGTTCAATTTGTAATGGCTGAATAGAGGAAAAGGGGCCAGGGCAGTAGGGATGGAGGAATGAAGCGAGGGCAACAATACTAACGATATTTGAAATGTTGAAAGCACACAAATGTTGAACAAAGTAGTTGTCGTCGTTAGTCCCAAAAACACATATACTTGCATACCTACATTTGTATACGATATACGAGGGCAGTTAGATAAGTCTAGATAAGTGAGCTTTTGCCCGTGTAATTAGGTTTGCTTCTGTCAATTACCATTTGTTAATACAATACATAGATTGTGTTTGTTAGATATTTTAAAAGTAGACAACGAAACATAGATCCAACACAACATACCAGAGGTCGAAAATCAAAGCAGTGGACTGGTCCGGGTGAATGTGCCCACAAAGTCAAAGATGGAGCTGTCGGCCAACAAGGTCATGGCGATATTGTGTTCAAAATGCACGCGGCGTCATTCCCATTGATTTCTTTGAAAAGGGTATGACAATCACCGGCGACTATTATTTTGGACAGATTTGGAAATTTATTTGTTTATGATGGTTGGCATGGCAAAAAACCATAAATTGGATCTGCTACCCCATCCAGCATATTCTCCAGTTTTTTTTCTTATTTCCAAACATGAAGAAATTGTTCGGCGGTAAGAAGAGATCATCACTGAAACAAATGCCTTTTTTAAGGACTTTGAGAAAACTTATGGTTTTTGATAGAAAAACGCTGGACTAAATGCATCAAGCTAAAAAGTTAGGAATAAAATGCTTGACTTAGGTATATATCTGCCCTCGTTTGTATAACTTTATGGTGCATTTGGCCAGCAGCAAATGGTTTGGTCAAATTGAAATCAAATTACAATAAAATCTAGGAAACCTTTGACTTGTTTCCTACACAGTTGCCTAAAGTCGTTGATATTTTTGCTACTATAACTTCAGAATAATATTTTGCTTCTTGTTCTATTTTTATTTTTTTTTTTTTGTGTTAGAGTTTTGCCTTTAAAATTACTAACAAATTTCCATTTAAATGAAATACAATATGATGCGAATGATATTTTAAAGTATTTTATGATTTTATAAAATCAAAAACAAAAAGTGCATTTTTAAAAGTGGAAACGAATTCAACTAAAATTTTAGAAGGTTTGACATTAAAAATGTAAATAAATCCAACCACTTTTTGGTCTCTTATATCGAATGATGGACAGAAAACAAAAATGATGAAGCTCTATCTAAACATTTGCAATTCTTATTTCAAAAAAATAATGAAATCAATTTCATACAATGAACTAAACTTCATTTTTATTGGGTAGATGTAATATTCTGTATGCTGTTTGTGTTATTGAAACTCTTCAACTTTTGACAATTGTTTTTTGTGCATTAGAAAATAATTTGCCTCTGTATCCATCCCAAATGTAACAAATTATTGCCATTGAACAATGTACAATTTGTACAATTTTTTTTCATATTGAATATCAAAATTTAAGAGACTCTCAATAAGTCGCATGCTTTACAAATATCAATGATAAAGTGTTGATTAATAAAAAAAAAAAAGAAAATATAAATTATATGCAAAGTGTATTCAAAATCATTGAATTTATGGAGAATCATTTTCCCAGAAGAATATTAAATAAAATGAAAATTATCAAAAATGATTTTATCATTAAAATATTTTTATATCTACATGCAGATAATTTTTCGTTAAAAAATATATATATAAATATTTATGCAATTGCAATTGTTGCTTATTGTAGTTTTTATTCAATTTTTCTTTCTTTTCTGCTAAATTTGTTAATATTTCAAATAAATTTCACAAACAAAAATAATAAATACAAAAATTCTGAAAAATTAATAAATAAATAAATATTCGTGTTTCGGCCACAGAAAAACAAAAAAAAAAATATATAAAATAAACCACTAGTCAGTTATGTATATATTAAATTTTTAATGGAGACCAACAACAGAGACAAAGTAAATTTTTCTCAGTTGAATCGATTCTACAACATCATTTATACTACAACCATTGTACAAGTATAGTACAATAGTATAGCAGCATGACTCCAGTGTATTTTTTATTTATTATTCCTGTCTTAACTTTCTATTTTTTTTGTTTTTGTATTTTGTTTTTTTTTTTTTTTTTTAGAATTTTCTTTTTCATTTTGATATTTTGTTTTCAATAACAAGAACTAAATTTTGCAAATTGGTTTCTTTCTTCCTTTCAATGTGCATTTGGTTTTATTTTTCTACATTCAGTATTATTTATTATGCAATATAAACATTGTGCAATATACGAATTTATTTGCTATTGCAATTTTTTTTCACCACCAAAAATATTTCCACAGAAGATCTAAGTAAAAACTAACAATCAACACAAGGGAACATAACAAAATCAATGATTTTGACCAATTTCAAAATTGCCCACAATAAACGCGTCGGGAAAACTAACTAAACTAACTAGACTAGCAATGCAAATATTAAATATTTAACACACACAAAAAAAAAAAATAAAATAAATAAATAAATAAAACTGGCAAATTGCAATTGCAATATGCAAAAAACCAAACCACATCACACCAAAGCTTAAATACACTTCACATTTAGTATTATGTACATACAAGTATGTTATGTGTGTCGAAAAATTGAAGGTACTGTTTTCTTTTTAATTGATTCTCGTGATAATTCTTATAAATTCAACTAATGTATTTATTAAAAATATATATCAATACTAGGGTATCCTGCATGACGTCGTACGGCCAATCGGATTCCTTAAACTTCACTTTCAGTAGAACGCAAGTGGATTGGGCCATACCTACAGTTGCGGTTTCGCACCATCGCTATTAATAAGTTGAATTGCAATTCTGGTATTTCATTTTTGCTTCCCGCTGCACTTTAATTTGGCTAAATGGATAGTCAGTCACATTAATAATTCCAGTGACTTACCAAATCCACAACAATGCACAGCTCCCTGGTCTTGCCTTAAGTGTTATTGTATTATTGAGTCCTTTAATTTATTCAAAACTAACTGTAGTACATTGCGCAGAATCAGACAAATCAAATGCAGTATTTGATCTACCAATTTCTCGACAACAGCGTCACATATCGAATCCAAAAGTACTCTGTTATGTTCAAGGCTAAAACCAACCATGCACGCATTCACAAAATGTCATTGCAATCAGATGAACGAACGGTATAGCCGCGCATAAGACTCAATATGAACACACATAAGAGAAGTTCAGTGACATACACACTCACAGAAGAATTATATATATAAAGATTGTGAATCTAAACCATTCTCAGATCCCCTTGAACACACACAAAAAATTTCATCAAAATCGGGCCAGTCGTTTAAGAGTAGTTCAGTGACATACACACTCACAGAAGAATTATATATATAAAGATTTTACACATACTTTAATATCCTGTCTTTTAAAAAAATAAAAATTAAATGTCCAACGTCTCTGTATGTAAAAATATGAGGTTTTAAAAACATTTAAGTAAGGATGTGCTATTCAAGTTGTGTACAGAATATTTGTGTGACCACTTTCTACTTGGAATACCGACGGGATCGGCCGTAAGTCAATTTGACTTTCTTATGAAAAGATGATGTACATGACTTATCCAGACTGTTTTATTTTCCATGACTTATATATTCAATGACGATATTATCAGAAGTTACTTTCAATACTCACAAGCTTTAAGGAAAAATCTGAAAATTAAAGGGTTGATAAGTTTGGAAAAAAAAATAACAGAACATTAACGCCATCATGCTCCATTTGTAAATCTATTGATTCTAGTAGAACTTTCAAGAACTAAAAATAAGTGTTCATATTTCCTTTAGCTCAAAAACTAATTTCATTTTTTTTTTCCTTTTCTTTTTTTTTTACAGATTCTATTCAACAAATTCAAGCGCCACGTTTTACAACTCATCCTTCGTCATCAGGCTCAATTGTCAGTGAAGGTCGCACCAAGATTCTACAGTGTCATGCATTAGGTAAGTGATGTTAACATTCGACAAACAGTATAGCAAAAATCTATTTAAAAAATATAAAAATTGATTATATAAATATTTAATGAGTCAATAAATTGAAAAATGAAAAGAAAAAGAAAAATTGAAAGAGAAGAGTCTTTGCCACTAAGAAAAAAACAATTTTTCCACAACTTTTATCGGTCATCTATCGTTTTGTATCGAAATAGTTTGTTATTAATAAGTAAAATTGAAACTTTAAACGAAAACATTTTTCCAAGTACTTTATGGGGCTTCCACAAGAACAACACACACACACACACACAAATGTTTGCCCAGTGTAGGGTGTACGATTATTTGTAGTGTGTGCATGTATATGACTTTATTTGAAATTCGAAATGGAATTTTCAATTTGAAAAAGAATTAGAATTTCCCAACTTAAAAAAGATACAGTTTTTATCTAAATAGAATAAAACATAACTGTGGTAAGAATTTTCTAAGAATTTACTATAAATTAGAAGAGCACTTAAGGGCTTAAACAGATTTCTGCAAAACTGTTCAAATATACTGAATTTTTTTCAAAAAAAGCACAAATGCAAAATAAAAAACAAAACACCAAAGAGAAATGAATTCGAAATTGTATAAAAGAAAGACAATGGATGCTTATTAGGATAAGTATGAAGATGAAAATGAAAATGATAATGATGATGTCTTTCTTTGTCATATAGACAGAAATAAACTATACTGTACTGTACTTCTTGAGTTTGCCTCAAGCATACTACAGTTTGCAAAGAAAGCACTGTGGTGCACACTTATTTATTTTCTCTGACCAATGACCACCGACCGACCGACCGACCACCAAGATGGTTAGTATTTTAGTATGTACACACCGAATGAATGAAACAATGAATAAAAAAAAACCTTAAACGATAATGAAGACGCTCAAGTATTACCAGTAACGGGTTTCATATTACTAACTTACCACACATGGCAACCAAGTGGCAAAAGTAGCTGTGTCCTCAACTACAATGGCATGTTGTATGAATATGTTGTAAAGATGTATTCTAAATATATGAATTTACTTTACTGACTGAACCCTTTTTTACATTGCTTGTATGAAAATGTCTGAAGCAGCAGCAACAACAACAACAACAATAATAATAATGAAAGTAGAAACTAATGAAGCGTCATTGGTCTTTTCTTAAACTTATCCGGCTTGAGTATTGCAAGTAAAGTTTTAAGGATTTTCAAAATGGTTTCAATTAACACAAAAATGAACAAAATTTTTACAGCGGGGAAAATATCATCCTAACAAAAATAAAAAACCTCCTTTAAATATGGGGAAAAAGCCACAAAATCCGTTTTGCTTAATTTACTACTAAGTATAAGTTAGTTTAAAACAGACACATTACCTATGCAAAGGTTCTGGATCGTTCTGTACAGGTCTGCTGGAAAAAAAAAAAATACGTAAGCTAAATAAGTAAATCCTGGCTAAGCTGGCTACAGATTCTACAGAGAATGTGTTGAAACCTCACTTTACGTGATAACGAAATGTGGAGCATTGATGCATGAGAAGTTCAATTAGTAAAACAAAATGAAACTCCTCATATGGATCATTCCATTTCGTGTGTAGCGTAAATAAAAATTTTCACTTTGTTTATGAATGTATGGTATGTATAATGTAATGTCAATCCCAAACGATAGAAATGATGAACAAAGTCAGTAGAACCAGATCCTTAAATACCAAAAACTACTATCCATGGATGCAAGTGCAAGATGTAAATTTTCTGGAATTAAATAGGTGTTCCTTATATATATAAGGAACTTAAAACTTCCTTTACCGACCACAGTCTTTTAGGGTTCCGGACCCAAAGGGTACCAAAAGGAACCCTATTGCAGAGACTTCGTTGTCCGTCCGTCCGTCCTCGGGTCATATCTCATGAACCGTAATAGCTAGAGACTTGAAATTCTTACAGAATGTGAAGTTCAATTCGAGCAACAGCAAAAAATGCTAAAACTGTAATATTTTCAAAAACTTAAATGGGTCCCCATACAAGAAACATTTTGGTTTGTATGGCAGCTATACGATCCAGTACTCCCACGATCTTGAAATTTGTAAGGTTGGTGGCTATATATCTGAAACCTAAGTTGTCAGTTTAATCGGATTACTAGGGAGGTCACCTCCCATACAAACCTTCATTAAATTATTAGAAAAACTTTTTTGTTTTTTGTCCTATCAAACTAAAATTTTGACACTATAAGTTTTGGATATAGGTGCTATACATCTGTTGGAATCAATCAAATCGGCCACCTGGAAGGGGTACCTCCCATACAAACACACCATTAAAATTCAGGTTCTTATAGAAAAACTTTTTTGTTTTTTGGTCTATTGAACTGAAATTTAGACACTATAAGTTTCTGATATAGGCGCGGTATATTTTTTGGAATCAGTCAAATCAAACCCCAATTTGGTACGGAACCCTCCGTGTACGAGTCTGACTCGCACTTAACCTTTTTTTTTTCCTTTTTTTATTTAAATTTTATTTATGAGATTTAGATGAGACAATTACTAAATATGCTCGGAGAAAACTGCATTGATAGAAGAACGCGAATTGGGTTATTAAATAAGTTTATGGTACTGTGTGTTAATAAATAATATGTTCTAAAAGGTAAGTCTATCAAGTAATAGCGTACAGTCTTCTCGTATAGCAACTGTTATCTAAGAGATTGATAGCTACTTTGTATTTATGGTTTTCCAGTCAATTTTAATTTATTTTTTCCTTTCTAATTTCTGTTATTGTGATAAGTTAATTAACTGCCATCACATTCATCATCAACATCATCGTCAGTTGACAAATTGAAATGTAATTATAAATTTACATCATTTTTCAATAAAAATAATAACAAGGCTTTTATGGCACAAATAAACAATTGAAAAAGCAAAAACAATCAAACAAATTTTCAAAGAATTAAATTTTACAAAACAAATAAAAACGCGAGTAAAAAGAAATTAAACTTCGCCCATGCCGAAGTTGATATACTCTTCACGCAACCCCTAGAAAAAGTTTTTGCCTACACTCTGTGATAGAGAATTCAGAAATATTTGATTATTGATTTGACGTATGGTTAACGTCAGAACACATTCAGCAATTCAACACTGAGACTTAAATATTTGTATGGGAACTGTAAGATACAGTAATCCTAGGGTCTTGAAATTTGCATGGTTGGTGAATATTGATCAGGCACTTATACTGTCTATATTTCATTTCAAAAACACAAACAACAAAAATGTTTTCCTGTTAGGAACAGAATTTTCATTCGTGTTTGTAATGGAGCTTTTCGATCCAGTCTCTCTAGGGTCTTGAAATTTATTTGTTTGATGGCCATTGGATAGAAACGTGTAATGTCTTAACTTCAGTTTAAAAGTTTTTCTAATTAGAACTTGAATTTTAATGGGTGGTTAGTATGGGAGCTACTTTCCTACGAGTCCGTTTCGTTTGGTTCGGACAAATGATCATCCGAAATTTCAGCTCTCTATCTCAAAAACTGCAGGACCAGTTTGCATAAATACAGACGGACACGGCTTAATCAACTCGTCTCGTCGAACTGATTGAGAATATATGTATTTACTTTAATGGATCGCCGATGTCTCCTTGTCTGTTGTCTGTTACAAACTTCATATTAAACTAATAGTCTTCACTGCGTGAAGAGTATAAATATTTTTAATAAAAATAGAAAATTTCAACAATCACAATTTGAAAAGGATAAAATGTTGTGTGGACATAATTAAAAAAAACAAAAACCAATTAGTTTACATTTATATTGTATCTTTTATAAAAGCATTGAACCGACAATAAACAAATAGTCAAGATATGTAGTACACACAGATACAAAGAATACAATTCTGTGTGCAATTTGTGATTGTGTGAGATTATGTGGTTGTGAATATGGCGCCGTCAGTACCTCTACAATTTAATGGAAAATGACAAAATACAAAAAAAAAATATATATATAAACAAATAAATATATTATACACATAAATAAATAAGCTGCTATAACAATAATTAATTATTCAATTAGGCAATTAGGGCAAACTTTTGGATGCCCTAAACTCATAAGTAATGTTTATCAACATCATAATCACCATTTAAGGGGATTCAACATAGAAAGGGAAATTCATGAAAAGAAATGTTCCATTACATGAGTATTTAATGTATACGATGTTTTCTATTATACAACTCTGTGGAAGGGGAATGAATATGGGAACAACAAACTCCATACGAGTTTACCTACCTATCTATTAAATAGTAGGTACATCTATAAAGTTTCTAGGCTTCTCTATATAGTTTTGTTCTACAATATTTTTTTTTTAAAACCCTTATTTCCTTCTTCTTGTGTTCGGCCCTCATGGGTGTTAATGGCAAAAGAGACTGGAAGAATATTGATTAATCGACGTTTGATACAGCATACATATACAAGGGCAGTTAAATAAGTCAGTGACTTTTAGAATTTCCTACGTAGTGACTGCCACATTGTTTCTGAGTCAACTACCATCTTTTAATAGACTACTGTTAAATTTTGAACAAGCTGCGTCAAATAAAATCCACGGAGTAATATTGGTCGAATAGAGAAGATGAGAGGTTGTAAGCATCTCGACTGAGCGGATACATCACATTGAATATTTGTACATGCAAAATCTACCATGCGATTGGTACTGCGATTCCTCACACTCGGCCAAAGGTACAACCGTGTTGTTACTTCAAAGAAATTTTTGGCAATGTTCAGTCACAATCCGAAGGAGTTTTTACGTCGTTTTGAAATCGTGGATGAATCATAAAACACCAGAGGCCGAGGAACAGTCAAAACAGTAGACTTCTCCGGGTAAAAGTCGACCAAAGATGACCAAGGTAGCCAACAAGATCATGGCGACATTGTATGGAAGGCACGTTTGTTCTTAGCGTGAACAAAATCAGTAAATTGGGCTGTGAAACCCCATCATATAAAAATTTGAAACACGCTGGGATGTTATTGCAAGAATTTATACTATTTTAATATGTCCAATCAAGAAGACTTGATTATGCATATTATTTATTTACGATGACGATAATAATGATGTATGCATGCCAACCGCTTGACACACTTTATTTTCTTATTTTCCGTTTTTTTATTTTATGTGGTTAATATTATGTATTTTTTAATTGATTAATGTATTAATCAATGCAATCAGTAAAGCATTTCAATTGATATCTTAAAAAACAACCAATCAGATTTATTTGGTATGACAATAAGTTCTAGAAGTCTTTTAAAACATTTAATTTGTTTTTCAACCATTCCATTCCATTGTCTATCATCAACATTTGACAAATATTCAAGCAGTAATTTTCAAGTAGTTCTTGATCATATAATTTTATTGGTGCCTCTTCACTATTAAAAAAAAAAACATATTGTCTTTAAATCGCTAAAACCAAAATTTTAGTGGATGAATAGACAGATGGATGGATATATGAAAGAATAGATTAATGGTTAGATAGATGCATAAATAAATGAATAGATAATTAGATAGATAGATTAACAGATAGATTCAGGAATTGAAGAATGGATAGATGAAGGGATAAATGAATGGATATCATAGATGAGTGGATAGATTAAGGGATAGGTGAATGGATAGTGCATGGATGGATAGATAGATAAATAGATGGAGGGATAGACTAATGGAAAGATGAATGAATAGAGGGATTAATAGGCACTTCAATGTCAAACTAATCCATAAATTTTTGAACTAGAGAAGTGAAATTTTGCACGAACTCTTCTTTTCACCAGACGCTTCACAAGTGTAGGAACCAGCCGAAAGAACGACAAATTCAAATTCTACTTTATGTTCTTATTAGAAAAACTTTCTTGGTTTTTGTATTATTGAAATGAAATTTGGGTACTTTACGTACGGTTCTTCTATATATGTCCACCAACCAAATTTCTAGGCTTACTGGATCATCTAACTCCCAAATTATAATTCATTTTCTTATTAAAAGAATTTTTTTTTTTTTTTTTATTTTTTGCATGATCTAACTGAAATTTCGACACTATAAGTCTTTGACTCATTTCCACCAACCATGTAAATTTCAAGATCCTGGGATTAATAGACGAATAGATATAATTGTTCCATGATCGCAGCAGTTTATTTTCTGCAAAATCTTTTACTAACATTGTTGTCTGTGCTTAGAAAATTTAAATCATTGAAAAAGTAGCACATTTTGTGCGATACAAGAATGTGAGTTATTTTCTTGTTTAATTTGTAATATTTTTTTCATTGGCAACATTAGTACAATAGAATGTAGACGAATGCATAAAAGCAAAATAAGTTGAAGCTCACGTTGCTATGCATTACTTTTGTTGTTTTCATTCCCATTACTTCCAAGTGCATCTTCGTGCTTCATATTCTTTTACTTGCATTACTCTGTTTAGCTTTGTTTGTTACCATTTCTTTTTTTTTTTTCACTTACTTTCTCAGTTTCTTGGATTCCAGTTTGTTTTGCTCTTCTTTGCTTAATTTACAATAAAAAGTGTTGAATTGTTTGTAAACAAAACAAAATGTAGCGCATTCAATTGCAACAAAGATTTTCAAAAACACAAAGAGAAAAAAATCAACTAAAAATAGGAACAGCAGCAACACAATATGGAGAAGAAAGAATAAAAGTAAAAAAAAAAGGTTTCAAAGAAGAAAAGAAAAGAAATTTTATATTGATTTTACCACTTTTCTACATGTAAAATATGTAGCTCGTGTATTTGTGTGTGTGAGTGTTGGTATCTATGTATATAGGAAGTTTCAAGTGCATCAGATTTTTAAAGAATTGCCACCCAAGCAAAAAGATATGAGCGTAAATAATTTAGTTAAAAAACAGAAGAAAAGACAACTAGAAGAACATTTTCCGTGCCTTTATTCTATAAGATCTTATGTTTGATTGGCCAATGGACACAACGTGTTCACACACACGCCTGACGTTCCAATGTGATGCTTGAAGTGTTTGTCAAGTGATCAACGGTTGGTTGGAGAAATTCTTGAATTCTGTTCTTGTCAAATTGGTACCATGGACAAACTTAAACAAGTAAGAGTCATCAGGTTCAAAACAAATTCCTATTATATTCAAATTCATAATATTTAAGAATAAAATGGGCCAAGTGCGAGTCAAACTCGTACAAGGAGGGTTCCGTTGCAGATTTGGGTTTGTATGGGAGGTACTCTCCCTAGTGGTCCGATTTTATTGATTCCCACAAATGTATCGCGCCTATATCAGAAACTTATAATTTCTATATTTCAGTTCAATAGTCCAAAAAACAAAAAAGTTTTTCGAATAAGAACCTGACTTTTAATGGAGGTTTGTATGGGAGATACACTCCCTAGTGGTCCGAAGGAACTGAAATTTTGACAATTTAACTTAAATTCTGTGTATAGCCACCAACCATCCAAATTTTAAGATCGTGGAATTACTGAATCGTACAGCTGCCATACAAACCAAAAAATTTCTTGTATGGCGACCCCTTTAAATTTTTAAAAATATTTTAGTTTTAGTTTCTTTTTTGTTGTTGTTTCTCGGATAGAACTACACATACACATTTCAACTTTCTAGCTATTTCGGTTCTTTAGATATGACCCGAAGACGGACGGACGGAACCCTAAAAACAGCTTTTCAATTTTAAAGGTTTTAATATAAAATTTTGCCATTTTGTTTGTTTGAAACCAAAGTTTGACTTTTCCTTTACCTTATTGTCATATTTGTAAATAGTATGGGAAAGAAATTTTTATACAATTGAATAAGAACAAAAAAGAAATAGCAAAGACGAAATGCACTTAAACGAAGACGCATGTTTTTGTCACCATCACTCACCTGAAAGTTACCGGTTTTATAAAAGAAAACAAGATTAAGATTAACTTCGACTATACCGAAGTTGTCATACTCTTCACGGACTCTTAGAAAACGTTATATATACATACAGAATTAAAAAATGGGACCGAAATATTTGTATTGGAGCCATAAGATCCAGTAATCCTAGGGTCTTAAAATTTATGTGGTTAGTGAATATGGGTAAAAAAAACAAAAAAGTTTTTCCTAGAAGAACATGCATATGAATCGGGTTTTGTATGGGACTTAAACGATATAGTAATCCTAGGGTCATGAAATTTAAATGGTTGGCTTAGGCATCTACAATGCCCAAATTTCAGTTGTATAATACGACAAAAAAAGAAAGTTTTTCTAATGAAAAGATGTATTTGAAACTGGGATTGTATGGATGGGGACGCTCGTCTGGTCAAAAGAAAAACTTCTTGCAAAATACTGAGGGCCTAGTTTGCAAACATATAGGTATACTGACAGACGGACATGGCTTAATTAACTTGTCTAGTCGACTTGATCAAGAATATATATATGGTATATACTACTACTGTATAGGGTCTCCGATGTCTCCCTTTGTTCGTTACAAACTTCTAGATATACCTACAGCGTGAAGAGTACAATTATTATTAGTTTATATGGTAGTGGCTACCAAATCTTCTAGATATGGATAGATTAACTTAAAAACGGAAAAAAAAGAAAGTTATTCGCAATTTGCTTCGCTTGCCATCCTGATATTCTTTTGTAATAAGGTCTTCGATTTTATTTTCTATGCACAACACAGACATCCGATTTGTATCAATATACACATGCATTTCAAGACAAAAAGTGAAGTATATTTTGTAAAGTTATGTAAGTGTATTTTCATACAAAATGTAAAGTAACTTCTTTTTATTTAATTCTTAATATTTTATGTATGAATGTCTTGGTCCTGCACCATATTCATCTACAGTGGAAATGAAAATTATTTTAACATTCATAGCAGCATACAAAAATGTAGCTAGCTGATCTATAAAAATAATTTTGTATTATGAGTAAAACACGTAAACCGAAATATACCGAAATAACAAACACAGAGTTCAAGTGAATTTTGCTCCTCAATTCCGTGAGTCGTAGACATAGTGAAGATATTCAAATTGTTGAGTCTGTGATAAACTGTTTTTTAGTTGCAAATGTTTTTTATCACTACTATAGATAAACACATGAATTTCTTCATGTATAAATGTACATATTGCGTAAATGCAAGTCTGACATAGAGTAGTTGCCAAGTTCCCATATAGCTTTTTGCCAAAATTTTATAACGAACGTCATTACTTCATTCATTCATTTGGCACTTGTGTATGTACATAAGTAGAATATGTAGATACATACGTGTTTGTGCAATTGTTGTTATCCTTGAATTACAATTCCAAAATAATTCTCATAACAAAGTTTAACATGCAACATAGTTGAGAAAATATTCATATGCATAAAGGTAGAAACTTATTAATTGCAATTTGAACAAAAAGATGAAATGAATTTAATGACATAATTAGTAAATCAAAATTAATTAACAAAATTCATAATGGAAATGGATTTTAATAAAAATTAATATGAATATGAATATATGAATACCAACGAAATAATGAATTGCAATGATTTTGTAAACCGAAATTCAAATGTTAATAAGTAAATTTAAGCATCAGCATCTGTTTTTCTTTAGTCATAATATTTTAGGCTTAGTGTTTCTGTTGACAAGTACAATTAGTATCTTGAATATTTGTATCTAAGTATAACTCTGTTTGCTCGATTCTATTCCTTGTTTGATTTGGGCATTTTGTGGTTCAAACCATTTGCATTTTAAGCCTGCCACAGAGTTTAAAAACAAAGACACGCTTTTGACCAAGAGTCAAATATCAATTGATATAAATTATGAATTAGATCAGATTTGGTTGTTTGAAGAAGCCTTAAGCTTTTAATAAAATGTTGTTAATTATAACTTATGTTAGCACACAATATTCAATAAGAAAGAAGTGAATAAAGTGTAAAATATTCAAAAAAATAAATAAATCCAAAACTCATAGTCATGCAAATATTGTTTGCGAGATTCTTTAAATAACTTTTTTTTTTTTTTTTTGTCTTTATTCAAAGAAATTGGTTGTTACAATACAATTTATTCAAATCATTTTCTATATTTTGCTACTACTCTTCGTCATCTTTAAGGCAACAGCATATGAATGCCAAGTTGAAAAATTTCCTTGTTTTTGAAATCTTTGGCTTTTTCGTAAGAAGTAGTAGGAAAGAGCAATTTCTGGTGAATACGGAGGATTGCGTAGGATATCCCATTGAATCGCCTCCAAAAAGGTTAGTTTTACTACTTTTGCAACATGGGGCCGACCGTTGTCTTGCTAAAAGCTAATTTTGTCATGTCTTTTGGCATATTAGGCGCGTTTCAGATTCAATGCTCTCCTTAATTGCATCAATTCTGGTTTGTACCGCTACCCAATGATGGCTGGACTAGGTAATTGTAGTAGATCACTAAGAGCTTCAAACTTTATTCACCTTCCCCAGCGCGTTCTTTGTCACTGGTGTTAAAATCACTTTTAAATCACCAAAACCAAAGTATTCATATGCTTTAATTGATGGATCATGTTGCTCATTGGCTGCAAACAGCAATCAATATTCATCAGTTGCACTTTTATTTAAATTGAAACAAAAATGTAGTGCATCCCGTAAATTGCATTTTGTTGGCACAAAGGTTGACATGATTAGAGCACAAACAAGTTTGTGTTTTATACTTCAGCAAAATGACAAAAACTGATTATTAGATGGTAATAATGATGCATTAACCTGAATAGAGTTTCCAGATGGTGCGATGTGATTTAATGTTAGTTACACCAACGTTTTTGCATCCCTTAAAAAACCCAATATAATATGAAATGTAACAAATAGCCAAAGACCATATACTTGTAACAATGTCTTTAATTTTAACATAGAATATTAATATGTTTATTGTTTGTACATAATATCAAAAACTCCTAATGACCATCTAAGCAGCAGCATCTAGAGAAATGTGCACTCCCAATCTATCTTTATATAATCATAAGATATTTTATGGTATTTTGCAACAATATTGAAATAAATGCTTATTTTAAAACGAATCAACTTAAAATACTACAAAGATTAAAATAAAAATCAATTCTTAGAGACTGCAGGGAACAGGTTTGTAATGAAACTTTGTAAATTCTCAGTTTTAAAACTATCAAAACAATTGCGATTTGCAACTGTTCTAATTGCACTTAGTTTAAGTGCAATCAGCGGAATAAATTTCACTTGGAAAAGCAACAAGACTAAGCCCGTTACCCCACAAGCAGATCAAAGCTGTGAAACAACAGCGCCTAGTCGAAACTTAAAGTCAACTTGACTAATGACTTGCGAATTGGCTGCCATCATCGATAAAAGTGAACTCAAGTCACTTGTTATGCTCCTTAGCTTATCGAAATTTCTTCTTTTTTTTGGCTAAATAAACTTAACTTCTTCTGTTTCAATATTCAATATTATCGATTAACCAATGCAATGATTAATAGAAATGTACAGCAGGCATAGCATTTTGATTCAGATATTTATGCTAATAAAGAAAAAATATTGTTGCATTAAAATCTATTTACTGATGACCTCCTTCTTTCAATTTTTTCACACACATTTTTATATACTCGTATATATATTCATATATGTTAAATACAAACATATGGTCACAGAGTAGAAGAAAAATTATAAATCTTTAAATTGGTCTGTCAATTAATCTAAATAAATTCCAAATAATTTTAAATGTACAGTAGCAGAGTATTTTTTTATGTATGTTACAAACGATGGATTCACTGGAGAAGGATGTCTTTGAAAGATCAGGACATCTAAACTGATGACTGAATGTGGCTATTAATTCACCTCAAAGCTGGAGGGTATATTCAAGGATATGTCTTGGTCAAATACAATTATGGAAGAATTCAAGAATCAATAAACTAATGATAGCATCTCCAGCAAGAGATAGATATACCCAAATGGGTTACTCAATAAAAAAGGAAAAGTCAATTCGTTTTGATGTATTTGCCTTCTTATTTTTGAGCAGAGTCTTATGTTAAGACTAATTTTGGTTTACAATTTTGGATTAATTAAGAAATATAGCTTA
Organism: Amiota minor; assembly: GCA_037043295.1. Taxonomy (NCBI): domain Eukaryota; kingdom Metazoa; phylum Arthropoda; class Insecta; order Diptera; family Drosophilidae; genus Amiota; species Amiota minor. The sequence continues at coordinate 400,364 of JBAMAW010000419.1, forward strand.
TAAATCGTTGGAGAATTATAATTGCATCGAATGAAAAATTCAACAATTTATTTTAGATTTTTGCATTATGTAGATTTGACATAAAACGAATAAAAGTGGAGTTTCTTACATATCAATATACAATATTGTACATATACCAACCGATGTAGGTAGAGGCTCTGATGATGATGGAAAAGCCGGCGCAGCGGTTACTTGTGCGCAATTCTAAGACGAAAAGAAAAGATATCAATCCAAATGATGAGTTCTATGTGAATGATGCATTTGTTTCGAAATTTCATAGAGTTAAAATTCTACTGCCAAAGGGGAAACCGAATCTTAGCGTAAAGCTTGATTCAAGGGTGATTGAGCAAACTAAAATTCATTTTGATATTTCTGGCTCAAGTCAATTTTATCAACATTCCAAAATCAAGACGAACATGAAATTGAAGACGTTTGAATTGAAATGCTAAATCGGTTAGAATCATTGGTATGCGTGGAACCAAACATCTTGATTTTTGAATTTACCTTTTAAAATAGATGTTCATCAACTTTTTACCTGCAAGCCTGGTACCATTACAAAGCTCTGGTTGATTAATATTACGAAGCATTATAATTATAATCATACTTTTAATTACAAACTGTGTTGTTGCAGTCCAGAAAAATGTGGTGAATTCAAAAATCCGATTATATAATTCAACACATCAATTCACCTGGAACTTTGAACTGAATAGCCACACTCAATTCGTTGACATCTTTATTTTTGCCTGCCAAGATGGCTCTATCACTCACTCAGTCATGATTTTTGTAATTCTGTGGTATGTTTGGAAGAACACTTTCAATTATTTCTTCATTGGATTTGGTGAAATGACAAAAATCATTTGATAACGTTATGAATCCAATACCATCAAGTGGCATTTGTCCATTTCCAATCTTCAACAGCAGATTGGAAAGCTGAGCTTACTTACGAACATACGTAGTAAGTCTCCACATATACAAGCATTTCAAACAAGTATTTCTTGCATCAGATATAGGAGAAGAAGGAATAACTGGCAATGACTGTCTCAAGTCACAAACTAACAGTACCAAAGCATCACCAAACAATGCTGGATTTCCTCGTAAGGCACGCATTGTTCTATCCAATGCTTCCAACGATTTCTTGTGGGCCATAGTGCACTCATCCCGTATAATAATACTGCATTGTTGCATAACTTTGGCAATTTCATATGTTTTTATTCTCGCTTTCTATCTCACACATCAAACATAAGTACAATAGATAAAAACCTTCATCTCAACTCCCTCAACCACAATGAATTTATACATTGTATATTAGTATGTATCTTTAGATACTATCTATATCACGTCGTTGATAGCCGACTATTTCAAAAGCACTACAGCAGTCGACAGTTAACTGTCATTGCAGATGTTTACATTTATGCTTCTAAAAATGTAAAAGTTGCAATCGAAACAGATCAAAAATAGGCCAAGTGCGAGTCAAACTCGTACACGGAGTACCACTTTGAGGTTTGTATGGAAGGTACTACCCCTAGTGGCCCGATTTTAATGATTCCAACAAATGTACTGTGTCTATATCAGATAGTGTCTAAATATCAGTTCAGTAGTCCAAAAAACAAAAAAGTTTTTCTAATAAGAACCTGAAATTTAATGGGGGTTTGTATGGGATGTACCCGTACCCTCCCTAGTTGTCCGAACAAACTGAATTTCGACAATATAAGTTCCTGATGTATAGCCACCAGCCATCTAAATTTCAAGATCATGGGATTACTGGATCGTATAGCTGCCATACAAACCAAAATATTTCTTGTAGTGTGGACCCCTTTAAGGTTTTGAAAATGTTTTAGTTTTAGTATTTGTTGCTAATGGCCGGATAGAACTACACATTATGTGAAAATTTCAACTCTCTAGCTATTGCGTATTATGAGATATGACCCGAGGACGGACGGTCAACGAAGTCTTTGCATTAGGGTTCCTTGTGGTACCCTTCGGGTCCGGAACCCTAAAAAGGCATTCCCCTCAATTCCCTCTACCACAAGCAATTTAAAGCAAACAAAAAATGTTGCGCGTTGTCTCAAAAATGGCATGCACTATAACTTTATAATTTTTTTTTCTTATGTTCAATTTCTTTCCATGTTTTTATTATTTGATCAATCCAATTAATCGCTATTCAACTGCATTTACATACATAAATAATATAGTATTGGATTTATTTTCTTCATGTTAAAGTAGTCAATCAAAGTTTATAATGATTTTAGTATTCTCGGTTGTGAGATTGCATTGAGATTTCGTTGGTGGTGATGGTGTTGTGTCCCATCTCAATTTTTACAACAGCAGTTTCAGACACAGATATCAATGCTGGCCTTATACTGTGGACGTGGGTGGCGGTCGGGTTGTGCTCTCATTTTAGATATTCAAAACAAAAGTTCATATTCAAGTATTTCAATCGAAAGAGAGAGTGAGGGAAAGTGCATTAGAATTCCCAAAATAGTAATTGTAACTGTATATTTGAAAATACATGTGAATGCGTTCAGACTTTTCCATTTTTTTTTTTTTTACTTCTCTGTTAAGTCTCTAGCGTATGCTTAAACTAGAAAATGTATATACAATAGTATCTAGAACATACTAAGTATGTGTTTGTTTGTTGTGTGTAAATTGTGTTGTGTTATCTAACGATAAAATTTGCCACTTTTACTTAGGTTCACACACACAACACACACACACACATCTAGAGATAGTTTTCATTCAATGGATTCAGTCCTTTTAACGCTTTTCGACTTAAAATTAATTTTAGATATAAAATATACAAATACACATCGTACATACCATACAATCTTATGAGAAAATTCTTGATGACTCGAACTCCAACTTCATACACCCATTACTACCATCACAATCATTACCTTATTGCATGGATGACATCAGCTTGACATAGTCATAGTCGCTTACTTCCTGCTTTCTAAGATTTCCTGCCTGCTACAGCTTTCTCTTTACAATACATATTCATATACAATATGTACATACATATGTATAAGTATTTGTATGTATATACATATATATGTTTTTGTTAAACTGTTGAATAACTTGAGCGATTTGTTGCTGCTTCATCTGTTAGGAACAGCAACAGCAACAGCAAGAGCAGCAGCAGGAGCATCATCATCTACAATTCAACTTGCATAAATTGCTGCGCCTGAATTGCTGCTACATCTTTTTCTTTCTTCTTGCCACCATCAGTCAACAGCTGAATTAAACTAAAGTAAACTATACAACAAAGTAGATTTCATCCTCAGGCGCCTATTGAATGAACATGATTCTTGATTCCTGCTTCTGTTTACTTTCGTATTTAGTAGTCAGAGTGTTTAAAATCCTTGTAACCTGTTTTCTCACTCATGCTGGTCTGGTCATAACGGAAAACGTTATTTTGAAGTCAGGCACAACGCACTGGCACTTGCCACTACATAAAGTGCATCGTAATAGTTCATCAACATAGTTATTTTTGCTAAGAGACGAGAATTATTACAGTAAATACAAAGAGTTAGTTAGTTGAATGAATGAATGAATAATGGCTGTTGATGACGTTTTTAGAGTAAAACTGTTGACCACCACCACTTAAACTGAATCTGAATGTAAGTGCCTGGTAGAAGATATAATAAAATTCCTGACACACCACAACACAATTTACATTACCTATCAATCTGTGAGAGTTTTAATCAAATATCTCTGAAAACAAATGTAACAAACAAACAAACAAACAAAAAATCAAAACAAACACAATTGTTTATATATCGCACCACAATAGCCACAATTCCAATCAAAACATATAATAATACTATGTGTATCTATGAGTATATGTGTGTTAGACTGTGTGTGTGTGTGTGTGTGTATGTGTGTGTGTGTGTGTGTGACGAAGCAATTGTATATAGCCAACAAACTCTATTAACTTGCAACTTAAACATTTGCCATGCTGCTCATAAGAATATGTTTGTAGTATCAGAATGTAATATTCCTCTCCGGAATTGAACTTATTCTTCTTATTTTTGTGTCTACCAATTCACAGTGCTGCCGCTATATCTTCTCTGTTGTAATATATTTCTCATCTTCATCATCGTCTACAACATATTCGTAGACAATAAGTAGCAAGCAATTGTAGCAACAACACAAATGAGAATTACGAGGGGCAAAATTTTGCAAATTGCATGCCAAATCGTGTAGAAATATAAGAAAAGAATAGAAAAAAAAGAGGCAAAAGCAAAATAGTACATACATACGAATGAAAATGGGAGAAACGGAAACAAAAATTGAACTTAAATGAACTTGTTAGTAGCAAATAGGGGGAAATTCAAAAAGAAACATGAAAAAAAGGGCTTAATTCGGCCATTCCGAAGTTGTCATACTCTTCACGCGTCCCTAGAAAACACTTTTTGCCTACTCCACTATGATTGAGCATACAGAGTCAATACACAGAAATCATTTCAACATTGTGATCGAAATATTTGTCTGGAAGCTATACGATCCTAGGGTCTTGAAATTAACATGGTTAGTGAATATGGGTCAGAAACTTGTGGTATTTAAATTTCAGTTCGATAATAGAAAAAAAAAATCGTCCATGTGCGAGTCAACACCGCGCATCGAGGGTTCCGTATCAAATGAGATGTTTGTATGGGAGGTACCTTCCTAGTGGTCCGATTTGACTAATTTCCAGAAATGTAGAGCGCCTGATCAAAAACTTATAGTGATCAAATTTCAGTTCAATAGTACAAAAGATAGGCCAAGTGCGAGTCAGATTAGTACACAGAGGGTTCCGTACCATATTGGGATTTTTATGGGAGATACTCCCCCTAGAAGTCCGATTTGACTGATTCCAACAAATCATAAACTAATAGTGTCTAAATTTCAGTTCAATAGTCCAAAAAAACAAAAAAATTTTTCTAATAAGAACCAGAATTTTAATGGTGGGTTTGTATGGGAGGTGGTCGATTGACTGATTCCAACAGATGTGCAGCGCCTTTATCAAAAATCTATAGTATCTAAATTTCAGCTCGATAGAACAAAAGACAAAAAAGTTTTTCTAATAAGAACCTGAATTTTAATGGATGGGAGGTACCCTCCTTAGTAATCCGATCAAACTGAAATTTCGATAATATAAGCCACCAACCATCTAAATTTCAAGTTGGTAGGCTTACTGGATCGTATAGCTGCCATACAAACCAAAATGTTTCTTGTATGGGGACCCTTTTAAGTTTTTGAAAACATTTTAGTTTTAGCATTTGTTGCTGTTGCTAGGATTGAACTTCACATTCTGTAAGAATTTCAAGTCTCTAGCTATTACGGTTTATGAGATATGACCCGAGGGCCGACTGACGGACGAACAACGAAGTCTCTGCTATAGGGTTCCTTTCGGTACCCTTTGGGTCCCGAACCCTAAAACGAAATAAGTAAGATGGAAGTTTGTATGGGACGTACTCCCCTAGTGGACATGGCTTAATCAATTCATCTAATCGAGCTGATCAAGAATATATATACATTATGTGTTTTTTTTTTTGTCTCCTTGTGCCTGTTACAAACTTCACGACAAACTTATAATACTGCGTGAAGTGAATAAAAAAACTTGCGTTAGTCGCCATCAATATCTATAGTATATACATTTGTGCTTGGTTATACTGTCTGCCCCTCTTTGCTTACGCCTCTCTCTCTGTCTTTCTCTCTCTCTCTTACCAGCTTTAAAATCGAAATCGAAATTCAAACGAAACCAAACCCCAATCGCAATCCCAATTTTAATAGAACCAAACCGATTTAACAGAACTGAAGCTTCTTTTCAAAGCTTTAGCGATGATGCCTGCCATCACACCATACTACCACCACATCCGCCGAGAGAGAAAGGACAATGACAATATGAACGGAAGTTCAAACAAATAGCAAAAGTTCACACTACTGACAGAAATAATATCCTTTTTTTTTTCTTTTTGTTCTTGGTTACTACTAGCCCAGTGTTCATAGTAGTTCTGTTGAAATTGCCATCTACTGTCCGCAAAGAATAAATTGCATACCACTACTATAGTAAGATTAAATCTGAACTTAATATTGTATGCAAAACCCTTCGTTTCATTATATCATATCTTTGTATATACCATTTATACCTACTACTCTAGTATGTAATTTTATTGTATTATATATTGATATATGTCAGTTTATAGTATTTACTACAATCTGATATAGACTCAATCATATATTGACTTACCGGCCAACCAACCAACTATTTTTACTTAATTTTCGCTTCATTTATTTTTAGGTAATCCACAACCAACCTATCGCTGGCTGAAGGATGGCATACCCATTGGTGATTACTCACCAAGTCAGTATTATCGTATACACAATACCCGTCGTGAGGATGCCGGTAGTTATCAATGCATCGCCAAGAATGAAGCTGGTTCAATATTCAGTGAAATAATTGATGTCATTGTTGCTTGTAAGTATTGTACATTCTACATTCATATATTTTAATAATACGAGTACCATACATTGAAAATTGAATAAATGATAAATATTTCTTTATTAATTAATTGTAGAATTGTAGAATTAAAACAATTTAATTCTTTTGAATTGCCCTTAAAAAATGTTCTAGGGTCACTTATTCTATTGGCATAACTCTTTAGGCCTAAATGATTTGTTCGTTACAAGTGATTTGATTGATTATTACGTGAAATCAATAAATTTAATATGAAAACATCTACATTTTTATGTATCTGATTAAAAACTAAATGAATTCCAAAGTCACCATTCCTCAATTATAATTGCACCAAATTTTTATTTATTATTATTATATTTATATATAACAAGTTAAAAACTAAAAAAAAATTAGCATTCATTTGTCATTTTAAAAAAAAATTACTAAAATCGGCTTTGTATAGTGTGCGCTAGATAAAAAAATATGTTAAAAAGTGCCTGTATCTCGACAACAGCGCCACCTACTGGATTCAACTGAACCACAAACCATCTTGGTGACCCCATAAGTACAACGAAATAAAAAAATTTATCAAAATTAGTTCAGCCGTTTTCAATTGAGGAGCGTTCGTACAGATTTCGACATTCATTTTTCTGTATAAAGATATACATATTAGATTATGTAATGATACGAGGGGTACTATTTATAGGTATTTCGGGAATAGCAATTGATATGATGATGATCAATGCACTCGTTCAAACCATTTGTCATAGCAGTTTTTCCATTTCTCTTGAGATTCTTACAAAACATGATTTTTGAATGTTTCAACTGCTTTTTCGGCGCTCGTAAATCGTTGACCACGCAGTTTACCTTGATATTCGGAAAGAAGAAGAAGTCATTGGGTGCCAAATCAGGACTGTATGGAGGATGAGTCATCAATTCGATGTTTTGACTACTCAAAAATTCACCTGTCATGATGGAGAATGATTCGGCGGTTGGTTTTGCGAATTTCACTGAAAATTTCCGCCAAACAAATGGTCGTGTACCACTCAGAATTGACCGTCCTACGTTGCTCAAGCGGAACAGTGGCCATATGACCCATTCGGCCGAAGAAACGGGCCTCGCATTGCTTCGAGCGCGAACAACTTTTATTGCATTTGACTCGTCTTGGAACACCAACACGGTCGATTGCTGTTTTGTTTCCGGGTCATACACATATATTCATGTTTCGTCACCTGTCACGATTTTGTACACGTCTTGTGAAGCACCACGGTTGAAATTTTTAAGCATTTCCTTACACCAATCGTCGCGAGCCTTTTTTTGAGCTATTCAAAATTTTTGTATGCAAAATCGAATGTATTGAAGTGGAACTCACGATATGTCACATGACGATCTTGCATTATCAGTTCATGCACTGCATCGATGTTTTGTGGCACAACAATCAATTTTGGATAAATCACGGAATTCAACGGCGTCCGAACTACGACCACGATTGAATTCACAATACCAGCGACATGCTGTGGTTTTTGATGGTGCTTTTTCGCCATACAAAGAACTGAGTTCATCGACACCTTCTTGTTGTGAAAAATTATCCATCGAAAACCTTCTTTTGAAATTTCCATTTTTTGGCCAAATTGATTTTTTTAACTCACTGAAAATGAAACAAATAGCACTTGTACATCAACACGTTTTGAGCACGTTTATGCTAAAAAATGTGGAACTTTATTATGGTGTTGCCAGATCCCGACATATAAATAGTACCCCTCGTATATAATTTCTAAGTACTGATAGATGAAGTGGTTAATAAAGATGATAAATTAAATTTTCATTAAGTGCATAAATATGTACATACAAGTATTTATGTGTACATATGTGACCTTCTTTTGTCTCGATTAGTCTTAACTGAACCTAATAACCTTTTGAGGTTTGACTACAATGATGATGATGATGATGAAAAGTTTTACAGAATGAGAAAATTAATGCGAAAAGAAGAATAATATGGTTGAAGAAAACTTGAGACTTTAATGAGTCAACTAGACACGTCAACTATTATATGCTGATGAAAGTGATTAGAGAGGATGACGATGAAGATGATGATGATGTCATAATTAAGAGTCACTTAATTTTTCCAGCATGTTTGTGTGTTTGGAATATGTAGTATGAGTATACCAATACACATACTTGCTGCCTTTAATTCGCTTAATTGGTTTTATTATCAACAAACATTCTATGCAGAAGTCCAAGAATAACTAAACTTATAGCAAGTAGTATGAGAGATCAGGTCAATGGGATGGTATACAATCTTTACTTAATAATAATACTAATTATATTTTTATGTTTTTTATAATGTTATTGTAGATATGGGAACTTTTGAGAATACAACCGAGGGTTACTTAAGTGTGATCTCTGGACACCCGGCCATATTTGATTTGCCACCGATTGAATCGGTTCCTACACCATCTGTCACATGGCAAACTGAAACTGGTCCACTTAATTATGAAATTAAATATGCAGCAACCAAATCGAATCAATTGATCATACTAAGCGCCAACGAAATGGACATACAAGCCTATCGTGCACGATCTATGAATACACAATTGGGTAAAGAAGAGATAAGCTCTGTCATTCATCTTAATGTCACTGGTGATCCGAATATTGAGGTAGCACCAGAAATAATTGTTCCTCCCCAAGATATAAAATTAAAGCGTGGCGAACATGTTGGTGAATTGCAATGCATTGCAAATGCACGTCGTTTACATGAATTGGAAACGATTTGGCTTAAAGATGGAATCCCAATCGAAGATGCTGGCATTGCCCATACCTTGAATGATCCATGGAATCGTACATTGACGTTACTCACGGCTAATCTTACACATTCTGGTGTGTATACATGCCAGGTGTATTTACGAACTGGTGGCTTTAAAATGGTAAATGCCAGTGCCAAAGTGGAAATACTCGAGCCACCCGCACTCTTGACGGCAATGCGTGCAGAGACCTTTGGTGAATTTGGTGCACAAGTCAACTTGCCATGCGATATGATTGGTGATCCAGTACCACAGATAGAATGGTATAAAAATGCTGAAAAATTGGATGTTAAACAAGAAGATGGCAGGTGAGTGTTCTCTATTATAGCTCCAATATTTCAAAGACTTCAAAGAAGTGAGAATCATTGAAAAATGTTTTAGAATAATCATAATATTAAAGATAAATTTTATAATATTGAATAGTTTCTTCTTGTTTTCTCTTTAAATGAATAGAATAGCAATGATAGTAGTCATTAATAGAGAGATTGTTTTATAAAGGTATATTAAATTTTTAGACAGCAATGTCTTAAAAATTTTGGAGAAGATAGAGGATGTTTATATGGTCCTGTATTATGTACAATGCTGATATGCATAGTCGCCGCGTACATATTCAATATAAAATGTGTAGAAAAAGAAATATGTACATTATTTTTCTAGTAGGCGGCTTTAGTAATCTGACAGATAAAAAACCAACAAAGGCAAAATATGCAGTTTCCAAAGGCTGAAAGGCAAGCCAGGCGGCTAAAAATTTGAATAGTATTAATGGTCCTGACACTGTAACAGCCAATCACACGCAATTTTGATTTCGTTCCGGTGATATTGATGTCAAAGATGCACCAAAGGCCAATTGTCAAAAATGTCAATGAAATAATGGAAATCGTTAAGTCCGATTGTCATGTAAGCACTGTTTCGATTGCCCAGAAGCTAAATATTGCACAAAACCAATTTCGAACCACTTGAATAAAACTGGATACAAAAAGAGGCTCAATGTATGAGTATGAGTGACACACAAGTTAACGCAAAAAAACATCATACACTGAATTTCCATCTGCAAAAAGTTGCTGACTCGCAACAAAATCGACTTACTTCTGACGCGTATGGTGACTGCTGATGGAAAGTGGGTCACTTTTGACAACGCCATTCGCAAATGGTGGCCAAGCCATGATTGACGGTTTCTAAGGTTTTTGCTTTGTGCTTTGTGGGATTGGCAGGGAATCATCTACAAAGAGCTGCTCCTCTACGTCCAAAATCTTAATTCGAATCTATACTGTTTGAAGGAAGCAATCGCCCAGAATCGGGTGGCTTAGTCCAATTGGAGGGGAATTGTGTTCCATCAGGACAAAACTAGGCCACACACATAGATAGTAGACTCGTCAGAAGCTCCGGGAGCTTGGATGGGAGGTTCTTATGCATCTACCTTATATTCCGCTCCGAATACCAAGTGATTACCACCTGTTAATCTCATGCCATTTGCTTCGAGAAGCTTGTGAAAACCGACTGTCCAATTTTTTTGACAATATAGACGAATATTTCTGTATGAGAGCCATAATAAAATTATCTTTAAAATGGCGATAAGTTATCGAACAAAACAGTGCATATTTGAATGGATTTAAATGGAATTATTCAAACTATGCTAAAAAGCTGGATAGTTTAGCACCCATACAAGCCCAAATGCAAACTCAGATTCTCAGATTAGAAAAACTTTTTTTTGCTTTTTGTGTTATTAAATTGAAAATTTAAAACTGTACAAGTCTGACCCATATTTAACAACCGTATAGATTCCAAGACCTTTGGATTACTGGATCGTATAGCTCCCATACAAATACTTAATATTTTAGTGTTGAAATGACTGTGTATGCTCAATCACAGTAGCGTAGGGGCTGTGTAAAGAGTATAAAACCTTTGAAAAAACTGAAGTTAAACCTCTGTTTTTTTGTTTATTTTCTAAATGTGTAAATCGAGATTAAAGTTTGTTTTATTTTTTCCTATTTGATAGATATGCTATGTCAGAAGATAATTCACTGATTATTAAAAAACTTACACTGAACGATGCTGCCATGTTCCAATGTTTGGCAACAAATGAAGCTGGCGAGAAATCCGCTTACACCTGGCTACGCGTCAAAAGTAAGTGAAAAGTTTCAATATAAATAATATATTATACCATATATTATATATGCATACAAATACAATACGAATGGATATGGCTGACATATGTAACAAACTACTAATCTGAATGTGACTTGGTAAATCAAATTAACATGTGCTTTATATGTAAATCTCTTTCTCTTTACCTTTGCCTCCGCAATGTGTCTTCATCACTCTCCTTGATTGATCCATTCAATTTAATGTGCATCATCATTGGCTGGCACATCCTGTCAATTTAATACATTTAATTGCATTTAAAATAAACATTCATTCATCATATCCTATGAAACATCAAATAACATTTACTCAATCTTACTCAATTACCCCGTGCCCTTATTCATCAACATCCTTTTCAGTTCGAATCATAGAAGAGCAGCAGCATAATGAAATTTTGGAAGAGATGCCTAAAATTAATGACCTAAATTGCATCAACAAGCCAATGACTATATTATCCTCATCATCATCCTTTTCAACATCCTCATCCTCATTCGCACCACTATCATCATCATCATTCTCATTTCATCCAAAATTTATATCCTCTAATACCACCAACCAAACCCTTCCCAACGCCAAAATCCAAAACCGCAACTTTTATCAACAGCAGCGTATGTTGTTATCCAAACTAACAATGGGGGCGGCAGCAACTCGTGTTGCCAAACGTGAGCTGGCAAATGACATTGTTGCCAACGATGCCGCCGCAAAAACGCTACTGAAACGTGCAAAACGTTTGGCACAACCACGCATTTTGCGAGTGAGAGCATCAACGCATGCTGGGATGGGCATGGGATCGGGATCAAGCTATAGACGCAAGGAATTTCGCTTTGGTATGGGTTCATCATCATCATAGATATGAACATTAACTGCACTTACGTTTGAAGTACTATACCAATTCACCCTACTTCATGCACCCTACACTTGTTTATTTTTTTATGTGTTTGTTTTTCTACACATTATTTCTTATTGTAATATTTTTTGTCTTGTATTTCCATAATGCACCTACAGATAAACATATTTATTCATAATGTGCACCAACTATAAAAAATCTTTCATATAAAAAAGTGGCCACCGTTTAGTCCAATTTTGGTTTAGTCATTAAATGGCCAAAATTTAATTTTCTTTCAGCAAATTTCGCTTTATTTGATTCTTCTCATTAAGTATAAAATATGATATCAATCATATTTCCACCGCCCTGAGTGGGCTTTGAATGAGTTCAACGATAACCCAGATTATGAAAGAAAAATCATCTATTCTGATGAAGCGCATTTTTATCCCGGCGGCTACATAAACAAACAAAAGTGCAGACTCTGGGCACTGGAAAATCCCCATGAAATGAAAGATATTGATCTCGATGACGCAACCTTCGCGCGTAGTATCAACCTTCTGCGAATAAGATTAGCCGTTTGGCGATGACCATTGACTTGCTCGCAGCTGCTATGTGTTTATGCTGGGGGTTTTTTTTTTTTTTTGAGTGTGGCGCATTGAAAGGTAAAGTTTATACCGACAATCCCCAAATTTGGAACAGAACATTTGCCCCGAAATTGCCCAAATCGACTAGAAATCGGTGGACAATTTGGTTGAAAATTAATGTTCCAGGGTGGTCTACAGCTAAGCCAGCCATGGCCAACATTTGAATAAAACCATTTTTCATACTTAATCGGAAGAAGAGATCTATCAAATAAAATGAAAATAATTGAAACAAAATTAACTTATGTCTATTTGATGACCAAACCAAAATCGAATCATTATTTTTTTATTTTTTTTTTTACCAGTTTAAATTTTTCATTGCATTCTGTATTGAAAAAAAAAAAAACAATTTATTTATTTATTTATTATATGTAATATACATCCGATTTTCCATAATATAAGGTCCAAGAGAATTTGAACTTATGAATATTGTGAGTTATACAATAGAATATTTTAAGAAATGAAGAGAATTTGTTAAATTTCGAATTATGTTGCCTATTACAAGTACTTTAGTTACAGTAAGTTAAATACGGAAAATGTAATTTATGCTTGAATATTTTGTCCAGTACCTTTGTTTTAATATTTATCAAATCAATCAGCGCTTTCCTTAAAGTAATCGTCACCAAATCACTTTGCAATGGATGAATGAAAGGTGTTTTCCTTTTAGATTCCTTCAGGGCAAGTTTTAGTTTTTAGCAGTTGAAAAATAATAGACATTTTCAATAATGTTTACTTTGTTTGTTTGTTTCACATATTATACTCTTCACGGGAGTGAATAGTAACAGGCAGAAAAAACCACATAAAGTATATAAGTATATATTCTTGATCAGCTCGATTAGACGAATTGATTAAGCCATGTGCATCTGTATGTATGCAAATTAGACCCTCAGTTTTTGAGCTAAATAGCTGAAATTTTGCATGAACTTTTTTTTTTACTATGCGCAGTACATTTGTCGGTGCCAGCCGAATCGGCCCGCTAGTGGGAGTACCTCCCATACAAACCACCCATTTGAATTAATGTTCTTATTAGAAAAACTTTTTTGTTTTTTTTCATAACTAAAATTTGACCTGTACAAGTGTCTGATCTATATTCAACTACTACTGTGTAGATTTCAAGACCCATTGAAATAAATCGGTCACAGTGTAAACATAAGTCAAATCCATAATTAAATATTTCTGAATGCTCTATCACAGAGCGTAGGATAAACGTTTTCTAGGGAGTGCGTCAAGAGTATATTAACTTCGGCATAGTCGAAGTTAAACTTCTTACTAGTTTTTTTTGTTTTTTTTTTTTTTTGGTGCGTTCAAAAGAAAATCGTGGATACTGCCTTCGAATATACAACGCGACCTTTCTCTCTTGATCGCCTTCTTTCTATTTCTTTTATTAAGTGGCTTGAATTTTTCAGCAATTGACAAGCAATTTAACGAACAACACTTGCCGCTGCCATGATAAATGATATTTTAATAGTGTATGGCGTATGGATCTGATCAAACCAAGCATACAAAGGACTAGCAACAAAAGGAACATGCCCTTTACCACACTTGCAAAACAGTTATAACTTTATCCTTTCTTATGACATGAAAGTTGATCTTGTGATCGGACATCCTTTTTAGTATCAAGTAGACATTAATATGAATTAATTCTCAGATAAAAAAAAAAACATCAGCAGCGTTAAAAAAGGCTAAAGGAAACAGTGTCTTCCTCAAAGCAACTAAGTAGCATTTATTGTAAATACCTAGTAGATAATGTTCTCATTGACTTAGTAGCAAGATTTAAGTAACACAAAGTTTATGCTTCATAAAGATTACATAAAGCATTCATTCATTTGGCAAATACTTGTATGTTCTTTTGCGGACAATGGACAATAGATAAACTTACATGATGAATTATTGTATTTGATGTCACGTGTCAATTCTTATGTTCGAGTTATGGAAGAAAATTGTATACGAAATGTAACTATTGATTTTAAGTATAAAAGTTGGATATACTTCTGTAATATAGAGTCTTTGTCAACTAGTAAGGTAATTAATTGACTTGTTTATACTTTTAACTACAGAGCTCTTCGTTTATTTTGTATTTATTGTTTTAATTAATAGTTGACACAAATGTACAATAGCTGTGCCATAACATTAATGTGAAGCAATTTTTTAAAAATCTAATACTGTGTGTTTGTTTAATCTGTGCAGAGGGGTTAGTTACTTGAATACAGAGAATTTCCTTTATTACAATATTAAAACCAATCAAAGTATTTAGATTGAAAATAGTCTGTTGGTTGCACTTTGATTAAGGCTCTGTTCTCTTCAAAGCATTTTCAAAGTGATGGCAAAAAAGCTTTATTAGTATATTTGTATGTATGTATAAGTGAGTATACTATATACATAGATATGAAAAGAAATTCCATACTTATTAACGCAGTTTTATAGGTATGCCTTATAATTTTTACCATGTTGTCACTTATTTTCGTATTTTGTTCAGTTCACACTGAGCCGTCGAGTGTTTGCTTTTTTATCTATCTCTTTGGTCTGGTCTTGTGCTAGTAGTTGCTTAAGATGAAGTACACACACACACACACACACTGATGAATGTTGTCAGTGTATCTTGTGGATGTTTATTTATTTATACTGTGCGTATAAAAAATCATACACACACATATCCTTGTACCGTCAGTAATAAAACTTAACCAGAATGAATATTTTCCATACAGAAACACACACACTGACTAGTACAATTTCTATGAAATCCTTTTAATGAAAATTATAATTCATAATAATATTTTTCTCAGGAAATAACATGTTTTTTCTCCTTTTGTAGAATTGAAACTATAATTTTTGTACTCCTTAGGCAGTGAATAGTATTATAAGTTTGTCATAAAGTTTGTAACAGAGAGAAGGAGGCATCGGAAACTCCATAAAATATATACTTATATATATGCATATTATATGTATACTAGCCTTACCCGGCGTGCGTTGCTACGTCCCCTGTGCGTGCCCAGTTATTAAAAAAAAAAAGAAATGGGCCAAGTGCAAGTGAGACTCGTACACGGAGGGGTTTGTATGGGAGGTACTCTTCCTAGTGGTCCGATTTGACTGATTCCAACTTTAAAATTTACCGCATCTATGTTAAAAACTTATAGTGTCTAAATTTCAGTTCGATAGAACAAAAAACAGAGAAGTTTTTCTAATAAGAACCTGAATATTAATGGGGGTTTGTATGGTCCGATCAAACTGAAATTTCGACAATATAAGTTTCTGATGTATAGCCACCAACCATCCAAATTTCAAGATCGTGGATCGTATAGCTGCCATACAAACCAAAATGTTTCTTGTATTGGGAACCCTTTAAGTTTTCGAAAATATTTTAATTTTAGTATTTGTTGCTGATGCCCGGATTGAACTACACATTCTCTGAAAATTTCAACCCTCTAGACTATCTGATGTCCGTTCGTCTGTTTATCTGACTATCAATCAGTTTTTCTTTTTTTTTTGGTGTTCTTGATCTGTGTAACCTTACCAATGAAAGATTTAGGCTATCGAATAATCAAGGTCTAAGTTAGTTAGAATTAAATTGGTATATAACATTACTTTAGTTCTTAGAAACTGTAATAGTATATTCAAAATTTAATAAAATTAGTTCCAATTCAAGAACAACAAATATGATTTATTTATGAAGTAGCGTTACCCGGCCTGCGTTGCTACGTCCCCTGTGCGTGCTCAGTTATTAAAACAAAAATGGGCCAAGTCCGAGTCAGACTCGTTCACGGAGGATTCCGTACCGGATTGAGTTTTGTATGGGAGGTACTCCCCCTAGTGGTTCGATTTGACCGATTCCAACAAATGTACCGCGCCCATATCAAAACCTTATAGTATCTAAATTCCATTTCGATAGAACAAAAAACAGAAAAGTTTTTCGAATAAGAACCTGAATTTTAAAATTGGGTTTGTATGGGACGTACCCTCCCTAGTGGTCCGATCAAACTGAAATTTCGACAATATAAGTTTCTGATGTATAGCGACGAACCATCCAAATTTCAAGATTGTGGGATTACTGGATCGTATAGCTGCCATACAAATCAAAATGTTTCTTGTATGGGGATGGACAGACGGATGGACGAAAAAAAACCTATCCTATCCTATGTCCGTCTCCTGGTTCTAAGCTACCTCCCCACCAATTTTCAGCCAAATCGGTTCAGCCATTCTTGAGTTATAAATAGTGTAACTAACACGACTTTCTTTTATATATATATATAGATATGTACATATTTTAAATTTTACAATAAAAAGAAATTTAAATTACATAAAACAGAAAGAATTTGTATAAAAAAAAAAAAAAAAAAAAAAAAAAATTGCCCCAGGTGGGACTCGAACCCACAATCTTCGGCTTAGAAGGCCGATGCCTTATCCTTTAGGCCACTGGAGCTTCTAACTCCTAAACTGTTTTTTCGATTTATAGAATCAATAATGAATTTAAAAAAAAAAAAATTATATCAACTATGCCTGGCATAGTATTTCAATATACTGGTACATAGCTAGTAGATCAAGGAACACAATGATAAAATCGATGAAGATATGGAAATCAGGTTGTCTACTTCCTTCGTTTTATTGTGCATTTACATCGATCAACAACGGAAATATCATTGATTTGTCTCTTTACAATAATCATGGATGTTGGTGGAATTTTATTCTCTTTCGAAAGCTGCGTGCAGGATACCACAATGACTTTAATTACTCAATTTGTATACTCATAAAGTATAAATATTCTTGGTCAGCTCGACGAGACGATTACGAGTTGATTAAGTTATGTGCGTCTGTCCGTATGTATGCATGCAGGCAAATCCCTCAGTTTTTAAGCTAGAGAGCTGAAATTTTGCACGATGTAGTAGTAGTACTTGTCGAAACCAGCCGAATCGGACCCCAAGGGGGTACCTCTCATTCAAACGTCCATTAAAATTCAGGTTCTTATTTGTTTTAATTTCATCGAACTAAAACATGGACATTATGCGTTTCTAATTAATATTCATGAAATGCGTAAATTTCAAGACCCTAGAGTTATTGAATCATATATCTCCCATAGAAACCCAAACCCAAATTTAAGGTTTTTATTAGAAAAACTTTTTTGTTTTTTGCGTTATCAAACTGAAATTTGAAAATTATAAGTGGTTGGCCCATATTCCACAACTGTGTAGATTTCACGACCCTAGAATTACTGCATCGTATAGCTCCCATACAAACCAAGATTAAAATTTATGTTTGTTTTTTGTGTTATCGAACGGAAATAGGGACAGTATAAGTGCCTGACCCATATTCACCAACCATGTAAATTTCAAGACCTTAGAGTTACTGGATCGTATAGTTCTCATACATATATCTCGGTCTCAGTGTTGATATGCTGTACATAAGCCAAGTTATTAATCAAATATCTGAGTGCTCAGTCACAGGAGCGTAGGCAAAAATGTTTTCTAGAGATACATGAAGAGTATATCAACTTTGACATAGGCGAATTTAACTTTTTTTTTTGTTTTTTTTTTTTGGTATAATATTTATAAGGCATTGTCACCCTACAAAAAACTGCATACTCAGAGTATATATTGATAATCAGCGTGGCGAGCCATATGTGTCCAACCTTCTATCTGCTTCTGTGGAAAATAGTTTCTTAGTTTCAATAAATGGAATACCTTTTCGAGTCCCGTTCTTAGTTCCCAAAAAAAAAAACAAAAAAACAATTTATAAGATATTCAAATAAAATTAGGAAGTGAATAGCATATAAGCGTCAGTAAGTCAAAATTTCCTACTATAAATTCATGGTGAATAGAGGAATGTGCGATTTTTTCTGTTGTCTCTTATTATTTTTTTTTTTTTTAAATTAAATTTTATAACTTTTGTTCTTCTTAAAATCTGTTCTGTATGTAACAAGCATGTCCGGTTGTGGTGTGGCTACTGTGGGGTCAGTCGCTATGCATTGTCAAGTTAACCATTTGCAAAAAAGTATTATCTTCATTTTTGTTTGGAGTGACTTTGATGCCATTCTCTTGTTTCCTGTTCGTAGTTATAAAAGTTTTTTTGTAAGTCGAAACAAAGTCACACCAGTTTATTTATTTCACACTTTGCATGTCGAAAACTGAGGGAGTTTGGGATGGATTGAGTGGGGGAGGGATAGACTCGTACATATACAGTACGTATAACATCATTTGCAACTTTTATTTCCAGTGGACACTTCTGTTGCTGATGTTGTTATATTACTACTGCTGTTGCATTACTTAGCAAATATTTTCGAGTTTTTGGAAATTTTTAAGTTAAGATTTCATTGTCATGCAGTACTTTATTGAAAAAGTTTCCATTCTCGATTCGGTTGGCATTTTCATTCGTCTTTGGACCTCTTCATCTCAGCATTCATTTGAGACAGATTTTGGTCACCAAACTAACTTTGAGCGATAGATGATTGGATGGATCGATGGATGCATGGATGGATGGGTGGGTGGATTGGTTTTATGAACTTCATTCATAGTAGTGAATAAGAAGAAACTTTATTAGCTATCAATATGAAGGAGCCAACCAAGCAAAAAAAACAATTAATTGGTCCTATATCATTTGTCTTTGCCATGCAAACGTAATTATGTCTCTCTGATACAGACACTTCTTATATTATTTCTGGTCAAAATAAAGAGTTTTCCCACTTTATCAGTAATTTCATTAATTAAGAAATTCCAATTGTGTGACTTATGTGATTATGAGCAACAAGAAATCTCAAGGCTCACATTTATTTATTCCTATACGGGAGGCATTCACTAATAACGTGATTCAAACTCTCCACATATTTCTCCTCTTCACACTTACCGATAGAATAATGAGTCCACAATATGTCAAAATTTATGCAGATCATTCCTGTAACACCTATTTGATTTGATGAACTCAACTCGTGAGTCTTCCTTAAAACAATCCTTAAAATTTTGGGATAAACTATCGCTTCTTTAATGAGAATTTATTCACATACACAGTATGAATATTTTTTGTAATCATAATAGTAACATAATTCTGTTTGCTGCACATGATGCAACAAGTGAATTTTCCCATTTCCGTTTCGTAATTCTAAAATAAGTTTTAAAGTTAAAATTTCATTTAACTGCATATAAGAACAAAGGAAAATCATTGAAAACAAACAAAAATATACTATGAGAAAATTTCCATTCTTACCTGCAATACAACAACAACAGCAACAACAGCAACAACAACAATAATAATAATTAAAAGTAATAAAAAAATTTCTAGTTAAACAAAGAAGAAACGAATAAAAAGAAAGAAACTGCAAAGGCAAATTAAAGAGGAAATTGAAACGACAACGAAGACGATTTTAATCGCTATTTCCGGCAACTTGCGCCATTCAAGCCAATTTGCATTTTGTGGCAAAGAAATTTATCTGTGTGTGTGTGTGTGTGTGTGTGTGTGTGTGTGTGTAGATTTATGTGCATATGTAAATATACGAATGTGTTTCGTGCCACATAAAATTGTTGGCAACTGTGATTGTTGCAAATTTCAATTTATGTTGGCGCTACTCACTTTAACTTTAAGTGCACTCAGTTGAATTTACTTTGGAAACAATGGAGGGAGTTACTACTGCCATCAATGCCACCAGTACCCGTCTCGTACCACTAGCACTAGAAATGTTGTAAGTAACATCATCACCGGCGCACAGTTAAACAATTAATTTAATGCTTTATAAGTAAAGTGAAGGGACTCTTAACAATGAATGAAGAAGCTTACATGATGTTGTCTGTCAGTCAGTCATGACACTTACTTTTAAATCAGTTCACTTGTTCGGCTTTCCGACAGTCATCTTTCTTTTTAAATATAGTTGAAAAAAAAAAAACAAAAAACGTTTCCTTTCTCACTCAAATCAATGACGATTGCATTGCTCTTCTGTTCATTTCAAATTTACCTTAGAATGAAAGATAATATTTTTATGGTATCTGTGCTTTAATGAAGAGTTACAACATTTGTAACGCATGAAAGGAGATACAATTCATCTGAAAATTATACAAATTATATGACAATAAAATGTTTAGCAAAACAAATGCACAATGAATTGCTGTCGATCGTCAAACGATTGATTTAGATGTGAACCGATGATTTGATTTATATGTTATATTTAAAAATTCACCATAAAAACAAACTATTTATTCAATTTAAAAAGTAATCTTTGTCTCTTATGAAAATGGATATTAATCCTTTCCACATGACCCTTCAGCAACTCCGATTTATTTATTTTTAATATGTGCCAACCATCTGCTCTACTTGGCAACGAAGTCTTAGCATTTTTTAAGGTGATATTTAGAAGTATTTCTCAATACATGATTTTTTTTTTTTATTTCAATCCAATCATTAGAAATGAAATGCAGCACACTGTTTTCCAATCATTTTTGGTTGGACAAAGCAGTTGCCTATTAGATTGTCCCAAGAAAATCCTTCTGTTTTCAGATTTGTCTAGTTTCAAACTAGTCACAAAACAGAATTGATATTGAAATCATTCATGTACAAAATTACATAGGTAGATGTAAAAGATATATGGACTATTGTAGAAACTTGTTAACGTGATGTTAATTAAAATCTTTGGAATCAAACATTCTATCATTGAAGAAGTTCGAAAAGGCTCTCTTACGTCAATTGGTATGTGTATGTCAACAAAATTTACAAATTTTTTGAGAAGTAAAAGAATAGAAGACAATGACTATTTGGCCAATCTAATACATGTTTGGCCCATTCATTCTCTTACAACCACAATAACACATTTTTCTCTCCCATTTAACTTTAAGACTTTCTTAAAAAACAATAAGTTCCAATGTATAAATTATTACAATCAACGCAAGTTAAGGGATTTGTGTAACTGGCTCTAACTCTTTTTGAATCTATTATTCCAGCAACACTCCAACTACTCTAAAGTGTTATGTACAATTCCTTTGGCTTCACTGAGAATATGATTTTTCTTTTATATAATAAAATATCTTATTATCTGACAACTAGGGTTGTTATAAGTATGTTGACCACTATCCAATGCTACTCCTTTAACAGCTTTGCACAAAATACACTTATCTCGTTAATTAAAATTACAAACAAGGATAATGTGGATAATGTTCCTCCAAAGTCACAAAGATCCACCCGAAGTTCTTGTGAGAATTTTATTAAAGGTGTTCAAGAACAATACGCACCCGGAGCAAGAAGAGCTGAAAACTTAAGTTAGTTTTAAAAACATTCCAAGAAACTCGGATACAGAACTGCTAGCGTAATGAAGAGATATTCTTAATATATCTAACTGCGTCCCAACGATCTTGAAACCGTTCTTCAAGCCTTTTTACATCCTGATGAAAACGGTCCTCTTATTCATCACTCACAGAAACACGATTTGAAATTAAAACAAGAGAATTGGGAATGGAAAATATGAATTTTTAATGACATCCGGCAGCCCATCTTTCTATAGGAGTTTTGGTTCTTCATTAGTAAGCGGATTTGTGGACCTTTCTTCAAAAACAAGACAAGATACTAACAAAAGACATTTACATCCTACATACTATAACTAATAGAAAATTATAATAGCAATCGGTTTTTCAGGTACCGAAATTGTTTAGAGATTTCATATTTTTCATTCCAAACGGAATTCTATTTAGTATTACTAAGCATCCGCTGCCCGAAAATCCCCTCATGAACCATAATACTAGGTAGATATTTAAAAATTTTTTACAGAATGTGTATTTCAATTGCTGGTATATGCTCGTTTTTGTACACACAAAATCTGTTTGCTTGCCCTTTTTGTTATAAACATTTTTATACACACAAACTGCATGTTGTTGTTGTGGAAATGTAATCTCCTTTTTGAGACTTTTCCGATCGATTTTCGAAAAATTTTATTATTTGTTGGGGATATGGCAGTAGAAATACACATTCTGTAAAAATTTGAATTGTCTACCTAGTGCGGCTCATGAGGTACAGACTCAAGAAAAACGTGACGATTTGTATTTTCTCACTCAAATCAAGAAAAAGTTTTGCGTACTTTAGTCCTGATTAAGGCAATAGGTTAAGGGATATGAACTCATTATAGTGTTTCATCCTCAGATATGCTAAGTTATTCATATGGTAAATTTACCTGCAGATTCCTAAGTGAAAATAATTTTTTTCTGTTTAATTTAAACATGACACTAATATCAAGGATTACAATGAAATTGCATCTAAGTATCTTTCAACGGAATACAAAGTTAAATGTTTAATATTTTTCAAATAACTTGAAGCATTTATAAAAATAAAATGAAATAAAACATAATCAATCTGTTGAAAAGGCTTTTTAACCTCTTAAACTTTCTTCTAAAAATGCCCTTAAATGTAAAATTGTAATTGTATTGGTTCTTTTAACTGTGATCAACATTGTTGGTGTTGCTGTTGTTTTTTTTTTTTGTTTTTTTTTGTTTTTGCCGTCATATTTTTTTGGATTATAAACAAAAGTTAGAGGTATTGACATTACACACTCCCATTTACCTCTTTCGTTCGACGGCTATGATATTTGAGTGTTTTGTGGTGAAAAGTTTTCAAACCATCAAAAGTTTTATGTTTTAAACTAGCAACAACAAAAAGACGAGGTAAAAGTTATAGAAAAATTCTATTCAAAAAATGCTTTTAGCCGCGTTGGCCCATGAGGAGGAATGTTGCCTGTTAAATATTGCTAAATACTCTTACTGCTCTTGTTGCCACTACCTTTGTTTTTGGTGCCAATTAGCTCGAAAGTAAAAGCAAAGCAAAACAAAAACAACAAAAACTGCAATAGGAGGAGACATGGCATATTACTTTTATGTTTTGTGCCCTTCGTGACTAGGAAATATCCTTGTTAGTTGTTGTCGCATTGGATGTTGTTTGGCCAAACGCCATCGACAAATGCCGTTGACCGTTAAATGGTGTTTCATTCCATTCTATTCTATTTCATTAGTTGGTTGCCTTTGTTGGTTTCTATTTGATTATCATAACCATCTACCTACATTTTCATTGAACACCTGGGACTTTCACATTATGATTTTGTCACAGAGCCATGAAGTTTTTCTCTGTACACTAACTAAACAAAATACATTTAAGTGGTGGAAGGAAGATTCATATGAATTTTTATTGGTCTGTTGTTGTCGCATATTACAATGTATGCATGTACAATATATACTTATAATAATATCAGGTCAACATATAACAAAGGCGAAGCATAATTAAATTGCACCAAAGTCATTTAAGTGGAGTGGTGGTGCACTTAAAAATCATAATAATAATATTGAGAGCAAAGGAAACTTCAGCAGAAACAATCACAAAAATATCAGAGCAACTGATCAGCTGGATAGTGACAGGTGCCTGTGGGTAACCCATTTGCAAATTATTCTTAGTGGCAGCCTTTGTAATTTTCATTTCAAAAGCTAAAACATTGTAAAACCTTATTAAGTCACCATTAATATCTCCACTATTTCCATTTATCATCATTCTACACAGTCAGTGTTTTAGTTAGTTCTGGCTTGCGGACTGACTTTCATTTTATCTCGTGCCGTCGTCGTCCCCCCTACTACATAAGTATATAACATCGTTTTGCTAATCAACAGAATGGAAAGCCCCGGCCACAACATTATAACAAAGTCTAAACGCATTACTGCATGTCTGCCTGCCTGCCTCCCTGCGTGAGCACCAATGACTCGTCGTCACATTGCATCACATTGTATTGCATCCATGTGATGTCATGTCTTAGGTCAAAGCCATGCAAAGTTTATGCCTCAAACGGATTTATGAACGCTTTAACACCAACCACATGTCATTTATTCAGAAACTCGGAGTCGCTAAAGCTCAAGGATAAAATTAAACTTCACTATCTCCTCTTCTCCTCACGATATGCAATTTACTATCATCATCATCATCATCATTACTTTGTTAATTATGGAAATTATTGTAGATAGTAAAAGGGAAAAAATCTATGTTATGGATTCCTTCTTTTGTGCTTTATATAGATTTTAAGAGCAATTAATATTCGAGGGTATGAGTACGAGCGAGTATTCTTTGTTTAACAAGAAAATAAATTATTAGTTTTATTTAATGCAAAAAAATGAAGACTTCCGTTCACCAAAGCTTTCATACCTTATTTCCCAATCATCCCAATTTTGAATACGAGTATATTCAATAACAAATTGATTTGAAATATGCAGGATCATAGTTTTTAGTTAAATGTGATATTTTTATGTATTTTTATTGGAAAATTGTGATCAACTTTGGTAGCTTGGCAGCTTCTTAATCTCTTACCAAAATTGTGAACAACTTTATGGTAGTGATATTTTCTCAATGTTGTTGTCTGTGAGGTATTGAACCATTTGACGATTATCCACATAAACTTTATTCTTCAAGAAACCCCATAAGAAGAAGTCTAACGGTGTTCAAGCGGGTGAACTTGGTGACCAATTCATGTCTAATACTTCAGTATTAAACTTAATAATAAAATTAATTAAATTCAATAATTGAATTTTTGTAATGTCCACTCATATAGCGAACAATTTTAACTAACCGGAATGTATTTAATTTATAAATAAAAATATACCTCTAATTTAAACATCATATACTCGAAGTTGGATACGAAAATGAACCATTTCGAATGTAAAGTGAATGTTGTGAAAGGACAACTCTGATTTTGACATAAGTAGGATCAGCAGCTAAAAAAGTGAAAGACTAGTTTCTTTGACACACTAATAATTTCCATACATACACACGAGTACCTTAAGGGGTCTCTGATGCATTCAAAGCAAGGTGATTATATCTAGATATTCTCTCTAACGAGAGAGAGAGAGAGAGAGAGGAAACCTTTTAAAATGCATACATATGCATTCTTATTCTGTGTTTAATCACATACTTAAGATATGACCCTCGTGAGAGTTAAGTAAACTCAAAATTACAAAGTTGAATGTTAATCACTAAAAAAGAAACCTTATTTCCTTTTCAACAAACTTTGTGAGGGAAACATGAAAAGCGCCTCAAAATATGCTATAAAACTTTAAGTATCAAAATTATAAACATATTTTGTTTTTTTTTGTGTGTTTGTTTTGTTGTTTCACTCTACAATTGTTGTTTTTCATTTCTGTTTATGTTTAAATAAGTTTTATAGACTTAAATCGTCTTGTGTTTTTTTTTTTTTTTTTTTTGTGGTTTTGTAATGCACCAAGGTCCAAGGTTTCAATTATAATATAGACAAAAGTCCTTACTGCTGCTGCATCGTAATGTTACTAGAGTGCAATGACCAATATACTGTAGTATGTATCTTTGTGATAATGTTAGTCTTCTCCATTGTGTTGTGCAGTCTTGTGGTATGCGCCATGTGGTAAAACCACTTGTTACAATTTTGGGTTACATTTGTTCTTGCTGTTGCTGATGGTGGCCTGCGCATGGGACTCTTCTTTTTATTTTCATGTATTTTTTAAGGATTCTTTTTCTTCTTCTTTCGTTTAAAAGTAACAAACAAAGTCACAACAAAAGTTTAACTACTTTTCATATAGAAGCAAAAAAAGAAAAAAAAAAAAAAATGGGAAACAAGTGGAAACCCATTAACTTTTGTTTCACTAAAACGGATATACATTTCACAAATCATGTATTTTCATAGCTGCCATCTAAATGTGAAATTATGTACTTTATCCAAGGACTTCTAGTGTTATTATGAACGTACTTAGTATGTGAAGGAAACTCATTAGATCTGAAATATTATAAAAGTAGGTATATACATATGTAAATAGAAAAAAAAAAGAAAAAAAAATCAATAAATATATATTCGAATATATTGTAGTAAGAGTTCGTTAGTTTGTTCATTTTATATGTTAAACATATACGAGTATCTTATGATCTAATGATCAGTTTATGTTTCAAAATTATAGCTAAGAGTTCGCTAGCTTTTCACTAATCTTTGTCTCCGATATTTTTCTATTTCATATGTTTAACGATTATCAGACTAAAGTCATAATATATATAATAGTATTAAAGAAACAAAAATTTTCTGCTTCCTATTTTGATCCGTTTTTCTTTTGGAGTCTTCCCATTGACTTCAATTGCAAAATCATTTTCATATACCTCGTTGTATAAGAAGGGATCCATTTGTATATGGTTTTATACACTGAAAGAAATAAACCATCAGAATTTTTCATATTTGATGATGTGGTCAAACAATATTTCTAGCTTTTTAATTTAGTATGCAATTAATTATTTTCTATCTATCATTTTATATCTATTATATGTAAATATGTATCTTTCTTTTTATTATACCATGTATGTATTTTTATTTTCTCTTAGTGGTTTGAGGAGTTTTATTTTTTCCATGCACGAAGCACTCACTCACTTACTCACATCATTTTTATACACATTCACATTCTTTATTTTTCCGCATTTTTTTGCCAAAATGTAGAACATTTATGCAAATAATTTTTGTTTTGTTTTTTCATTTTTCATTTTCTTTTTTTTTTTGTGAATTTTTCTTGTATTTTTTAACTGCCTCTAGAACAAATATTTCTACAGTTTTTTCACTCAGTTTTGTTTAGT
The DNA here is from genome assembly GCA_037043295.1 of Amiota minor. Lineage (NCBI taxonomy): Eukaryota > Metazoa > Arthropoda > Insecta > Diptera > Drosophilidae > Amiota > Amiota minor. The sequence continues at coordinate 427,775 of JBAMAW010000419.1, forward strand.
TTTCATTTTTTACATTTTATTCCATTTACTAACTTTTTTCTTAAGTTTTATTCATTTCTGTTTTGGGTTTTTCTTCTTTCCATTTAGCTTCAGCGCCAATATTAGAGCAACCACCGCAAAATGTGACCGCATTGGATGGCAAGGATGCAACGATATCATGTCGTGCTGTTGGTGCACCAAATCCGAATATTACCTGGATCTATAACGGTAAGAAATGTTTAAGAGACAAAAGTGAAGATAATACAATAAGAAAATAATAATAAAAATTAACAAAAAAACAATTCAAATTAAGTATACGTCAAGGCAAATACGAAGATCATTCAGTAAGCAACGAAACAAATCAATGTAGCTCAAAAAACGATTTATTCAATCAATACGAAACTTTGTCTACATTTTAATACACTTGTTCCCAGCAACATTTATTCAGTTGTGATCGCGGCTTTCGTGGATTTCACTACCTTTGATTCCTTTTTGCAACTAAAAATCTAATTACTGTGCGTTGTTCTTCCGCGGTGCAATTCATTCGCCATTGTTAACTGAATACATTTGAGGTTATGCTTACCAAATGATATCGAATAGCTGATGAGAAACAAAGTACTATGTACAAGGATGGCAACTTTACGCACTGAAAATATTGGATTGATTAAACAACCAGTTTCGGAGCTACATCGATTTGTCTCATTACTTATTATTGAATGAACCTCGTACAATGACATTTAAAAAAAAAAATAAAAATAAAAAAAAAAAACAATAAGATATAATACAATAATAAAAGTAGAAAACTAACTCACCAACTTTGGTCTCATCAAAGCATTTTATTTTTATACACTTCACAAATAAATTAAACGCTAAAAAAATCACTTAAAAACGCAATGACTTCTACAGAAATTCTTGCATATATGTATTTCATTGTAGATGCGCTTATGAATTTAAAACATGTCTAGTAATATCATGTAAAATCATGAGTTCTTATAGAAGTATTAAACCCATTCTGAGTATGGGACATGACTCCTGATGGTGATGGTTGTCGCAATAAACTTAAACTAATGTAAGCAGTTCTTTTATAACTTGCAGATTGTTGATCTGCGCTGAAATAGGGGTGGCTAAGATTTTCAGTGGACCAAAATATATAATAAGCTCTTCAACTTATAAGTAGCCAGGATTTGGTTTAGTCATTGTAAACTAGACCTTCGCCTAATGGTGGCATAACTATGATGGCTATGAGAAATTATTTGTACATGGAATTAGAATAAAAAGAAACCTATAAAGGTAGTAAGATATTAGTATTCTGATGAATTGGATGAATAAAGGTTTAACGAGCATATTATACATGTTATGTATTGTATTTCATGTTTTCCGAAAGCAAACGGAACCCTCTTACTAAGGCTACGCTGTCCGTCCGTCCGTCCTCGGGCTATAACTCATGAACTGTAATAGGTTGAAAGTTAAATGTGTAGTTCTATCTTGATGATAGCAACAAATACTAAAACTAAAATTTAAAGGAGTCCCCATGCAAGAATTATATGGGTTTGTATGGCAGCTATATGATCCAGCAAGCCTTTGATCCTGAAATGTCTACAGTTGGTGGAAATGGATTAGAAACTTCAGTTTGATCGGACCACTAGGGAGGGTACTTTCCATAAAAACCCCAATTTGGTACGGAACCCTACGTGTGCTAGTGTGACTCGCACTTGGCCAATTTTATATAGTGTGTAAAGTGTATAAAAATTCTTATGTATGTATTTTTTTTTTATTCAAATGTAAGCATGTTGTATTGTAAAGTGTCACAAACTAATAGCTTAATGTAAAAAAAATCAATTGCATTTTTGATTGATTGTTGTTTATCTTATGCTAACTTTTGTGTATCTTTTTCTCTTCCATTTTTTATTTAATTTATATGTTTTTGTATTGTAACAACCTCAACGACCTCAACGCGCTAACTAAACACAAAAAACCAAAACAAATAAATATGTCACTCGCTCGCTCGCAATGATTGCTCGTTCTATGCTCCTTTTACTGCCAATAACAAATAACTCTATCATCAACAACAAAATTGTTAACGATGCTAATCCTGCACCCAAAAACCAACCAACCTACGCACGCTTCTATTCTCAATGGGTTCAAATAACTTTAAAACGCCTGATTGTGTGATGCTCGTCTTCGGCGTCGGCATGGAACTAAACGGATTGATATTGTTTTCATGATCATGTTAACTCATCGGCTTCTGATGAAAAAATGCTTATTTGGCGTGATTGGAAATGCCTTCCTTATGTGGATCATTGGATGGATGGATGGATATGGATGTGATGAATTATGTTTTTTTTTTTTTTTTTGTTTCAACGACAAACCACTGTATTGATTTTGGTGAATCTCTTTACCAAATGGAAACAATGTGAATGAAATGGTGTCAACAATGCCACATTGCCACAATGTAACGAAAACGCATGAACGGATTAACAACAATCAACTGAAACAATGAATACTCCATTGTTATAAACTACGTCCATACAATTGTGGTATCCTTCTTTGTGCCGTGGACATTATTATCATTGTTATTGTCATCAACATCATCATGGTTGTTAACACTCGGCTTTATTAACAATCCATCAACAATGAAATGATGTTCATCATTATCATCATCATCGTCATCATCATTATTATGAACAACATGAACCACAAACTCAATATGATGATTGACTTAAAACAATGACAATAATGACGTTGATGTTGATTGTTATTGTTTCTTCCTGTTGCTGCTACTGACACATGAATGGACTGTTACTGATACCATAACATCTCACTCACCACATGTTGCATGTTGTTCATGCACTTCAATGAAAATATCACCATCTCAATGTTGATAATCTGGGTGATGATGATGATGATGATATGTGTGCAATTCACTCATTGACTAACTCTCTCACTGATGCATTCAATCCTTCATTCATTCACTCATCAGAAACACAACTTGTTGAGATATCGAGTCGCGTACAGATACTTGAATCTGGTGATTTATTAATTTCAAATATACGCGAATCAGATGCCGGCCTTTATATATGTGTCCGGGCCAATGAGGCTGGTAGCGTTAAGGGCGAAGCATTTTTAAGCGTTTTGGGTAAGTAAATCCTTAACAAAGCCAACAAGGCCAATGAATATTGCATTGAACGTTGCACGGCATGGCATGGCATGGCATAGCATGTTGAATAACATTAATAATAATATCGTAATAATTATATTCATAATAATATTAATGATAAGAATAATGATGATGTTTGTCGATGATATTGATTAGCTTTCATAAAGAGTAGATTAATAATGGAGAAAAAATTGATAGCGCCTAGTGTCTTTTTTACTTTTACAATTACATTTTCCATAGAAGATACTCGAAATACTACACAGATACTCGTACACACTCGGAACATAATTTTTAATTCAATTAAACGTTGGATTCCTTTTTACCTTTCAATTTTTGTCTTTCATGATTTTTCATTTTGTTTTTCAATTGCAATTCCAATTTTCGTTTTGATGATCCACTAACCATAGTCAAAAGTTACATACATTTTCACGCCCCTTTTTTTCATTTCAATTTTTTTTTTTTCCTGTTTTTACTTTTTTCGTGTAACAGAATTAAGTGGAAAATTGCATAGATTTGTAGGGTTGTTCAAAGTCACATGCACTCACACTAACCAAATGTCAAATTGTGGCTGATATCATGAATTTAATTATTAGCTTTATGGAATCCAGTTAAGAGTTTATTCAATGAGTCAATGATTTAAATTAAAATATAAAATATAAAAAAATTAATGGAAGATCTCTTAAGTTAATAAAAATCTCTCACTATATTTTGTGACTTAAAAGGGAGGACAGCACAATTTTCCAGATGCTTTGTACATCTAGAGTAAAGTCATAAAAATAGTAAAACTTGATTCATTTATTCAATTTATCAAGTAATCTTCAATTTTATAAGGACAAAAACTATTTATTTAAAAAAAAATATGTAAATGAATCTTCTTTAGCGAAGGGAGGTAAACCCAAAAATTAGAAAATGAAATGTGATGAAAATTAAAATTCGAGGATGCTTCAGAGAGGTAGTAGGAGACGCACAAAACAATGCGCATTGTCTTGTGTGGGCTCGTCTACAGCATAGAGAATGAATGAATGAATGGTGAGAGAGAGATAAAAAATTCTTTAATTATTGTGTTTACTTTACGAAAGAACGTACGAACACGTGGCCGAATGACCTAAAAATAGAATAATTCTTTTGTATTGAAACAATATAACACTACAATATTCTCTATTATTGCTTGACCATCTACTTTAGAAGTTTCATTTCAATATTGTATTTGCTTAAATAGCTCCAATATAATAACAACATCGTCAAATTTTGATTTTCATCACATTTCATTTTCATATTTTTTGAAGTTACTCCCCTTCGCTAAAGAAGTTTCACTTCAAAAATAAATAATAAACTTAAGGTACCTCATCAGAGAAATTTTGCGCTTATCGCTTTCAAATTTTTTAAATTGATGCTTCGTGCAAAGTCTTTTATTATTTATGACACTTTTAATTCTTCTGAGTATGCTTTCCTCCAGCTTTTCGATCTACCATACTATCTGACTGGTAACAGTTGTTTTTTCAAACATCAAGAGTCCTGTTTTTATTGCTGCTTGCAGAATTCCATGCGTTTGACTTAACTTATTTTAATGACTTTACTCTATAAGTGCAATACATCCGTGTAATTTTGCTTCCCACTAGATTTGAATTTTGAAACCTTTTTTTTTTGAGTTTTCATCAATATTTTTAAATTATTCTACAATAGTATTTCTGTATTCCCATGGGGCACAAAAGTTTCCATATTTATATTTGGGGCCAACAATTGGTCAGTCGTAAAGTTATATTTTATAACAGTTCTACCGAACTTCTTAAAACATTTAATATAATTTCTTATTAATACAAATAACAAAATGTGAGCTTGAAACTCCTTTTAAGCGCCAAATGTATTGACTGGTGACCTTCTTCTTTAGCAATTTGATGACTTTATTAAATCTAAAACAAAATTCAATTGCTAAAAACCTAGAAGGAAATTTGAATATTTTTTGGACTCGAATTAGCCTTTTGTGAGAACCCTAATAGTAACGGTTTCTCCAAGATTCTGGTATTCATGAAGAATTCCAAAATTTTCTTCCGAAGAAAATCTGCAATTTTAATTGATTGTAAGAATTGGTTACCTAGATATCAGAGTCAGGTCCAAATGAAGCCCACACAGTGGTTCATACCAAATAATCTGCTGTCTCTTCCTCTTTATCATATAATCTACATTGGTCGTTTCGACTAATCCGCATTTTATGTAGATATTTCATAATGTTGCAATATCCTGTGATGATGCCTGAGACTACACAACTTCTTTTTCCAGTTAGTCCCAGTACTTCTTTTGTTCTTTTGCAAGAGCTTGAAAGCACGAAGGTTTTCGCGATTCTCAAAATTTTTCTGGTCTAATAAGGACTTTGGCAGATCCATGTAACCAAATAAGATAATCAAAGTTGTTTGCTGTTCGTCTTTTTAGCAGTCCCAAACAAGTTTACATTTGATCTCGAATGCTTTGAGTACTTTGTAGAATAAAATGATATGTGTCTATTTGCAGCAACACCTTCTATTTCTTCTCTTCGGCATAAATTCATTGCATGGATTTCCGGCTAAAAAACATAGCCTTCTTGGGTTTTCCCCATAAACTACTTCTCCCACACCAGTGTCCGTTTTATAGTCGTATACCAAACATGGAAGCCACAAATGGGCGCAGTCTTAACTGTCCCCAGTTTGCTCTATCCGAAAATGTCATCTAAAAATTATGTTGGAAGTCAAACTTCGCTTAAGATGAAGTTGGGTTTGCTCTGATTAAGTTCATCCTTGATTTAGGATTTTAGGAACCCTAACGAATCTCTTTCATTATATAGAATGAGCTTAGTCATTGCCTTCTCCTTTGTAATTTAACATTGAATTGAAATTTTTTTAAAAGCTTTGAAATAAAATATTAATATTAGATTAAGCAACAAGTCAATTTTCAGTAAATCTAGGTTTTTTGTTTACAAGAAATCGTAATGCCAATGAAAAGCTGAAAATCCTGGTAAAACCATGTTGATACGTGTATGCAATAATGAACATGTGATTATTTCGCTATTGATTTCGTGGTCCTTGCTCCGAAACATTGATCAAACATTTAAAAAAGTGAAGAATGACTGGTCCATAAGGATCATGGCCTCCAATCTAATATAGATAGTTTAAAAAAAATGCTGGCTATGCAAAAAAAAAACATTACAGAAACGAAATAATTTGAAAACTTTTCTATCTAAATTGATAAATGTCCGATGAAAACTGGGTAACATGTCCAAACCACCGCTATTTGCAAGAAAGATGTTGCTTAGTATTTGGAGGGACTGCAAAATTATTACTAAATGAAGTGCAATTGATCAACAAAAAGGGCTACGCTAGGCCACACTCTTCTGTTATGACCCGGTAAAAATTCTGAGAACTCGGCTGGGAAGTGTTAATGCGCCCAGCATATCGTCCGGACCTCTTAGCATCTGATTACCATTTATTTTCCTACATGCAGAATTGTTTTGGTGGCTTAGTAATGAAACACCTTGTCAATTGCAATATGCCAGTTTCTTGATTAGAAACCCTTTAATTTCTACAAAGATTTTTACCGAAAGATGACTTCAATAAATATGAAATAAAGTTACTTTGTTATGTAACATTGTCAAAACATGACTCTTATTTTTCTCTGAAATTACCTTTCTATCAACCTATTTCATATTTTTCCATGCATGATCTTTTTCAAATTTTGCCCCCATTGTTAAGTTAAAAGTTTGTGGATTCTTCCAGAATATTTCTTTTAAATAATTATTTCGACTATTTTAACTATTTTAAACATTTGATGTTCAGTCAGTCAGTCTAAGTAAAGTAAAGTCATTTCAAATTTTTTTTTTTAAGTTGCATAATGCATAAAATAAGAGTGATATTTGTTTTTTGTTTTTAGATACTCGCAATCATAAATCCAACACTATTTTAAACTTCTGTGATAATTTTAACGGTTAACTGTTGCTCTTGGGGTATTTGGATTTTGTTATTTGAAGTCTGAACAATTTTGTTTATTGTGTAGTAAAATTTAATTGAGAAAATGAAATATGCTTTGGGCCAATATTGTTTGACTTGTTGGTTGGTTAATTGGAGCGAAAATTTTTTGAAAAAGAGTGTTCCATTAGAAATGAAAAAAAAAAGAAAAAAATGTAAAAAAATACCAAAGCAAACAGAAAATCTAGAAAAAATTCACACAAAAATATAGATAGAAAGAAAGCAGAAATGATAGAATAAAAATTGAAATATGAAAAGTAAATAAACTGAAGAGCTGCAACACAAGCAACACAAGGCATAGCATAGCACTGAATGACATATACGAGGGGCACTACAAAAGTTTTGCAATCTGCCAACACTGTCGTATGTATAAACTAATGATGTGACATACCATGAGATTGAGGCAACACTTGGCTGTGAGGTCCCGCATAACTAGACAATCGCTAAGAAAAACAGACTCGCATCGATTGGAGCAAATAAATGCGAGTATTTGAAAGCACAAAACGTTGAATTAATGGGTCATCCGGCGTATAGCCCCGAATTAGCACAGAATGATTTCTTTTTGTTCCTAACAGTGAAGAACAAATTAAGTGGTGAACGATTTTCGAAACCCGAAAAGCGGTTGATGCATTCAAAAAGCATGTTTTGCAATTACCTCAATCAGAGTGGAGAAAGTGTTTCGAAAATTGGTTTAAGCGTATGCAAAATATATATATAATACTTTAAGAAATAATAAAGCTATTTTAAAACCAAACAATGCGAAACTTTTCTAGTGCCTCTCGTACGAATAGTATAGATAGCTATGCATAAGCTATATGCGAGATAAAAGCAATGGCAATGGTATGGTAATGGCACCCTTAACAACATCATCACGTTTGGAAAAATTCATTTCATAAACTGGAAAAATCACAAAGATTTAAAAAAAAAAAGAAAAATGCCATAGAAGTAAGCAACGAACAGCAAGAGGAGCTCAATTCAACTGGACTGAACTGAACTCTAAGCCAGCGCCCTAAGTTCGTCTATTCAAATCAAGTTGCACTTTCTCTCGCACATATTCACATTCCGATTCTAATAGATTTCTGATCGGAATGAACTAACACCATGCTGTCATAAACTCGTAACATAACACAGCATAACATAGCATAACATATACCAATAATGTCCTTTTAGACTTAAAAAGTACAATAAAAAAAAAGAAGAGGCAACCATCAACTTCATTTTGTTTTTTAGTTAATTTCCGTAGCGAGTGTAAAAAGTGATGATAAATAGACAGGTCACAGGTGACAGTTAGACTGTGTCCGAGCGACAAACTAAAGCAAACTATTAATGTTTTTATAGCTTTTGTATCTCATATTTATCTGGTTTTGTATTTTTTCACCTTTTAGTGCATACACAAATCATACAACCACCTGTTGATACAACCGTCCTACTTGGTTTGAATGCATCGCTACAATGCAAAGTGTCAAGCGATCCAACGGTGCCATACAACATCGATTGGTATCGTGAGGGTCATCCAACGCCAATCATCAATTCACAACGTATTGGTGTACAATCCGATGGCACATTGGAAATTCAAGCGGTACGCGCCGGTGATGTTGGCTCCTATTCATGTGTGGTTACTTCTCCTGGTGGCAATGAGACACGTTCGGCACGTCTGCTGTCATCGAGTTACCCTTTCCGCCAACAAATGTTAAAGTGCAACGATTAGACGAACCGCAACAGCGTACCATCAATGTATCGTGGACAGCTGGCTTCGATGGCAACAGTCCAATATTGAAGTATATCATACAAAGGCGTGAAGTCTCTGAATTAGGTAAGTTAATTAAGTTATGTTGTTGTATGGGTTAATTGCAGTACAAGTTATGGGTCAGTTGTAATACATTGACTTAGTCAAAGTAAATGAAAGAATGAGTTTTCAGTGAATTGGGTTGGGTTGGGTTGGGTAGGGTGGTTATTTCAATTGGGTTTGGATTTATGTTACAGTTTGTTATTAGTTTCTCTTGTATGTGTCTGTACCTATGTATGTTAATTGGTTGATGGTAACTGGTCCAGGTATTCATGGGGATGATATGATAATGAAAAACACTTGAATGAGGAATGTTCATATGTGAAATATCACTTGAGAATTTAATATACTCGTACTTATGTAGATAAAAATTTACTTAATATGATTTTAAAAAAAACAGAATTTTTCTCACAAAGAAAAAATATTTTTTTCTCTCTCTTTTTTTTTCTTGTTTTGTCTTTCTTTTAACTTTACATATCTTTTCTTAATTTTCTATATTTCTTATGCTTACAAAATGGATTTTTAAAAATTATTAATTTCCAAAAAAAAAAACAATAATTAATTTTCTCTAATTGAAATATTTTCTCTGATATTCTTCTTTCTGTTATTTCGAAATATTATATAAATTATCAATACTAACCACTACTCTGTTGTATATTATTTCACAACACTAATCATATTACCTATATTTTACATCACAAATGATAATTGCACCAAAATCAAAATTATATTACCTTCCCTGATGTAACCTAACATAAAATAACCTCTTATAATCCTTTATTCTTCCATTACTACTCATACTTGTTTTTTCATTTCCTCTATCGACTCTCTCTTGGCTGTGGCCTGTTACTTTTCCTTTCTCACATTCTTTTGAAATAAACTCTTCGTTTTCAACCTATTTAACAAAATAGAAAAATTCGTAGGTCCAGTACCAGATCCACTACTTAATTGGGTTACTGAGCTAAGCAACGTCTCTGCTGTGGACCGTTGGATCCTATTACACAATTTAAAGGCTGCCACTGTTTATCAATTCCGTGTCAGTGCAATAAATCGAGTTGGCGAAGGTTCTCCCTCGGAGCCGAGTAATGTCGTTGAATTGCCACAAGAAGGTAAGGTGCAAATATTAGAGCCTATAGTGCTTGCCATGTTTTTAATACGTATATTCTTATTATTTTTCCTCAGTATATATATTTGTTATATACGTCTATAATTTTCTCTTAATTAGACTAATAACACCTTGTACTACAGTGTATATTTTGTTTATTGTATCTATGTCTCTTTTATGTGTATTTTTTTTTTTTTTTTTTTTTTCGTTTTATCTGATTTTGTTTTTAACGTTGAACATATCGTGTAATGTGTTGTCGCTCTTAATATGCTTTTAAACAAATCAAATCAATAAAATTATGTATTGTATTGTAGATTGTGCAACTAAAAGGGCTTTCGTAAACCTCTCAAACCGACATGAATCTTACATGAAAATTTGTAGATTTTTAAAGTTTTTTGAAATAATTTTCTTCAAACGTAATAAATCCTAGTTATCCATAAGTGTAAGTCATTACATATGCTAGTAAAGGGTTTCTTAGTAAGAGTGACCTTTTTTTTTTCTTTTTTTTTAATAAAACGCTTTTTGAAAATCATCTCTGTTCGGCCGAGTATATCTTCTAAATCACACGACAGATTTTGATACGGTTTTCCCTGTCATTTACATATTTATAAATGGAAGGTTTATACTATGTACTCGCACATACACTCACAACCGATTCATTATTTTTTTCTAAATTTCGGATAGTAATTATCATATATGATAAGGTGAAAGGAATAGTTACCTTGAAATATAAGGAAAAATTACAAAGCAAACATGTACTTGCAGTAAGTGTAAACAATGCTGATGAGGAGATTTACTTCAATATGCTATATAACATTAACAGGGAAAATTAAATTAAAAAACTTTTTTAAATCATAATTGAAATTGTTCAAATATACAAGATCGTGTTATAAGAAACGCAAAAAGATATCGTTAGCTTCTTAATGATGAAACCGAAGAAGAAAATGTAATCATGCTGATGAAGGATTTCTTTGCATATAAATAGATAATCGTCTGTTGGACATATAGTTCGTCTTAGTCATAACAGGGGGAATGGTCATAGATTTCAGAGAGTCAGATAATTGTCAGAACGCAGGCTCATGAGAATTTTTAACATGTTAAATTATGCATTGAAGTGCGATTCTTCTTTTGAATGTTTATTGTCTGCGAATATTGCTCAGCTTTGAAATGAAAGGATAAATTTAAAAGTCTTAGTTTCTTACAAGGGAAAATACAATATAATTCAAAAGAAATATTCATCTCTTACAACTGAACATCTTGCGTATTTATATCTTTATATATTAAAATGAATGTCGAAACCTACGAATCAATTGAAAACGGCTGAACCGTTTTTTTTTTGTTGTTTTTTTTTTTTTTGTTTTGTATTTATAGGGTCATCAATATGGTTTATGCTTCAGTTGGACCCGGTTGGTGGCGCTGTTGACGAGATACAGGCACTTTTTTACCAAATTGTTAACATTTTTTTATCTAGGGCATACTATACTAAGCCGATTTTAATAATTTTATTTTTTTTTAAATGACAAATGGATCAATATGAAAAGATTTGCATACTTATTTTTTTCAGTTTTTAACTTTTAATATAATATTTTTAAGTCTAAGTTTTTTGACTTTTGTTGAGTGGAGGGAGTGAGTAATTTGAAAATATAAGAAATTTGAAATATATGTATAGAATTTTTTTTATTGCTTTCGCAAACTTTTTTGCTTCTTCTTTGCTTATGCTTTGCTCCTGCTTGAATTGTGTATTTTTGTAATTTTTTGCCTTCTTATTAGTATTTAAGTGCATTCATTGAAATATGCAAGTGCATTCATTGACAAATGCAAACCTTTTTGTATCGTGTTTCTATAAAACTTACATCTATTCTGAAGACTTCTTTCTTCTTCTTTCACGTATTTCGTTGACTTTGCTTGAGTGAGGGGGAGTGAGTAATTTGAAAATATTAGAAACGAGCATTAGAAGCACTCGATCGAACGTTAAGAGATTTGCGTAGCAATCATAAACATTTCGGAGGCCCGATGATTCTACTAGCAGAAAATGTCCGCGAAACGCTGCCGGTCATTCCCAGATCAACTGCTGCTGATGAAATAAATGCTTGCTTGAAAATATCAAATTTATGGAGATACATACGTGAAAAAGATCAAGTTAACAACGAATATTCCTGTGGACACTTCTACTGGTCTCATTACTTTTCCACAAAATCTTTGTCAATTGAAGATTTTATTTCAAAAGTGTTCCCAAATTGGCGTTAATTACAAAAACCATGGTTGGTTGAGCGAACGAGCCATTTTAGCAAAAAATAAGGATGTAGATGATTCAAATGCATTCATTTAATTCGATCGATTCCATTACAGATCCAAACGAAATTGTGAATTATCCAATTGAATTTTTTAATTTTTTTGGTTTGCCAGGATTACCGCCACACAATTTACAACTCAAGGTGCGCTCGGTAATAATTATGCTGCGAAATGTGTTGTACATCAGCAGAAATTTTGCAACGGAACAAGGCTCGCTGTTAAAAAAATTATGCAAAATTTGATTGAAGCTACTATAATCATAGGAAAGTTCAAAGGCGAGGATGTGCTCACTCCAAGAATACCACTAATGCTAACTGACTTTTTTTTTGATTTTATGCACCTTGCATTCGCAACGGCAATTAATAAATCTCAAGGTGAATAGTTAGAAGTGTGTGGAATAAACCTAGAATTGGCATGTTTTCAGCACGGACAGTTGAACGTAGCGTGTTCGAGAGTCGGTTAACCATAGGCGCTATTTGTTTTTTCTTCAGATGGAAAAACTAAAAATGTTGCTGCAAAACTTTAGTTATATATTTTCATTGTAATGTAATCTATATATGACTTATATTTTTAGTTCAATTCGATTATCTGACGCATAAACAAAGCTGATATAGTAATTTAAAAAAAAAATATGCAACTTGCTTCATTACGATTCATTTGTTGTTTAAAAAAAGAAAATATTATTAAAATCGGTTCTGTAAATATTTCACCACTCGTGCGAAGCCGCAGCGAGCTGCTAGTATAAATATATTTTCGATAAATTCCAATTCAATCGAAGAGCTAACTATGCTTTTTTAAATACTATTCTATGTACTTAGTATAATAGACAGAGACCAAACAGATTCTATGCTTTACATTTCATTAAACTAACTTTGACAGAAATAATAGCACAAAATAGTAATTAGTTTGTCTTACATCAAAAACGATTTTCGTTGTTGAATGTCTGTAATTGGTATTGTATAAAAGTCTTGGGAGTCTTTTCAAATACTCAAAGCGGCATTCACAGCTTAATTTTTTTCTAAAACAATTCATCATTCATTACATATGCGATACTTATGGGTTCTTTTATTAAAATCGAACTGTTTTTTTAATTTTTTTTTTTTTTTGTTAACTTTTGATTTAATTCTATGAGATTTTGAGTTTTAGCATTTCTTAGTAGACATTTCTAAGTGCACCAAACAATTATTCGAACATTTTTGATGGCAAACTAAAATGATAAGTTTAGACCCTTGGGTTTTTGTTCTTGAAATTTTTTTTTTTTTTGTAGAGACTGTACCATCAATATATTCTTTACAAAATGAATATAAGAAAAGAACCGTTGGAAATATTCCAGATAAAACGGCAGAACAGCCAAATTTTCGCCAAAAAATTATTCGTACAGTAATGAAATTGTTATGCTGTTTCTCCCATTCGCGACTTATTAATGCCTTCAATGAGTCTTTCGTTGTTATCCCAGTTTTTTTTTTTTTTATTCTTTTTTTCTAATAAATCCCATATGGTGTTTAAATCGGGTGATTGGGGGTGTTTTTAATTGCTTGCAGTGGTAAAGAAGCCATTCGCGCACGATATATGCATTCATAATCGGGTCGTTATATTGTGGAAAGTGAAACTTTCCTCTTTCAAGCCCATGTTTTGTGGCACTTGCATGAACATTATTTTTTGGGATGTCCAAATACATATCCATCCCATCTGTGTTAAACTGCAGTTGGCCGACTCCAGACCACACTTATATATACCCAAATCATCACGTTACCACCTCCATGTTTTAATGTTGCTATAACAATTTTTCTGATGAAGTTCCTCATTTACCTTTCGCCAAATTTTTGAAGGGCATTCCGGTCCAAAAACATTAAATTTCGATTCATCACTAAACAACACATTATTCCAAAAAGAATCTGGATTCTTAAAGTATTGTTTAGCTAGCTCAAACCTCTTCTTTTTGTTGGTCTTCGATATGAATAGTTTCCGCAGTGCAATCCTGCCATGATAACCAGCTGAATGCATGCAATTGCGTATAGTCTGGGTAGGACCACATTCTTACAGTGCGTGGTGTATCACTGTGGTTGAAACTTTTGGATTTTTAACCACAGAACCTACCATTTTGCGCTAATCTCGTGCTGTCAGTATTTTAGGCCTACCAGCATTTATATGTTTTGGTGTAAATTCACCACTATTAACATAATTGTTGATAATACTGTGAACATTCGAGTGCGCTCTACCAATTAATTTTGCAACTTCTCGAAGAGATCTGTTTTCCAAGTACATATCTTCTATAAATTTTTGCATATCAAGTGACAAATCAGCACTTCGACCCATTTTGTACAACTCCAACAAAATTCAAATTGACTATATTTATTGACTATCATCACCCCCGACACGTTAATGCAATTGTCATGCAGTTTATCATAGTGTTAGTGAAATTAGTATGTGTGCGTGGCATGAAGTAATCATCACGAAATATCTAATCGATTTAGATATTTCATCATGCTATTTATTGTTTAATCGCTCTCTTTCATAAACAACATTCTCTCTTTGGCCATGCTATCTCATTTACGCCTTCACGAAGTAAGTACTTGTGAAAGAGGCAAATATAGGCAAGTGCTCACTTTTATGAAATACTTGGACAGAGCAGACATGAATGAGCGCGTTAGCGGATGGCATATGAAACGTGTGCAAAGTGCTGGCTGATGCCAAATGCATGATCATGCCGGGGGCACTTATGACATTAAAACGATGCCAAAAGCTAAGAACATGCATATTCAACGAATTTGGTTAAAACAGACACCCTGATTACAGTTATTTTTGCAGTCACAATATCATAACCGACATTTGTACGAATAATTCTTTGGCGTGAATTTGGCTGTCCTGCCGTTTTTTCTGGAATATTTCCAACGGTTTTTTTCTTGTACTCATTTCGTAGAGAATATACTGATGTTATAGTCACTATAAAAAAATTTTCAAAAACAAAAAACCCAAGGGTCTAAACTGATAATTTTTGTTTGCCATCAAAGGTGTACGAATAATTGTTTGGTACACAGTAAATCTATATAGTATCTATCTATAGTTTGTTTTACATCAAAAACGATTTTCGTTGTTGAATGTCTTTAATTGATATAAAAGTCTTGGGAGTCTTTTCAAATACAATACTGATCATTCAATACGTATGCGTTACTTATGGGTTCTTTCATCGAGCTTTTGTTTTTTTTTTTTTGTATATTTGATTTTTGTTAACTTTTGATTTAATTCTATGGAATTTTGACTTAGCATTTTTTAGAAATATCTATATAAATCTATATATCAATGTATAATGAACTAATACTATATAAACAATTTTTAATTGCGTAACTCTGCCTCTCTATAATAAAAAAAAAAAAATAATAATACAAACCCCCACCGATAACATGTGGCTCGATTTTTGTAGAATTTCCGCTTTACCGAGGTATATTTTAATTATAAATTCAAACATATATATACACACATACACCACCACACATACATATAGTAATAATGCGTACAGAAACCACTATCACACATACACAGAATCACGAAACCAACCAATCCATGACTTTTCGATGCTAATCATATTTTTTGTTCGTTTCGTTAGCTCCATCAGGCCCACCAGTTGGATTTGTGGGCTCAGCGCGTTCCATGTCAGAAATCATTACACAATGGCAGCCGCCTTTAGAAGAGCATCGCAACGGTCAAATATTGGGTTATATACTCAGATATCGACTCTATGGATATAACAATGTACCATGGACCTATCAAAATATCACAAATGAGGCACAAAGGAATTTTCTTATACAAGAGTTGATAACATGGAAGGATTATATTGTACAAATCGCTGCGTATAATAATATGGGAGTTGGTGTCTACACCGAAGGTGCAAAGATAAAAACAAAAGAGGGTGTTCCAGAAGCCCCACCAACAAATGTCAAAGTGAATGCGCTCAATTCGACGGCTGTGCGTGTTACATGGACACCACCGAATCCACAGCAAATCAATGGAATAAATCAAGGCTATAAGATACAAGCATTCCAAACAAAATTCATAGATGGCGAGGAACGCGTTGTAGAAGGACGCATGATTACGGTGCCACCGAGTTTAATTGATCCATTAGCCGAACAAACAACAATTCTAAATGGATTGGATAAATTTGAAGAATATAATGTGAGCGTTTTATGTTTTACGGATCCCGGCGATGGTGTCGCCAGCTATAAAGTTTTAGTCAAAACCAAAGAAGATGTTCCCGATGAAATAACAGCACTACACTTTGATGATATCTCAGATAGATCGGTAAAAGTTTTGTGGGCGCCACCACGTAACATCAATGGGGATTTGATAGGTTACACAGTCCGTTATCAAGTCAAGGATGAACCGGAAACAATGAAATCAGTGAATTTAACTGAAGAAGATACAGAATTGACGGTAAATCAATTGCAAGCAACTACCCACTACTGGTTCGAGATTCGTGCTTGGACGCGCATTGGCGGTGGCCCACCAAAAACCGCAACCATACAATCGGGTGTGGAACCAGTTTTGCCGCATCCACCAACAAATTTGGCTCTCTCAAATATTGAGGCATTCTCAGTGGTGTTGCAATTCACACCTGGTTTTGATGGTAATTCATCAATCACTAAATGGAAAGTTGAAGGACAAACAGCTCGCAACATGACTTGGTTTACGATTTGTGAAATTTCCGATCCAGATGCTGAAACGTTAACGGTAACTGGTCTAATGCCATTCACAATATATCGTTTACGATTGAGCGCTTCCAATGTTGTTGGCAGCTCTAAAGCATCGGAGCCGACCAAAGATTTCCAAACAATACAAGCGCGTCCCATGCATCCACCATTTAATGTGACTGTACGTGCGATGAGCGCCACACAGCTACGCGTTCGATGGATACCATTGCAACAAACAGAATGGTTTGGTAATCCACGAGGCTATAATATATCGTACCGGCAATTGGATAGCCCAGTTAAGTCGGTCACCAAGAGCGTGCTCATTGAGGATCACACAGCCAATTCACATGTACTCGAAGATCTGGAAGAATGGACCCTGTACGAGATCTTAATGACTGCCTGCAATGATGTTGGACCCTCGCAAATCAGTGATAAAGCAGAGGAACGGACGCGTGAAGCGGTACCATCCTATGGGCCCCTTGAGGTGTTTGCAAATGCCACCTCATCAACAACCGTCGTTGTCCGTTGGGGTGACGTGCCGAAACAGCATCGTAATGGTCAAATCGATGGTTTTAAGATATTTTATGCTGCCACCGATCGTACAGGTCTTGTGCTCCACAAGACAATCACGAACAACAACTCATTCACCACAACACTTACAGAGCTAAAGAAATATGTCGTCTATCATGTGCAAGTGCTTGCCTATACACGATTGGGCGATGGTGCCCTAAGTACGCCACCTATACGCGTTCAAACATTCGAAGATACTCCGGGCGCACCATCCAATGTCAGTTTCCCGGATGTCACATTTTCAACGGCACGCATCATTTGGGATGTGCCCGATGATCCAAATGGCGAAATACTTGCCTATCAGGTGACATACACATTAAACGGTAGCGCCAATTTGAACTACAGTCGTGAGTTCTCACCCAGCGAACGCACATTCCGTGCCACACAATTGCTGGCCGAACGCTACTACACCTTTAGTGTGACGGCTCAGACTCGTTTGGGATGGGGAAAGACAGCCTCGGCACTTGTTTACACAACAAACAACCGAGAACGGCCACAGCCGCCATCAATGCCACAGATTTCACACAGCCAAATACAAGCACATCAGATTACGTTTAGTTGGACACCAGGACGTGATGGCTTCGCCCCATTACGTTACTATACTGTGCAAATGCGTGAAAACGATGGTCCATGGATGCCATTGCCTGAACGTGTCGACCCAACACTTAGCTCTTACACAGCATCCGATCTAAAGCCCTATACGACTTACCAATTCCGTATACAAGCCACCAATGATTTAGGTCCCTCGGCGTTTAGTCGCGAAAGTATTATTGAGCGAACGTTACCCGCAGCGCCGGCTATTGGAGTCAACGGAATAAAGGTAGTTCCCATTACAACGACATCGGTGCGTGTTCATTGGCATGCTCTCGAGACCTCAATGTGGAATGGTGATTCTGCAACTGGAGGATATCGTATACTCTATCAGCAGATATCTGACTTTCCCACAGCACTGCAGGCTACACCTAAAACCGATGTCATGGGCATCAATGTCAATTTCGTTGTACTCTCTGATCTAGTACAGGATCGTAATTATGAAATAGTTGTATTGCCATTTAACTCACAAGGTCCTGGCCCGGCGACACCACCGACAGCTGTTTACGTTGGTGAAGCAGTACCAACAGGTGAACCACGTGCCGTTGATGCTGCACCCATATCCAGTACTGAGGTACGCTTACGTTGGAAAGCACCAAAGCTAAGTGAACAGAATGGTGATCTGTTGGGCTATAAGATATTCTATTTAGTTACTGAATCACCACAAGAATTAGCTGTTGGACGTAAATGGGAGGAGGAAATCGAAGTTGTATCGGCAACAGCCACCACGCATAGCTTGGTCTTCTTGGATAAATTCACTGAGTATCGTGTACAATTGCTAGCCTTCAATCCGGCTGGCGATGGCCCGCGATCGGCACCAATCACTGTCAAGACAATGCAAGGCGTACCAAGTGCCCCACTCAATTTAACATTCGAAGATATTACAATGCAAAGTCTTAAGGTCTCATGGAATCCACCAAAGTTCAAAAATGGTGAAATTCTTGGTTACTTGGTAACATACGAAACAACTGAGGAGAATGAAAGTAAGTTCCTAATAATCAAAAAGAAACAGATATCAAAAAAAAAAAATTTATTTATATTTTGTTTTTTAGAATTCAGTAAACAAGTAAAACAAAAAGTCTCGACCACAAGTCTTTTGGTACAGAATCTTGAGGAAGAGGTCACTTATACATTTACAGTGCGTGCCCAAACAATTGACTATGGTCCGGCATTAAGTGAGAATGTGACAACTGGGCCACAGGATGGTTCACCGGTTGCACCTCGTGATCTCATATTGACAAAAACATTGTCAGCCGTTGAAATGCATTGGCAAAATGGTCCATCCGGACGTGGTCCCGTCCTAGGTTATCTCATTGAAGCAAAGAAACGCGGTAAGTGAATGAATTCCTTGATTCTACCTATGTGGCTTTTTTTAGTGCATACAAAAAGGTTTTGGTGGTTATGGTCGTCGAATAGATACTAATTGTAAAAAAAATTCTTCTTCCCTTTTATATTTCTTTATCTAAAAAATTCGTGTATATTGATTGCCTCATTTTGCTAAACTTGTTTGCTTGTGTAGAAAATGGCGAACCATCTTTCATTTGTAAGTATTTTCTTCCCAATAAATACCATAATTTAATGATTTGTGGATCTATGTAGAAATGGATCGAACAAAACTATCGAAATAATAACTACAATATATTTGTTCCTACTTATTAACATTTTAACTTTTTAATTTTGTAAATGTAATAATCTAACTAATCTGATAATCATCCCGCAATAATAACATAACATAACATTAAAATGTATTGACTAGTAAATTTAACCTTTAACCTTTGGCATGCTCTGCTCACCCCTCTTTACAAATCAATTCTCAAAAAGATCCAAAATCCCTACCACTTCACACAGACGACTCACGTTGGCAGAAAATCGATCGTACAACCACCGGAACAATTCAGGATTTCACAGTCAGCTATCAAATACTTTTGCCATCGACCGCTTATACATTCCGTGTCATTGCCTACAATCGTTATGGCATCTCGTTTCCAGTCTATTCAAAGGATTCCATATTGACACCATCGAAATTACATCTTGAGTATGGTTATTTGCAACACAAACCATTCTATCGCCAGACATGGTTTATGGTAGCATTAGCAGCAACATCGATTGTCATTATTATAATGGTAATAGCCGTCCTGTGCGTCAAGAGCAAGAGTTATAAATATAAACGTATGTATAGCTAACCTCCACCACCCATAAACACATCGATATTCCATATTTGTATTCCATATTATATCCACAGAGGAAGCACAAAAAACTCTTGAAGAATCTATGGCCATGTCAATTGATGAACGTCAGGAATTGGCTTTGGAATTGTATCGTTCGCGTCATGGTGTTGGCACTGGCACCCTTAATAGTGTCGGTACATTGAGTCGTGGTACATTGGGTACTTTGGGACGTAAATCAGGAAATCGGCCACCAACTAATGTTCAATTGGGTAAAAGTCCACCACGACCATCGCCCGCTTCAGTTGCGTATCACAGTGATGAGGAGAGTCTCAAATGCTATGATGAAAATCCCGATGACAGCAGTGTAACTGAGAAACCATCTGAGGTTAGTTCATCAGAGGCATCACAGGTAAAACACAAATCTAACCCAATTTTAATTTCTCCAAAACCTTTTCTCTTCCTTCCTTTTTTTTTCATTTCTCATTGTTTTTCTCTTTAGCATTCGGAAAGTGAGAATGAAAGCGTTCGCTCCGATCCACATTCATTCGTCAATCATTATGCCAATGTCAATGATTCGCTTCGTCAATCATGGAAGAAAACCAAACCAGTACGAAATTATTCCAGCTACACCGATTCCGAACCCGAAGGCAGTGCTGTCATGAGTCTTAATGGTGGCCAGATTATTGTCAATAATATGGCTAGATCTCGCGCCCCCTTGCCCGGTTTCTCATCTTTTGTCTGACAATCAACTGAGTTCTAAGTGAGAGTTCAACAGGTCAAAATGAAAACGGTAATAATAGTTGAAGAAAATGAAATGGGAGAATTGAGTGATTGATATTTGGAGAATGGATTGATTGAGATTCACAATTATGATTATGACGATGACTATGACTATGACACTGACAAAGACCCAAAGCCACATGAAAGGGAAACCATTGTATAAAAAAGCGAAAATAAATGCCCACAATTAGTAAAAATGTATGCAAACAAAAAAAAATAAAGAAATAAATAATAAAAAAAAACGAAGAGAAATTTAACAAACTTTTTAGAGAAACACATAACAGAAAAAGCGAAAATATAAATAAATAAATAACAAATTGAACAAGAATTTAGAAAAATCTATAATACAAAAATTAACAAAAAAAAAGAACAAAAAAGATGGTGGGAGATTTAAATAAATTTTTTGAAACTAAATGAAAGTAGAAAGAAACACTATGACATACACACACTCACACACACAGACACAATTGAATACTCCTACAAAAATGAAGTGGAAAATAATAAGAAATAAAAAATTAAATACTTGGATAATTGATAAAGAAAGTGGGTGGTGGGGTGAATAAGTGGAAAATATGTAGATGAACAAATGACAACCGAACGACCGACCGACCGATCGACTGACAGACGAACGGACGGAAGTGAATATTCAATCAATCAGCATTAGAAAGATGATGAGATTGATTTCTATTATAAAATTAAATTAATTTGTAACAAGAGAGTGCAGCAATTATTTAACTAAGACAAAACACAGTACAGTAATTTAATTAATTAATAAGTTATTTGTTTTTTTTTTTTATTATTATAATTAATTTTAGTTTATTGCTTAGCTAGGATTTTCAATGAATTTTATTTATTATGACTTTTTTGTTTTCTTTAAATTTCTCAAAATTAATTATTCTTTTTTTTTTTTGTGTTTTTATTATTTTTACAAATTTTTTTGTTTAAAATTGAATTGTAAATTGTAATTGTTAGGAGATCGGCGATCAGATTTTATTTTTTAATTTAGTAAATGAATTATGTATATCAGATTGTGTAGTTTGAAAGGAATGGAGACTGAAATTCTCTTGGCATTTTGTAACAAGGCAAATGAATGCATTTATGGCCTTTTGATTAACTTGGGTTGAGAAGAAGCAATAAGTGTGATCTGTAATCTGCCTAGTGAATGAATATGTTGGGTGATAATGGAAAGTCATGTCATGGTTTATGTCAATCATCAAATTGCACAGTTGTTTCCGTTCATGATTCATTACACCACACATTCAGATTCGATTCAGAAAAAGATCAATCGAATAAATCGTTTTTACCATACTCCTTTTATTGATTTACTCATGAGTCACTATTACAATATTATAATTTTTATCACAATTAATTATAAAAAATCATGTACACTTGGAATTGCATCTGATTCGAAATTGTATCTCTCGTTGGAATATTATAGTTCGAAATCACTTTAAGCTACTTTACTACACTTTTCAAAATGTGATAAATGTATTTTTATTTTTTATTTTTTTTTTAATCAAAAACATAAAGAACAAAACAAAAAACAAATGATTGTTTCAAAATGTCAAATCGGAAATGAGTTTCACTTTTCAAAACGCATCCCGCTTCATATTACACAATCCTCCCTATATTTATGTATATGTTAATGAATGTTTATTGAATGCATGCGTCTATGAATGTATGTGCGTGTGTGTGTGTGTGTGTGTGCATCTATGTATCTATATGTATGTATCTATATTTTAAGTATTTTTGTTGGCTAGGAAATGAAATAGACATGTTTTGTGCTTTCTTTCAAAACAAACAAACAGAAAAACATTTTGTGATCAACTATATTTCCAAAAAAAACAAAAAACCCACAAAAAAAAAAAGAAACGGAACTGCAAAAAGAATGTTAACTTAAAACAAAAGAAATTAAGGTCTTTGGTCTTGCCAAAGTGAACAATGCACTTTACACAAGTCATCATTCAATTTAATACAATATTAATTATACCTATGATGTCCATTTTATCGACCATTGATTTATATGATTTACAGTGCATATATTTATTTGTTAAACGAGACCACTTTCTTCAAAAAAAATTGATGTAAAATTTCTAGTTGAAACAAGTAAAAAGTAAAAATGGTATCATTGTGACCGAAATATTGGTATGGGAACTATACGATCCAGTAATTCTTGGGTCTTGAAATTTACATGATTGGTATATTGAATACTGTCCAAAATTTAATTTGATAACACCAAAACCAAAAAACTCTTCTTAATAGAAACATCAATTTGAATTAAGATTTGTATGGGAGATATACGATCCAGTAATCCAAAGATCTTGAAATTCACAGGGGTGGTGGATATTGGTTATAAACTCGTAATGTATAAATCTCACTTTGATACAACAAAATCAAAACTGTTTTTTGCATGAGAATCTAAATTTTAATGGGGGATTCCCTCCTACCGATTCTGACAAATACAAAATTTCAACTCTCTAGTTCAAAAACTGAGGAACTAGTTTGCATATATAAAGACGGGCAGATAGACGAACAGGCGGACATGGCTTAATCAACTCGTCTGCGTGAAGAGTATAGAAAGTACAAACTCATATATTTGAATTTCAAATTTTATTCAACAAAAGTTTTATATTGTAAATATCTTCTATATTGTAAAAGGACCTTTCACACAATCATATCAGTCCTCAGTTCAGTTTCAGTCTGTCAGTTTTTTCTAAATGTAAAAAGTAAAAACTGAAAAGGAGACTGAGATTGGGAACATATGGAATGGCTTCAGTTAAGAAATTTCTATGTCGTAAGCAAGAGTGTCTGACGTTAGTTCTCTTAAAAATCTGGTACATTGCACTTATACAACTGTCACTTTGTCGAAGGATCACGATTTTGTTGTCGGTTTCATTGAAATTTATTGAAAAATAAAATTGAAAACTCAAACAAACCTTTATCCGAACTGAAATGAAATGAATGAATGAATAAAAATGAACTGTCAGTTCTGATATGAGCACCTAAGGATCATTGCTTTTATCAAGGAATAAGACAATGATTCCAGATTTTCCAGAAATAAAAAAGAGATTCGTTGGTTTTTGATGCCGCTTCAAAATTTGCTCCATCAATTAAATCTGAAGGGCTTTTAGTCACTGCCTTATTAGGTTGATGCTTCTCAATGAACAATGAAACAATCGGTTCTAATCCTTTCATTATTTCTCTTATTCCAAAATAAGATTGTTACTACCTTCTTTTGAGTTTCCTTCATCTGCTTGATGTAACGTACATACAATGCAACTTCATAAGCTCTTCACTAGTCCCCTCTTACAAACCAAAAATACAATTCCTTCGGTAACTGACACTACTGCATCAAGCCCATCCAATTCACTTTTGACAAAACTTCTGTCAGGAAAGTCCTATTATGAATATCTAGGTGTTTCGAAATTGGTAATCACTATTCTTGTCCAATTTCTTTGTGTAGGTGATATTTTTCTTTATCATTTTATACATACTTCCCAATTGTTTTAACTGTAACTTTTTTCACCATATTTATTTGAAATGCATTGAAAAATATATCTGTATTTTTGTTTCGTTGAAATACATATCCTTTTACCGTAATATTTCACTGTGACTACATTTCAATAATTAAACTCGAATAAATACAAAATTAAGACATCGTAGAAACAATATAAATAGGGTCTTATAATGAGGATAAGGAAACACGCTTTCAATGAAGAAATGTAACGCTCCATCCACTGGATTATGCGAAAAACCTCAGATGCCCAGTTGTTACGCAAGGAAAAATTTCGAATTGGGTTTTATTCCAGTCATTGAGTAGCATATCTAAGTGTTAGGACTCGAACTTATGACATTGTCTGCTGACAAGTTAGTAAAAATTTACAACGAGTATCTTGAAATTAGTTGTGGAAATTAGTTTGTCCAGTTTGTAGCCTTAGAGGACGGAATTGTTGTTAATGAACCTATAGATATGTTTTTCTACAGGATTCTTGTTGATAAGAATTTCGCCGTTGCATTCCCTAATATTAAATATTGACAATGTATTGTATTTACTATTTATGGTGGCTAATTGCAACGGAGAATGTCCAGTTTCTACCCCAAATTCTCAATCTCCATGATAAGTCGAGTTACAACAAATCTAACATAATGTCTCGATTTGAAGACCAGCCAGGCCAAAAATATGATATGTAAGAGAGATACTAGACCTGCAATAGTCACTACAATATAACTCAAATATGGGCGGTTCTATGCTTTGCATGCAACTTTATAAAGTAAATCACTGCTCAGGAAAGAGGCACAGCATTCCTTCCTTGTTTTATCTTAAACCTTGATTTATACATTTAAATACAATATGATGATTGAAATTTATTTTATGCAAAATCTTCTACAAAAAGTTATGATGATGATGATAGGTGATAAAGAAATCTGTGTAAAAAGTGTATTGGATTTTATTAACTACAATAAAAATAAAAAAAAAACACATAAATAATATAATTAAAGAAAGCACAAACAAGAAAAATAACAAATGAACGAGGTATATTTTATTTTATTTTGTATTTTATTTACCTTATTTTATTTTTTTATTTTATTTTAATTTGTTTATATGTGTGAATATATATTTTTAAGAAAGAAATCTCATTAATTTATAAATATAAATACAATATTTGTTGCGTGCTCATTTTCATTAAACAAAAAAAAGAAAAAAAAAAAATTAAGTTGGAATTGAAATTGAAATTGTAAAAATAAAAGGCATAAAAACAAAAACAGCAGCAACAACATTGCAAATGCTTAATGAAAATAATATTTGTTTTTTTTTTTTTGTTTTTAATTAACATAATTAAAATACTTTATGTATAGATGAAAATGAAAATAAAGTACATTCTTTTTTTAAGATTTTTTTTTTATATAAAAATAATAATAAGTTTTTTTTCGTTAAGAATTAAGGAAATATGAAAATTGTGTGCTTTTTTTTTTGAAACAAAAAAGAAAATGGTTGAATTATATTTTATATTTAAAAAATACAAAGTTATAAAACAGAAACTGAATTTTATGTATAGAAAAACAAAAGAAAAGAAAAGAATTTATAAAAACACAAAAACTGAAAGAAAAAAAAAAGAAGATAATGAAAATGAAACGAAACTATTCGCTATAAGATAAAATATTAAGGCAAAGTCTTTAACTCTGATAATGCGCAATAGAGCGGAATTGAGTGTTTTGCATTTTCGTCACAGCCAAAAACTACAAAATTATAAAGTCCTAATCAATCAATCCAATTCCCAATCTTCCCACTAACAAAAAGAAAAAAAATATTGTATATTGCAGCTATAAGATATTGATTTCTTATGTTAAATTTACTATAAATTTTACTGCATTTGATTTTGATAGAAACATTTATTCATACATGTATGCACATATATTTTGCTTAGGACCGCTTCTAGGCATTTCATTTTCTTGCTCTATAATTTCTACAACATCAAAGTTTAACATTTCCTGTCTATGGTTTTTCAGAGTTCTTTGACTAAAACAAAATTTTGAAACAAGATTTGGTGCACATTTTCGTCTAGATAATTGGAAAACTAATGAAAATTTTTAAATAAGTATAAATGGATGTACATTTATCAAATATTGGTTTAGTTTCTCTTCTAGCAAATTAGTTGAGATCTTTGCACTACATCGAGTACTTCTGATTGAATCATTTGAAGCAATTAGTTGGCTACTGAGCAAAAATTGTCTTTTGATATCTGAAAAACTAAGAAAAGAAATTACTTTACATAGAAATTAATAGAAAAAAAAAAAGAAAAAGAAAAGGAAATGTACTTAACAACGATTGTCTTTTGGCAAATAAAGAATAATGATGCCTGCATGAAATATACTCATATGAAGAAATAAGAAGTTTCTGTCAATATCTAAAGAATTTGAATAGAAAATATCCTTACATAATCTGATACCAAATAGTCAACAGTCAAGTATTTCTGACTAAAGCATTTAGATCGGGGAAACTTTTGTTTTATTATCTGAAAAACTACGTAAAGAAGTTAGTTTGCAAATTGATAGACGGAAGATATTTCACAGTCTTTAAATGAGGATGTATGAATGAATGATGAAGAAGTTTCTGTTGATATCCTTAAATAAAAAAATTAAGGAATTTCTGTTTTAAAAGATCAATGGAAAAGCTCTGACTGCAACTGAAAAAATATCTATGAAACTAAAAACAGAAATAGTTTGGACGAAAGTTAATTTATTTGATATTATAGAGTGATTCTTCCGATTAAGTATGAATAATAATTTCATTCAACTATTGTTTAGAAATACATACTAGAAATAAATAAATGATGAAAGTATATTTTCCACACTCTAACTAGTATGTAGTTTGTCATGTAGCAAATACGCGACGAGAAGCTCGGAATGAAGGTTTTGCTGATATCTGAAATACTAAGAGAAGACTAACAAAATGGTTATTTTGACATGCATAGAAATGTTGGAGGACAAATATCCTAATTGAACTAAACTGAACTAACTGACTATCTGGGAATGATATCTGGGCACACAATGACTCCTTTCTCTCTCACTCTATTTCGCTCTCTTGCTCAGATGCTCTCAATCGTACAATATTTAAGTTACAATATTTTTGTTTTAAGTCTAGAAAGTGTAACAAAAAACAGTAAAAAAAAAAGAAATACTATTTATACTATATCATTATTATTAATTATATTTATTGAATTATTTTCATATAGATTAATTAATGAAAAACAAAAATTGTATCTACTTAGGGCCATATTAATGCAATTTCTAGCAATTAAGGAGGATTCTTTTATTGTCTACAAGAATGGAAGGAACAAACAATTTTTATAAAATTTTTTATAATTTTTTTTTAAATTTAATTTATGGATATGTAAGTAGTATTGTATTTTGTTTTTGTATTAATCATAAATAAGTTTTTTTTTTTTCTTATGTAATTCTATTTTCTACTTTACTGTGAACTCATATTAAAATTCAATAATATAAAATAAAAACACCACAATGAGTGAAAACTAAAACTAAAACTGCCACACAGGAAGAAAGAAAAAACTGAACTCAAAATAAAAATGAGAATAAAATAAAATAATCATTGGCTTTCGTTGTGTTGTTGAGAGTGTGTGTGTGTGAGTCCAAGTTAATGTGAGTTCACTGTAACAATTAATTATAAAATTAATGTAAATGATGATAATATTTAATTTCAATTATTGTTAAATAGAAAACGAGTGTAGCACTTTTTTGATCAGATGAGATTAGATGAGATAAGATGTGAAGAATGAAAGTGATGAGAAATTTTTAAATTTAAATTTACATAACAAAAAATTATGAAGAAATGCTGACTGATCGATCATATATTTAATTTTAATTAATTTTTAAAATCATTTCTTAATTAAATTGTAATTTTAAATTATAAAAACATAAACACAAACAAAAAATTTAATTTACAAAAAAAAAATAAACATTTTTGTTTAATTTTATTATATTTTTATTAAAATTTTTTTTAAGAAAAAAAAAGAAAAGTTTAATTTAACATGAAGAAGAAAAAATGCATAAAGGAAAATATTGATAAACAGGAAATAAGCTGGACAAGAGAAAAGAAAAGTAAAAAGAAAGAAAGAAAATGAAGAAAAGAAAATACACACATACAAAACAAACACAAATAAAACATTTTACAAAGACTCAAATCTTTGAGCACAATTTTGACAGAAGAAGGAAATAACCAAACAAACAAACAAACACATAATGATGATCATAATGATGAAGAAGAGTTGGTTAAAAACAAAAACATATTTGCAAAGAGAAACACAAAATAAAACTACATTCATATATTAAATCAATTATATCATAAAAAAAAAATAAATAAATAAAAAAGAAAATACAAAAAAAAAGGAAAAAAAAATATTGCTCAAAAGCATTTTTTGAATATTTATGTCTATGAAAAAATAATCAACAAAACTAAATAAAGAAAATCATTTAATAAAAATTATATTACGCAAATGCAAATGCAAATGCACATAAGATTCCAAAAGAAATTATCAAATTGAAATTTAATTGCAATTAAATTTCAAAATCTCAAAGAAAAAAAAAAAACAAATGAAACTACTTAAATAAATAAATAAAAAATCAATTTTTTTGTGTGTATTTCGCTAATAAATTTAGCTGAAATTAATTTTAAGCAAAGCGCGCGCAGCTAAAAATCATTTAACTTTATTAAATTAAAATCAATAAATAAATAAATAAAATATATTAAATGTGTTTAAAAAATATTCATCAAATATACAAAAATATTCATAAAAACATAAAAAATTAACAATTTTAAATGTCTATTAAAAAGCAAACAAAACCCATAAAAAAAGGGGAAATTATCAAAAAAAAGAAAACAAAAAAAAACTTTTAATTCACAAAATTTAGTAAAAAAAACAAAAAAGTAAAATGATTGATGAATTGAATTGATTGACGGTTTGCAAAACAAAACAAAACAAAACAAAGTAAGCGGAGTAGTGCACACTCACGCCGAATAGCAAATTATTAAACCGCAAACAAGTAAAATTCATGAATGGAAAAAGGAAAGGAAATGAATTGAATTGAGAGAATGAGAAATGAGGAAAGCTATGAATCGCATACGAGTACAATAAATGTAATTAAATGATATGAAAAATATGATTTGAAGTACTTGTATGATGCATGAGAATAGAAAAGGGGAAAGAAAACAAAGCACACAATGTTTTTGTGAAAAAGTAAGAAACTACTATGATGATGGCTAAACGGAACATGAAAAAAAAAAAAAAAAAATACAAAAAAAAAAAACACAAAAGAAAAATTTAAATAAAACCATACATATATATATATATATAAACGTACATATATGTTCTAAATGTGATGAATTGTGTTTTATTTAAATATTGAAAGAAATACATACTCAGGTATTCATCAATTTCTATTTTGACAAGGCGACAACAAATGGAACTGTGTGTGGACAGTGTCATCAGTTTTAGTATTGAAACAATGCCTAAATGCCATAATGAATTATTTAAATATCATAAACAATAGTACAGAAAGTATATTTAAGAAACGCATCAAGAAAATTGATAACCCTGTTGCTTGCGAATTTTGTGGGAAGAGTTTTAATTCAGTTGGAAACTTTATTTCAGGTGTAAAGAAATTCAAATGTCATCTATGAACTTTCAAATTTTATGCAAACAAAGATCTTGTAAGGTATATATGATAAGGCACACAAGAGAACGTCCATATGCCTGTACATATTGTGAGAGACGCTTTGCTAATTTAACCAATAGAACCCAACATGAGAAGCGACATATGAAAGGACGACTTTTTAAATGCGAAGAATGTGATATTTCATCTGTAACTTCTGAATATCTTAAAAATCACAATTAACACACACTGGCATCTGTAATCAATAGTTTTTGAGACACACGCACCTATCGACATACCTACGCACAAAAGGACATATACAGAATTTAGCTAATCCGGAACTGAACGAGATACACTAGCATGCACATTCAATATGGACAAGAATTTTGAAATGAAGATACAACTATTTAACTTAAAAGAAGAAACGAAATCAAAAGATATATTTTTTTCATTATTCAGTAGTTTATTATATATTAAGTATAAAAAAGAAATCATTGCTAAATCACCAGGATTTTTTAAAATATTTTTTTCTGTTAAAGCTCTTTAAAAAATGAGTACTTTTTATCGTGCACTTGAATAGGGACAAGAACTTAATATTGGTAAGTCTTTGGTTTTAATTGTATTTTTATTAATTATAATCCTTATTGATTAATAATTAATTCTATTAAATAATTATTTAGTAATGTGTGGAACCACCATTCTTCGAAATAACCTCCTGTCAGTAAGGGAATCAATGTATGTCTTAAAATTGTCTCCCAGCTTCGTATACTTTTCTTGTCAGCCAACCGCATACATTCTCAATTATATTGAGATCAGGAGAATAAGGAGGCCACTCCATTAAAGTGACTGTGTGGACTGATGCATTATCTTGTTAAAAAGTCCACTGTTATGGTTCGAAAAAGTTGTTAATGTCAGGAAACGCATTTTGGAATATTCCTTTGTATTGAGTTGCATTTTTTTTGGATGACACAAATTGCAGTTGGCATGTTCCATAATATGAGATTGCTCCCCATACCATAACACCTTTCGCACGGCTATGGTGGCGGGACAGAATGTGCTCTTCCTTTCGAATATCGTGAAAATGTTAGTCCACATAAATTGAAACATTTTTCATCCGAAAAAAACCACGGTATGCCACTGCTTCTTCCAAGTCATGTGATTACGAGCAAATACTAGACGAGAATCTTTACGTTGGTTGTTCAGCGGTGGCTTTTTCTTCAATTTTAATATTTTTAGGTGTTTTGCTTTATGTAAAACTCTTCGAACAGTATCAACACTTGTTTTTACTTTAAATTTGAACAAATTTTGGTAGCAGAATAGTGTGAATTTGAAACTTCTCGAACTTTTCATTTCTCTCTCTATGCGAAAGTGTTTTTGTTTTTTTTCTGTGCGCCTTTCATTTTGTTTCCATAATTTGCAGTATTTTTAAGGTAATTGTATACTACACTCTTGCTTTTTCTAATTTTTTCAGCAATTTTTCTGTATGATGTGAGAGTTTTACCACGGCCTACATTATTTTTTATGAAGAAATCACATTTGTCCTTATTCAAGTGCATGCAGAAAAGTCCACATTCCCATAATGTTCAAAGCATAATTCAAGTGCATGTCGGTGTATGCTTAATGATACCGATATCGTGACACGAAGAACTATGCTCGATGTGGAAAGAAAACTATAAATTTTGCTAACAGATTATTTATTTATGCTAAAAACCTAATCAGTCCTGAGTCAAGAAAAAAATATAAATTGATATTAGTTCATAGTCAGCTATATATGTAAACGATCGGTTTATTTGAAACCGTTCAAATGAAGTTAGGCAGCCAAAGTTTTGTTTTTTTTTTTTTTGTGTGTTGTTGAAACTTCTAGGAAACTTCGGTTAAAACGGTTCTTACGTTTGTCGTTCCTTTTTTTTTATTTAAATTCCGGTTCAGGAAAAAAACACTTGGATGCATTTTACTTAAATTTAATTTTGAATTTTACTGAATTAAATTTTAAACGATACCATAAGCATATGAATTGTACTCATCTGGATGGAATTATTGGCATTGCAAATTATATTCCATCGAACACTCTCATTGACTACATCTAATCTTGCCGCTTAGATATGATAAAATCAGTTCCATTTCTTATTAAAACTCGCATATACCAGCGTATAAGTTGACATCAAACTAAGGATTCCTCGGATACTCATAATTGGAAGGATGGAATTCAAGTAAATGCTTAAATTTCCTTTGACAGGAACAAGTCAGAATCGTATGCCACGGTTTCTAAGAATAAATAAAAGTGTCTAAGAATAACAAAGCATAATAAATATACTATTGCAAAGAGAAAGAAATCTTAGAAAATCAATTACCTACGACAAATTGAAAATGCAAAAAAGTTCTTTCATAGTCCTCTCATAAATTCTTGCTCTCCGCTCCTCAATCATTTGATTTTTGCCATCAATCCCTGATTTTGATGCTCTTGATTTTATGTGATTGTTTATATGTCGAGTTTCATTAATATCAAATGTCCTTACCGATGGGTATGTTATGTTCTTGCCAATTTATATGTGATTCATTTTGCTGTTTATTTGAAATTTTCAAAAACGGATAATTTTGAATGTTTTAACTGGAAGGTGAAAATGAATTTTGTTTTGTTTTTCTGGTTAATTTATTCACTCAAATAAATTAGATTCATGCTTACCCAAATGGATTGTGATTATATTCACATAACTATTGCGTGTCAGTCATTACATTAAATTTCGAAGTACTTATTTGAAAAATAGAGAGACCCCTGAAATTTGCAAATGAAAAGCAATAATTTTCGGTGCACGTGCATTTGAATACATAATACAACTAGGTATGTACATATTCAGAAAAAGATAGAAGGAAGATAAGATATATAGATTTAGTATGGATTTATTACAAGACTGTAATAAATTATTTGATCGGATTTCAAACAAATTGTATTCTAGTTAGAACTTTTAGTGAAGCTATGACAAATGAAGTACCCCCCTATGAGCTGTTCATACTGAACTTACAAGATTGAGAGGCAATTTCAAAGACCTTTTCATAGTGTTAAATAAATAGTTAAATGGGACTATTGTACTTACAATGAACTAATTATTCCTTCTACTTGTTATGTTTTGTCATTTTCTTGGAGTTGCGTTTGGCCAAGGAATCAGTATAGGTGAAGAGATGTAAGAGACCCAGTTTCTGAAGATATTGAACTATTTAACGCACAGTTTGAAAAGGAGAACTCTATGATGAACTCTCCGAGTGTGCAGATGTCAAACGGCGGCGACTTTTTACTCCTTTATTTTTTGTGGTTCCCGCTTGTTCGTTTTTACTATCACCTCTTTTAACATATTTTCTTATAGATTTGTTTTCGTAGTATTTATATCTCGGCAACTTATATTTACTTCTCACATCCGTTGGAATTTTCTTCCTTTTCGGTGGTGCGATCGGCACATCTATTGATCCATCACTAGTACTAATCGATGCGTTTGCTGATGTGCCGGATTGTCCAAGTTCGGTCGATGGTTTCGACGGAATTAATGGTTCATGTATACGGCGGCGAATTTTTACTCCTTTATCTTTTGTGGTTCCCGGTTTTTCGTTTTTACTATCACAACTTTTAACATATTTTCTAATAGATTTGTTTTCGTAGTATTTATATCTCGGCAACTTATATTTACTTCTCACATCCGTTGGAATTTTCTTCCTTTTCGGTGGTGCGATTGACATTTCAATTGAACCTTCACTAGTACTAATCAATGCGTTTGATGATGTGTCGACGTGTCCAAGTTCGCTCGAAGGTTTCGACGGAATTAATGGTTCATGTATACGGCGGCGACTTTTTACTCCTTTATTTTTTGTGGTTACCGCTTGTTCGTTTTTACTATCACCTCTTTTAACATATTTTCTTATAGATTTGTTTTCGTAGTATTTATATCTCGGCAACTTATATTTACTTCTCACATCCGTTGGAATTTTCTTCTTTTTCGGTGGTGCGATCGGCACATCTATTGATCCTTCACTAGTACTAATCGATGCGTTTGCTGATGTGCCGACGTGTCCAAGTTCGGTCGATAGTTTCGACGGAATTAATGGTTCATGTATACGGCGGCGAATTTTTACTCCTTTATCTTTTGTTTCTTTTGAGGTTCTCGCTTCATCGTTTTCACTATCACAACTTTTAACATATTTTCTAATAGATTTGTTTTCGCAGTATTTATATCTCGGCAACTTATATTTACTTCTCACATCCCTGGGAATTTTCTTTTTTTCTGGTGTTGTGATCAACATTTCTACTGATGATCCTTCACTAGTACTATTCGGTAGGTTTGACGACGTGTCGACGAGTCCAAGTTCGCTCAATGGTTTCAGCGGAATTAACGGTTCAGACATATTTTCTCTAATTCTAACGCAGTTCTTTGAAATGTAATCGCTTAACATGCGGTTAAAACTAATAGATTTGTTTTCGCAGTATTTATAACTCGGCAACTTATGTTTACTTCTCACATCCCTGGGAATTTTCTTCTTTTCTGGTGTTGTGATCAACATTTCTACTGATGATCCTTCACTAGTACTATCGGTAGGTTTGAGACGTCAGAGTCCAAGTTCGCTATGGTTGGAATTAACGGTTCAGACATTTATTCTATTAACGCAGTTCTTTGAAATGTAATCGCTAAACATGCTAAAACAAAGATAACAAAAAAGAGTTGCAATAAATAAATATATGGATGATATAGCGACACAACGGCAGAATATCCGAAGTTAAATTTTTAGGTATCTTGTGTATGCTTTCGCAATTTGCATGATTATTACTCATCTACCTCTTTATTCTATCCATTTTCAATATAATTTAAAACAGCAAATTTATTTATTACTCACTTATAGCACAAAAGCTATAGAAAACTGATAAAAATGAAAAGTCTTGACAAGGAAAACATTTCTAAAAATCAAAGGCTTCATTTAATACAAAACAAAAACATATCTCTTTGGGTTCCGGACCCAAAGGGTACCCTATTCGAGATTTCGTTGTCTGTCCGTCCATCCGTTGACCGCTGTCCTCGGGTCATATCTCGTACACAATAGCTAGAGGGTTGAAATTTTCACAGAAGGTGTAGGTGTATCCGGACATAGACTAAAACTAAATTATTTTCAAAAACTTAGAATGGTCCTCTTCACATGGTTTGTATGGCAACTGTACGATCTCTTGAAATTTGGAAGGCATCAGAAACTCATATTGTCGAAAATTTCAGTTTGGTCGGGTTGCTAGGGACGGTACCTCCCAAACAAACCCCCATGAAAATTCAGGTTCAAATTCGGAAAACTTTTTTGTTTTTTTGAACTGAAATTTAGACACTCTTCTGTTCAAAAGTTAGCAATTTCGAAACAAACTTTCCTGCCCAAAATATTCGAAAAAATTTGATGACATCTCTAACAGTAATTCGATGATTCAGCAAATCAATGTTCTTCACAGTTTCAAAGTTTTCATCAGTTGTTGACATTCTGGGGCATTCAGAGCGGTCCTCGTCATTGACATCTTTTTGGACTTCTGTGAAGAATTTTTACCACATATAATCAATGCATTTGCACAGACTCATCAAATACCATAGTCAATATTTCATGTACTTCATAGCAATTAACTTCGTGTGTCACACAAAATTTAATGCAAATTCTTTGATCAATTTTTTCAGATTTATAAGCTGAACCATTTAAGTTTCCCTCGAAATCTTCTTTGTTAAATTTTTTATTATTTAGAAAATAGAGTTCAGCGTATGTTATTTAAGCCCACTCTATCCAGTCCAGTTTATGTCAATTTCTCAAGGAAGTCATCTTGGCTAACCTTTTTATTGTCTCTCTTTCTTAATACTCTCGTGTTCCAGCGGTCTATTGTGTAATAATATCACTTTGCATATTAGATTAAAAAGGATCGAACCTCACTCCATTCTTGGTGTTTAAGAAAACTCTTAAGGCAAAACTTCACTAAATACATTTATATGCTTGTACGATAAACAACAATCCATTGGAGAGAGTTATAACCCGTGGCCGCCGCTTATCACATTAAAGAAGAGAAGCAAATAAAAAAGACGTTAGTTCTCTACTGTTTCCAAAATCAATCTGAATTTCTATTATTTCTATCTATCTGATTTCTCAAGCTTAGATGCTCACATTGAAGATGTGAGGCTCTGCTTGCCATAGGTAAAAACTATTTATTATTATAGGCTTGCAATCAACTTAATGTAAGATATTGGAAAGTCATCTACCATTGGAGAAGTTTAAACTGTCGTTTCTCTTCCAAACGATAGACAATCAAAAGAAAATTGGATTCGTCAAAACTTACAGGCCTGCGTCAACCGTCGAAAATATCCAATTGCACGGTTAGACTTTATACATAGATACAAAAAAATGATGGCAGGCACCCAGCAAGCCGTTTCCGATTGCCTGAATGGGAAAGAGAGAAAAGGTTGGAAGATGGCAATAAATGGAATAACGAACGTCTGCGAAATTTTACTTCAACGCCGTATGAGAGCTTATATTGGGAAATGAGCAGGACCGGAGCGATTCGGGAACAAGAGTATCTGTGATGGTATCACATGGGTGTCCTGTACTACGACTTTCTCAAGCCTGGTGAAACAGTTAATATCAACCGCTACCTCCAGCAATTGATTAATTGGATCAATGCGTTGATTGGTAAATGGCCAGAATAGGCTAGAAATTATTTTGGAGCATGACAACTCCCTTGCACATGCGGCCAAACTTGTAAAATTCCGCCCTTGGTTGGGAACTTTTATCGCATCTACCGTATTCATGCTTTCGAACTCACCATGAAGAAGCAAAGGGGGCCCGCCCCACTGTAGAAAAAATGAAAATATGTATTTTAATTTAACATTTCATTAACGTTTTTCCATTAAGATGCTTAACAACACTGCGCAAGTTTAACAGCTCAAGTTAACCAACAGCTTGGCATCATTCACACACAATCTCTATAGCTTGGCATCACTTATAATGCTGCCTTTTAACTGACGAAATTGAATTGTACATACACACAATCAATAACTTTATACTCTTGTTAGATTTTATCATTTTTATTTTCACTATGAAGAAATCAAAATCAAATTTTCAGATGAAATCATCATGACGATGATATTGTTGTTATTGTTTTGCTGCTCTTTCGTCATCACTGCACTGCATTGTCTTACCGATGGGGGCCTGGGGAAGTCAGCAAACTCCAATGGACGTAGACTGCAACAATTATGAACTCAGTATGTATATGAAATCTTAGGACAAAAATTGGGTACGCCCATGTTGCACTGCACTGTTGAACGAACTGCTGACGTTGGACCAGCAGTGCATGAAGTAGAAACAAATGAAATTGCAATGGGCAAATCTGCAGCCAAAGATAATGAATACAAGAAAAACACAGCCAGCCGCCTGTTAATGGCTTTCTTAGTTGTATCTTCTTCGATGTTGAGCGAAAGATCAGTTAAAAGTAAAACATTAAAAAACAAAAATAATGATGATAAATCTGTTACTTCAGTTTCACAAAAATTGCCAATTGCCATAATCAATTCAAATTTTTTTGTTCATTATAATACCAGATTTGTAATAACAATTTCTATTATTATTTTGTACATGAGTCAATTTTAATCATTTATGGTAATTTTTAAAAGATAAATTGATTAATGATTGATTGATGGTTTCTTTCAGATACTGCAAAAATCATGTCTAGAACAACTCTTTTTTTTCCATTATTTTTAGGAATACAGTCGATAAAATAGTTTTGCATATCTCCGACATATAAATTCATTAATGTAGATAGAATTTTCTAACGAATTTTGGTAGTAGCAGAGGTTATAAGATTTGGCAGTAATTTCTTACAATATTTCTAATTTTTTACATTCTATACACAATGATTAAAATTATAAATTAACTGAACCATGGAGCCAGGCATATCGCCTATAAATAAAAAATGTTAAAATTTGAAGTAACTTTTTACATTGCCGCCATTATTTTTACAGATACCAAATTACATCAATACACCTTTATGTACTTATAAATTAAATATAAGCCGGTTAATTAAAGTGGATTGTTACATGAGAAAAACAAGAAAAAAGTGTGTATTTTTTCCAGGAAATTATCTTCACTGATGCAGCTCATTTAGAAATTGGCTTCTATGGCAACATACAAAACTATCTTATTTCGACTGAACAGAATCCTAGAGAATTCATTCAAAAGCCATGAAACCATAAAAGTTACTGTTTTCTAAGATATTGATGTGCTAGAAGAAGAGATCATTTGAACAATAATAAGTATTATTCTTAACTGTAATGTATTACTCTTTGATATCAAATCAGACTTTTGTATAGAATGCAAAATTCTACTCTACTCGTATAAAGTATTGCATGCTAACTTTGTAACTTTTGCTGGTTCCATTGGTTTCGACTCTTTCCATAGCTTCTCAGTCTTTAGTTATGGTGGTAACTACATTGTATTTTATTTAATAAATTTTCAAATATTTTTTCTATCATATATAATTTCACTTTTTAATATCTTTTATATACCTAGACTACTATTTACGTATTTCCTACATTCATCATGAAACTTGTCGGAAAGTGTTTGTTGTTGGTTCTCT
The DNA here is from genome assembly GCA_037043295.1 of Amiota minor. Taxonomy (NCBI): domain Eukaryota; kingdom Metazoa; phylum Arthropoda; class Insecta; order Diptera; family Drosophilidae; genus Amiota; species Amiota minor. The sequence goes on from JBAMAW010000419.1 coordinate 466,671, forward strand.
GCACTGTAAACATCAAGCAAAAGTGGTAAAACGTACACATGTCAAGTGTATTGTACATAGGGAATGACTTAATGCAGCTGTTCTTAAACTGAGACAGGGTTGGCTATATTAGGTGGACTGCATGACAAGAAACTTCACATCGCCTACTGGACAAAAATTTAAAAGTGCGCCATCAAAGAACTTAATAAAGCGTTTGCACGAAAGATTTTTATCATTTGGTACTGTAGCTAATCCTAGGCGTCCAAAAAAAAAAAAAGCCAAGACGATCCAATGAAAATGTCGTGGTCGTACAAACCAATGCTGATATGTCATCGCGAACATCAGGATCACGTCGTTCTACGCAATTAAGCGTAATTCGGATGACTCTACAGTGCATAATCTGTAGCGGTTCAAAGCTATTCCCATAAAATATTCAATTGCCAATCCTATAATCTTCGTCGCTTGGGATATGCGGATTTCGTCGTACAAATAGCTCCGGTCGCTTGATATCAATATATAGACGTTTTTATGTGTTCTCCGCATTCGCCTGATTTTACACTGCAAGACTCTATCCTCTGAGGCTACTTGAAGTCAATGGCTTATATTAAGAAGCCAAGCTATTGTCCTAGTACCCCCAGGACAATAGCCATATTGTCTAATACCTTGGTAAATATGATGGAAAATGCCGAAAAACATGCACATTAAGCCATTTGAGGTCAGGGCATCCAGTTGCGCGATATCATCTTCAAAAAGTCATGTATTCAAATCTCCTTAAATCAAATCAAGAGATCTCTCACTTATAAAGTAAAAAATATGTTTTAAATGTCGTTTTTTTTTTTTTGTTGTAATATTGTAATGTTAAGTTTGTTTTTTTTTTATGGACCCCCACCCAGCTTATATTGAAATACCTCTGCTTAAGAATCTCTGAATTAATAAATTGTTCGTGTAATAACAATCAGTGATTACAAGCAACCATAAAAACCTTTACAAGAAATAAGAAAGCACAAGTAAATTTCTGAAGCTGCTCGTTGATGCCGTACAAATGCATAAGTAACATTATTGCATTGCATACATAATACACTCATGGACAAAATAATATACAAAAATGAAAATGTACTTATGAATTTATTTTAGGAAATAACGAAGTTATTTTTACTTATTATTTTTTTAACAATTTAGAATGTATAATAACTTTTTGTTAATATGAGCAGGATGTAAACAAATTTCTGGATCCAAATTCTCATAGTTTCCGAGAAAATGACGCGCGGGCAGACAGACATAGTTGGGATCTACATATGTAGCTAGGTATAAACTTCTGGCGTTTTACTAGAAGGCTTTCCGTATTTGCACAAACTAAATATACTCGTACATAAGTATTAGGATGGCAACTAAATTCCCGCATGTTGTTTCGGGTTACTGAAATATTTAAGTACACATATGTATTTTGTTTCTTTATTATAATTTTCAGATTATTAAGTAGGATAATGCTAATAGAAAAAAATTTTTGGATTAAAATTTTATCGATAAATGGTCAGTCTAGTCTAATCAATCGATCGATCGATCGGTCGATCACTCGTCATATCTGTCTATCTCTCATCACAATGGCAACATGGTGTTGTTACGTTACATTCAACTCCCCACAGTTGACCTACGACATAACATGATTTTCATTAAGATAATTTCAAAATAAGTACTTATGTTTTTGGTTTAGAAAAAACTTCGTTTGCAAAACTTCTCTTATACTATACGATCAATAAGTCAGGACAAGCGAGACCGTAGAAACCTATAAATATATGGAAATATAATCAGCTTGAGGAGAAGAATTGAATTCATTAGGCTTTGTCTGTCCATCTGTCTCTATGTGAACAAGTCTCTGGGTTTCTAAGTAATCGAGATGAAACTTGATACAAACATACAAACATTGTAAGAAATCGAAATATCCCAATTACTGGAAAACAAAAATGAAAGTCATTTCAAACTGCGAGCGAAAATACTTATTAATGATTGATATAGGTAGTATAACAACCAACCCAAAAATCGAGCCCCAATTATTGATTGAATTATGGAAACAGGAAACAGAAAATAAATTTTTATACATAGAATCAGACAGAATCCAATGGTTGGTATTTCTTTTATGCAAAAACTAACTTTACATTTTACATTTCACGATTCACGACAAATGACAGTTTAACATAATATGAACACAATTGTTAAAAAATATAAACTGAGAAAATTAATGAGTCAGTTTTGGTAAACCAGTTAAGTGAAGTGTTGAATGTTGTTCTGTCATGTTTTTTGTTCGATCTTCATTTCTCAGTTTCAGTTTCTTCTTTGCCATGAAATTTTGACAAGAAACAACCAACGCACAACACTCACCCACTCACCCACTTAACCACTCCTCCACGCACTCAAATGATGTTCACAGTTTATACTTACAATATTTAATTTCTGTTCTGTTCTTTTTCGATTGTTGCAAAAATCATTTTATTCTTTTGTATATTTATTTAGGTGTTTTTGTTAATAGCTGGTAGATAAATACTGAGAAAAGTGGCGGCGATTGCGTTTATCTGTCAGACAAACACGTAAAAATTCATTTGCCTGTATCTAATTTATTTATTTCTTATGGCAAAAAATCTGTACTTTTTTGTATCATCAAACTGAAATTTGTACTCTATACTCTTAAGTGCCTGACCAATATCCAATAACCATATCAATTTCAAGATAATAGGATTACTGGATCGTATAGCTCCCATACAAACCCCTCGAGCAAAGTTCGGTCACGTGGTACTATTTAGTATTGGGTGTATGCATATGATTCCGCCCTTTTTTGTGAAAACAAAACAAATTTGCTTGTTTAGAAAAAGGAAAATTTATTTATTCAAAGTATGCCCCATCTGCAGCTACAACCTTTGCCCATCTTTCAGGCAATTTACGGATTCCTTGCATAAAGAAGTCCTGGTCTTTTGAGGCAATCCAATTATGAAGCCAAATTTTGATATCTTCATAAGAAGTGAATCGCTCTCCCGTAAGATCAGACTGCATCCTTCGAAATAAATGAAAATCTGAAGGGGCTATATCTGGTGAATATGGCGGGTGGGGTAGCACTTCCCAGTCTTGTCCATTTAAATATGTTTTCACAACATTTGCCGTATGCGGTCTGGCGTTGTCATGTTGAAGAATTAATTTGTCATGCCTATTCACCCATTCCGGTCGTTTTTCTTCTATAGCTACCTTCAACCGCATTAGTTGTCGTCTGTAAACATCGCCAGTGATAGTATCAGACGGTTTCAGCAACTCATAGTGCACAACACCTTTCTGATCCCACCAAATACAGAGCATAACCTTGGTACAATGAATATTTTTCTTTGGCTGTGATGGGCCGGCCTCACCTGGCTTCAGCCAAGATTTTTTGCGTTTAGGATTCTCGTAATATATCCATTTTTCATCTCCCGTGATTATCCGATGCAAAAAACCTTTTCTTTTTTGTCTTTGAAGCAGCATTTCACAAATGGTTTTGCGACGTTCGATGTCTCGGTCTTTCAATTCATGTGGCACCCAGTTATTGACTTTTTGAACCATTCCCATTGCTTGCAAACGTCTTGAAATAGTTGATTGATCAACATTTAATGTTGTTGCCAATTCTGATTGTGTTTGACAACAATCTTCGGTCAATAAATCTTCCAATTCAGCATCTTCAAATTTTTTGGGTGGTTTTCCATGTTCTCTGTCCTCAATGTCAAAATCATCATTTTTAAATCGTCGAAACCATTCTTTGCAAGTTGTATTCGATGGAGCATGCTCACCGTAAACATCAGCAAGCAAACGATAAGTTTCCGCTGCACTTTTCTTTGCAACAAAATAGTGCAATAAAACCTCCCGCAAATGATGTTTACTTGGGATAAAACTCGACATTTTCAATGAATTAGAAATATTTGTTGTTTATGCTTCCATCCGAATGTTATACACTGTGTTTAACAGCTGATAGAAGGCACTATCGAATGCAAGTATTAGTATTTTAGTGTGCAAGTGTAAGCGGCGATACTAGCGAAACTATCGGAAAGGGCGGAATCATATGCATACACCCAATATTTATATAACCTCACTCGTATTTCATATGTTTATGCTATTAATATGTATTTTGTTTTTTAGTTTTTATATTTTCATGAAAACTTTGTAACTACAACAAATAAGTGGCAATACAACAAAACCCATTTTGGGTAAATATAAAATTATTAAAGTTTAATAATAAATAAATAAAACATAATAAATCGAAAAATCGAATTAAATACAATAAAACGAGAGTGAAACACTTTAATTATGCACTTTCCTGCAACGAACATAAATACTCATAGCTAAAGGCCGGCTCGGTCTATGACTCAACAGAGAGGTCACATAGGCTAATAAACCTCTTTTGTTTTTTTTTTCTTTTTCGTTTCCTTTTTAAATTTTGTAACTACAGCAAATAAGTGGCAATACAACAAAACTCATTTTGGGCAAATATAAAATTATTAAAGATTTATAAATTGAAAAATTGCAAGGTGAGGCATAGGTTAAGGTGAATGTGTGAGTATGTGTATTGGCAAGCATCATTTGCGTGAGATGAAGTGAATGGTCGATGAGGGGTGGGATGTGGGTGGGTTGGGTGTGGAAGAGAGAAGAATCAATACGATACAATATGAAATAAAATGTGATTGAAACTCTTTGACTTGCGAGCGAGATGAAATAAGCGCACATATCCTAATGGCATTCGACTGTTTTTTGGAAATCATGACGTGGAGCAGTATAACAAAGGGATTCTAAACGCTAGCCCAGATAAAGTTTTATCTGTTACTAAAGATATTTTCACTGGGAACAGCTGATCAACTAACTCATTTAAGGCAACAACTGAACAAAAAAGTCGTCTTAGATTCAAGTGGATTGCCCTACAAAAGTATGCTCATTATTGGACGGATAATAGATGTGTCCGATGGCTTAGCAAATGGAGCTATAGGGTTTTTGTATTAATTGAATATCGGTATGACATTACAAATGAAATTGTTCATGACAAAAACAGACTTGATCAAATAAACAATGGTTCCGAAAACCGCATTTGGTTACGATTTCCTCATAATTGTAGAATTGGATTTAAATTAAAGAATCCTTCTGCGGGATATGTTCAGAGTCATGACATTGTAAAGGATTTGAAGAGTTGCACGCAGTTTGCTTCCCCTTCAAACTGAATTTGCAAAGCTTACAAATAATTCTCTTAAATCTCGACAGGATATAATTTTGGATGTTATTAGTACCACAAAATCTACGCCAGTCTTTGTATTTAACTGCCATTGTTTATGGGCTCACAAAAATGATCTAAAAGATGCGGTGACACAACAATGTACTTTTCTTATGTTATGTGAATACGTCTGCATTCCAAATTTCAACTGTTGCGGTCAATTTAAAAGAGAAAGTCAGCGTGCTGGTGGTATAGCGATATATCTAAAACAAAACACTGAGCATAGAATTACGCCACGCATTCAAATTCAGCGTTGCCAATAATCAAACAGCACTGTGGTAGCCCCATCAGTCGGAGACGTTTATGCAGCCGAATGCATACTGTGTAATGGACAGAAGGTGCTATTGGTAGTGGTATACATTTCACCAAAGCATCGCCTCATTCCAACAATCAACTACAAAAGTACAGTGGATGCAGCTCTTTCATAGTTTCTGGATTTAGAATCAATAATGCATATATCATATTTTAGCTATCATCGACCAATAATCGCCCATATTAAGTAAATTGAAATTTAATACTAAAATTTTCATTACTTAGTAACATGGTAAACGTGTTTCACCTCAACGGCTCGTGAGTGTTAAGCACACTCACACATTTTTTTTAATGTATTGTAGTTTCTGAATTTGGGTACTAGAAATATTATTCTATGTGTGGTGCCTTCTACCCCAAAGTTTTCTTTTTCGTAGTGAGCACATTATTAAATTTTGGAAGATTTTATCCATATATTTAATTGAATTGAGGTCTGGGCTTTTGAACCGGCTACTCCTTCAGTGGATAGACTGGTTGCCGAAACATAGCTTCAGTACTGATTGTCGCACATCGTATGGGTCCTTCATATCTACATCATCACTATCATCATGTCTATAATACAGGTTGGTAGAAAATTAATGAAAGCAAAAATGAAAGAATGTTAATTTTCAAATGAAATAAGTTTTTTTATTCAATATAATCTCCCTTAACTTCAATACTCTTATTCCAATGATCCTCCAATAATTTTATACCATATCTGTAATGATTTTCCGGAAGCTGCAAAATACTGTTCTACGGCTGCAATAGCTTCTGCATTCGACGGAAAACGCTTTCCACGAATAAATTGTTTCAAGTTTCTGAATAGGTAGTAGTCGCTAGGAGCCAGATCTGGTGAATACGGTGGGTGTTCAAGCAATTCTAACTTTAATTCATTGAATTTAGCCATCGTCAAAATACTTGTGTGAACACGTGCATTGTCTTAATGAAAAATGATTTTTTTTCTTCTGTAAACCGGGTCTTTTTTAAAGAATTTTTTCATTCAGCTGATCCAAAAGGTGTCAATAATATTCAAAGTTAATTGTTTTACCTTTTTCAAGATAATCAATCAATAAAATCACTTTTGCATCCCAAAACACTGATGCCATAACCTTTTTGCCGATCGTTCTGACTTCACCTGTTTTGGAGCTGAACAACCAGCTTCAGTCCAATGTAAAGGTTCTTGTTTCAGTTTGGATCATGGATCATGCTTTTTCATATGCAATTCTTCATGCAAAATATAATGTACCCGTTCATCTGGGATGCCTAAGGCATCAGTAATTTGCCACTTAGTCGAACTTGGATCATTACACCCAATATTATAAACTTGCTCAACGATTTCTGATGATGTTGCAATTTCTGGGCGTCCACTGCGTGATTCATCTGCAACGCTTGTACGACCACGTTTAAACTCCAAAACCCATCGATGCATAATTGGAAATAATGGACTTTTAAGACTGTCACCAATTTTTTTTTAATTTCTGTTGCTGATAAACCTTCCAAAACAAAGAATTTTCTCACTGCACGATATTCAGTTTTTTCCATTGTAAACAAATAGGCTAAGCCGTCAACTTCAAATGGCTTGTAAACAAAGAATAAAGCGACCAATCAAAATAATTTTTTTTATGTGATCAAATGAAAGATTATCCATCTTAATATACGATTGTAGTTTTTATTTTCCTACAGGTTAATAGTTGTCGCTTTCAATACTTTTCAACCAACCTGTTGATCAATTTTGTGTTTAATGGGAGACTTTCCACTAGACTTTCGATGCTGAATACTTTTATACATACATATATAAGTATAACGGAGATCAGTATCTTCTTCACACTACGTGCGAAAATATACCACTCTAATGAATTGAATTATGGTAATACATTCTCTTTTTCTTTACATCATTTCTAATAATAAAAAACCACAATAGCAAAGTAGTAGTATAGTTCAAATTAAATACTCCTTTTGATTGTTACTTAATATATATTGCCTAAAATATTATTATTTTCCATTTGTGTGACTTTTCTAATGGAAGATAAACTCACGTTTATTGTCTAACAAATGCGGCAGTATTCTAGCCATTGGAATTATTGACTTTTGTGCTAAAATCATAAATTTTAGAGTTTTTTAACGATTCTGGTTTAGAAGAAAAAATAAAACTTCTTATTCAAATG